>CAUYUJ010016481.1:238707-248707 GCA_963575745.1 Prorocentrum cordatum | reverse complement strand
CCAGAAGCATGACCCCATCTTGCATCTGACACGTTCACTTCGATATTTTCAACCTCGTTGAGGTGTTTTTTGACACGTTTGTCCACATGGAAATTTAGACCTCCATCCGGAAGCGATGGCAGAGGACTTCGAGGTTTGGAACTGGGCCTAGAACTTTCGTGCGACTTTGTCCTGAAGTTGTCTTGTAGCTATCGGTTCTTCCTCACCCTCTCCATGTTCACGTTCTTTCTGGTTTTACTTTTCGTTCAGTTGTTCCTGATGTACAACTCCCCCCCCACTGCGCACGCAAATGGAACATAGACGGTGGCGTGAATACCCTACAGCGCTTGAAGATAATGAAGCCATGTTCTTGCAACATCCACTGCGCAGTTCCACCTCGCATGTCACAACGCAGTGCGCCGACGCGCTGCAATCTTGCAGCCTGGCCGTCCCAGTGCGCAGAAATGCGGCGGCAATCTTCTGACGCGTTGCTATATGTGTATAAAAAGCGCAAGCCGTGAATGCCGCAAACCTGGACGAACTCTGAGACGAGTAATATTGCACCTGGGCTGGCCCCCGTATCTGTCCCCACCTCGTCGCCGCTGATTGGATCCCCGCGGCCCCCCACCAGGAGGCGGACGGGGAGTCCTATAGGAACGAGGCTGGGGAGTAGAGAGAAGCGAGGATGGGGAGGAGAGGGAGGAGAGCGCGGATGGGGAGAAGAGAGAAGCGAGGAGGGGGCGGAGGGGAGATCGCAGAGGAGGGAGGAGGATAGGGCGGAGGGGAGAGCGTGGAGGGGGCGGAGCGAGACGCGAGGAGGGGGCGGAGGGGATCGACTCCGCCGGCGGGCAGGTCCTGAAGCACAGCGCCGCCCGATGCCCACGAAGGGGGCCACAAGGGTTAAGTCGGGCCTGTCCCTCTACAGGGGGAATGTTCAAGAATAGTCAAACAAATCGTATGGGAACGATTCTCCTATTTTTTGATTTTTTAGGGGGTATGTTTTGGGGGGCATCTTTTATTTTTCGCCCAGAATCCGCCCGTAAGTGGACACGCCCGACTTAGCACAAGGGCGGATCGGCTCGACTCGGCCGGCGGGCCCGTCCAGAAGCACAGCGCCGCCGGAGGCCAACGAAGGCTGGACAACAGCGCTCTCACAAACAGTTTCTCGGCAGTCTCGGAGCCGCCCTGCCCGGCGGTGCAAAATCCTCGGCGGGCCCAACCCACCGACCAGGTTCAGGGGCTCATCGGTGTGTGAGCCCCCGCGTTAAAGTTTAATTGAGCATGGGGGGATGCGAGGGATGGGCGTGAGTGCGAATGGATGAATGAGGAAGGGTTTTCGGATTACGACGATGACTCGGCTGGGAGCCTGCGAGCAGAGACCGGCACGCAACTCGCAGAACAGTAGTCAGACGAAAGACTCTGCACGGGCACCATGGAGCTATGAGGGCAGCGTCCTTCCCTCCCTGATGCCTCAGGACTTGCAAAAAAACACTGACACAAATCGTCGTCGATCCGAAGGAAAACATGGGAAAATATAGGAAGTGGAGGGGAAGACGAAAACCAGGCAATATGGGAAAATATGGGGAATCCTGGGACTCGTGTCTATTTAATTGTGTGTCCCCAGGCCCCTTTAATGCCATTATCCCTGCGACAGACCCCGTTTCCAGGCATTGGTGCACACTGAGGGTAAACAGATGACGCCACATGTCTCCACATGTGAATGCGAATGGCGACAACACTGTGCAGGCGTACAGTCCGTCTAGCTGAGAAGGGGAGGAAGATGATCTTCGGCCCCGAACCTTACGTCGGGCACGTCTCTCTACAAGAGGAATATCCAAAGGTAGTCAACAAATCGTCAGGGGACTATTTTTTGATCATTTTGGATCATTGAATATGTTTTGACTATGTTTATTCTCTCGTCCAAAATCCGCCTGTAGGGGGACATACCCGACCTAACCCTAACCTGGGACGCACTGGGACGCACGACGAGATGGCGGCGGAGCACCGTCGCGAACATCCGCACACTAAGCCGAGGGAGGATGATACGGGATGGAGGGAGGAGGGTCAGGTTCGCCTCGCTAGCGCGTTCACGGCCTCGGCGGCGGCTCTGCCGGCACTGCAAGCCCCATCTCCGAGCACCTGCGCACGGGCTGGCCGAGTAACACAGTTTGGAGGAGGGCAACAGCCAGGGCAAAGCCCAGTCGATAACCAGGGAGGGGGACGTCGTCGTCGAACGAGGGCTTGGGGCGAACCCACGATCCGTGCAAACGCAATGCTCAAAGAGAGGCAGGGGTGGGCGGTGCGGTGTCTCTTTAGGAGTGACAGCAGTTCCACTTCGTGGCATGGGGCGGGGTGGGCTCCCCCCGGTGCACATCATTAGACCAATGCGGGCAATACTTCTGTCTATATCCACTGCCCTTTCCAAGAAACCCGAGGCGCACTGGATATGGATAAATTTGTCCCCTAGAGGCTCGATGTTTATCCATATCCAGTGCGCCTTGGCCTTGTGGCGCCGCTTCCAGAAAAGTCCAAGAGACACTGGACATGGATATGAATCTTGCCCGCGAGCGAAGTCCCACCAAACGCGCAGTCCTGCCAAGGCCTGATGCACACGTAGCAGGAGCCACCGGCATGAGCGCCACCGCTCAAGAGCGAGGGAGGCCCAAACACCTGGGAGGCGAAAGAGCAGGGCGGGGGGAGGACTCCGGGAGGAGGGACGCGAGACAGCCGACGCTGCGCAAGCGCTTCCATCCGCGGCCCTGGGGCTCTCCAGTCTGCTTCCCGGGGCACAGCTCCTCGTCTCGGGCCGGCGCTGGCTGGGCCCAGGGCCCGAGTTGCGGGCCCCAGGAGGCCGAAGCGAAGGAACAGCGGGGCATCGAGCAAGTGAGTCCCCAAATCCCCGACGTCATGGTTTGTTTGTGGCGTCGACCCCCAGAGTTCTCGACCCCTTCCCCGGGGCCGGTTTCCCATCCTGAGTCGATCTTGGACGGTCCCGAGGCCCGCTGAGGGGCCCCCGGAGGCCGAAAATCGAGAAAACCTTCCCGTCGCGTTTTTTCATGACCCGAGGGGGTCTGGGTCCTCTCGAAGCCTGGGACTCGGACGAGTAGTCGCACCGATGGTCTCCGAGGCACCCGGCAGCACCAAGGGGGGTCACCCCCGTGGGGGCTTGTGGTAAGTCGGGCCTGTCCCTCTACAGGGGGATCATCAAAAATAGAGAAAAAAAAAAAAAAAAAAAAAAAAAAAAAAGTCAGAAGACGTTTTTCTGTGCATGTCTGAGCCATGTTGGAGCATTTTTTTCTATATTTTGTTGGTTTCTCGTCGAAAATCCCCCTGTAGGGGGACACGCCCGACTGAACCTTTGGGCCCCGCAGGAGCCAACCAGGCTCCTCAATGACGTGCGACGACGTCCACGGTCTCTTCGATCCTCCCTCCTCCTTGAGTCAAATCGGGCCTGTCCCTCTACAGGGGGAATATTCAAAAATCGTAAAAAAAAAAAAAGTCTGGGGACCATTGTTTTAGCATTTGTTTGTCAATGTTGGGGTATGTTTTGCGTATGTTTTGTTGTTCGTCGAAAATCCCCCTGTAGGGGGACACGCCCGACTTAACCTTTGGGCCCCGCAGAAGCCAACCAGGTTCCCGAATGGCGTGCGACGACGTCCACGGTCTCTTCGATCCTCCCTGCTCCATTAGTCAAGGAGGGGGGAAATCGAGGATATCGGGGATCAAGAGATCGAGGATCACGTCCGAAAGCGTCCAGAGTCTCGTCGTTCCGCTCCCTCCTCCTTGAAGCACGGAGGAGGGACATCGCGGAGATCGGGGATCGAGGAGCTCGAGGATCGGGGACCTTGGTCCTCGATCTCTGGACAGGCGCTCGTGGCCCCCCTCGTTGGGATCCCCCCCCCCGGCACTGCCCGAGGCGCGAGGTAGAGCTGCTCACCTGCTTCCAGCCCAAGAGGGCCTCAAGAGGCGAATGAGCATGATGTGACTTGGGCATTTGAGGGATGCAGTCGAAAACGATAATAAGGAAAGGCAGCCTTCCCAAGAGCCGAGTCAGCAAGATCGCCCCGAGTCAGCCCCCAAGATCGCCCCGAGGCAGCAAAAGGCTCTAAGGATGGCCCCAAGGCGGCCTAAGAGGGCCTCACGACGGCACACGAGGCCTGTTTGTTCAAAACCAGCCTGATCAGCCAATTCCTTCTTAAACCTCCTTGGTCTCCTTGAATCCGGGGGAATCCCAGAAACCCGGCTCCGTCTGGCAGATCGGCGACCCAGTCGGGCTCAGTAGCCCGTCCTCGTTCGCACGAAGACCTATAGAAGCCGTTCGCCTAGGAGTTGCCTCCGGAAGCCGGCGCGCCGAGGGCCTCCCAGGCTTGAGTCGGGCCTGTCCTTCTACACGGGGAATGTTCAAAAATAGTGAAAACATGGTATGGGGACAATGTTTTGAATATGTTTGGGCAACTTCTTACCATTTTCGGGGTATTTTTTATTTTTCCTCCAAAATCCCCCTGTAGGGGGGCAGGCCCGACCCAATCCCAGGCACGAGGTGAAGCTGCTCCCCTGCTTCCACTGCGTCTGCGGGCCCTGCCTGCAGTCGGCCCTGGACACCCACGCCGGCGACGTCAACTTCGCCTGCCCGCTGTGCCGGCGGCCGGGGCCACACAGAAGCGCGCCACGAGCCTTAAGTCGGGCCTGTCCACCTACAGGGGGATTTTGGACGAAAAATTAAAAATACCCCAAAAATGCCCCAAGAAGGTTAAAACATACTGATAAAATAGTCCCCAGACTATTTTTGGATTATTTGTTGATTCTTGTTGTTTTATTTTTTATTTCTCGTCGAAAATACCCCTGTAGGGGGACAGGCCCGACATAACACGAGCCGGGTCGGCCACCAGACAGGCAAAAGAAAGGAAGGCGGAGGCTCCTCGCAGCTTTCGGCATCCGCTGGAAGAAGAAAGCACGCTATGAACACAAACTTTCAGCGCTCCGCGGGGATTTCTTGGATCTGCGCTGAGCGCCCCCTGGCGGCGCCTCCGGCGCCGCCCCTGGCGCGCTCCTCGCGCGCGCGGGGGGGGGGGGGGTTCCAGCACAGATCCCAGAACTCCTCGCGGAGCGGAGAGCCAGACATTTCATGTTTATAGTGTTTTGTCTTCCTCTACCTGTGGCCTTCGCTGGGCCCGGGGCCGTCCAGAAAAGACGGGGGACGAAAAACCGGCCCCAGGGGAAAGAAGGGTCGGGACTATGGAAAATGGGTAAGCAGGGAATCGACTGTCTGGGCACAGGAAGGTGCGAGGTTCAAAGTTGTTTCATGTCCTTTCCCCGCCTTCTCTGGGCCTCGTGGGGCGCCCTCGTCACCACGGCCGAGTCCGCGTTGCACGTTCGAGGTCGGGCATCTGGGCGGTCTTCCCGCCCCCCTGGGCCACGCGGGGCGCCCGCGTCGCCACGGCTGGGTCCGCCTCGAAGGTCCGGCCAGAGGCCGCACCCCCGGAGAGGTAGCTGTTGCCGTCGCCCTCGTCGTTTTCGTTGTCGTCGTCATCGTCATCGTCGCTGTTGTTGCTAATGCTGTTCTTGTTTTTGTTGTTGTTGTTGTTGTTGCTGTTGCTGTTGTTGTTGTTGGTGTTGTTGTTGTTGTTGTTGTTGTTGGTGTTGGTGGTGTTGTTGTTGTTGCTGTTGCTGTTGTTGCTGTTGCTGTTGTTGTTGCTGTTGTTCGTGGTGGTGTTGTTGCTGTTGCTGATGTTGTTGCTATTGTTGTTGCTGTTGCTGTTGCCGTCGTCGTCGTCGTCGTCATCGTCGTTGTCGTTGTTGCTGTCGTCGTCGTCGTGGTTGTTGTTGGGGTCGGCTTCGGGGTCGCCCTGGAGGAGCAGTGTGTCCTGGAGGGGAGGGGTCCTGGAGGCCTCTCGCCGCCGTGCTCGGGCTTCCCGAGCCCCTCCCCGGCCCTGGGACCGTCAGGGAGCGGCTCGGCACGGTGGGGGCCCAGTCCCGGGAGTCGAGCAGTGGCGAAGCGTCTCGGCTTGCTTAGTAGGCCCACCCACGACTGGTCCAAGACCCCTCGTGGTCTGCACGCAATGGTCTGAGAACATGTCTGGCTGAGACTGCCTTGTTTAAACGCACAGGGCTCATGTTCCAAGAACATTGTTTTTGCTGTCTGAAACTTCATGGGTGCTGGGAACATGCCCTGGCAGGGCTACAGGAATGCCAGGATTGCCGGTCCCTGCTCAAAGCATAAGCCTCTGGAGGGGGGGACACGGGCCCATTGCCACCAGGGTTCCTGACTAGCCTTCGTGCCGAGATCAGGCGTGTCCCGTCGGGAGGATTCCAGCGGCATGTTCAAAGGGGGGGGGGAAGGCAAGGCGAGCAGGAACGCCGGCGTTATGAGGAGACACCCCGCCTTATGGACGCATTCCTGTCTTCCAGGGAGGCCATCTCCTCCTCCTCCTCCTCTTTATCCTCCTCCTCCTCCTCCTCCTCCTCTTTCTCCTCCTCCTCCTCTTTCTCCTCTTCCTCCTCCTCCTCCTCTTTCTCCCCCTCCTCCTTCACCTCCTCTTTCTCCTCCTCCTCCTGTTTCCAGTTTCCAGTTTGCGCAGCAGGATCCGCAATCCAGAGAAAGCAGAACCTACAGCAGAGGGGGGGAGGGGGGCGGTCATGCCACAATGCCTGCCGACCTTTCAGCAGCGTGCTACGACCGAACAAGTGTCGTCTGGCACTCGGATCGCGGCCTTCTCTCAGAAGAAACAGAGACCTCGCAGCATCATCGTTACGAGGCCGCCCGCCGCAGCGGCCTGATAACAAGTGCATACGCTGCCTCGCGAACGCACCGCAGACCGAACACCAGACGATGGGGATCGGGGCACTGGGATCTCCCGCCCACAGCTTGTGGGAGGGATGTGCCATACGAGCTACTCTGGGCCACCCCTGACACCTGTAACTTGCCAAGGAAGAGTAAGACCGTCCCGTGTCCATGCATCGTCCACACACATAGCCTTTACCCCATCTCAGGATAATGTGGCCATTAGGCTCAGGGACTAGGACAAGGCCAGACGGCTTCAACTTACCCTTGCGACCGACCGCTTTGGTAGCATCCCGAATTGTCGGCTTGCAAACACTTCCCAAAACCAGACCCGTGAACTTTGCCAGGGATTCAATCTTGTCGCGCTGCTTCCTGTACTGCTGCAAGAGAGCCTCGGGGTGCGGGATCTCCGCAGCGGCGTCCTTAGCCGTGCGATCCGCCACCCTGTTCCCCTTCCAAGCCCAAAAGGGAACACCTTGGTGAGAGGCAGCAAGCCAGCTCTTATGAGCTGGAATCTTGAAAACATGGAAGCTTTCGGCCCCTCGATCCTTGCGCCGAAAACAAATCTCGTTCCAGAACTTGCCATAAGGGATAGAAGCGGTGTCAAAATCTGTCCCTTGGGCCCAGACGTTCAACAAAGCCTCGCAATCCGAACCAACAAGACAATCGTCTGGGCCCGAGAGCCGAAGACACATCAGCATTGCGAACACTTCGGCGCCATATATAGAGTGCAGCCCGTGCTCCAATGGGCCGTGGGCGGATGCTAAGACGCCTCCAGCGTCATCGACAACCATAAACGCCCACGCAGCCCTCGTAAACAGGGGCAGCTCGGGGTCCAAGGCAGACCCGTCAGTACAAATCTTCCCCGAAATCCAGCCGTGGCGAGGAGGGACAACCCAGCGCCAGGGACTGACACCGCGCATCCTGGGCGTGTGGGCCACCACAGACTGCTGGAGGCAGCGAGACAGCAGCGGGTCCTCGGGGTCCTCGGTCTGCCACTCGCGCTGCATATCGTCGAAGCCGAGGCCCCTCCGAAACCCAGCATGGCCGCCACAGCAGAATATTCGATGATGTCTGGTGTCCCTCTCCCCGAGGCGCACTTGGCACCTGGGATCTAAAACTTTTCTGTCCTGGAAAAGCTCGGCCTGCGGGACCAGGCCCCCCGCCACGTGCGTGGCCAACAAGCTGGCCTGAAGCGCTTTGCCCGAGGACCGAAAATCAGAACAAGCCCTGGCGAGGGCATCCAGATCAGGCCGAGAGTAGCTGAGGCTGCGGTACTCCCAGCCAACGTTGGCTAAGAGCGCGTCCTTAGTGCCAGCTTTAATTACCTGGACGAGCGTGAACTTACGAATCTGATCCAGATCCAGGACGAGACCCGACGGCAGGACCCAACTCGAGAGGCTCCGAGGGGTTCCTTCTCCTCCTCCTCCTCCCCCTCCTCATCCTCCTCCTCCTCTTTCTTCTCCTCCTCCGTAGCCGTTCTGACTCAAGCCCGTAGCGCTCCGCGCAGGACTCGACGCGGCGGCGCGGGGGAAGGCCGGCCCCCGCCTGCGCACTGCCCCTTCGGGCAGCCCGCCCCGGGCTCGGGGCACTTCTCCACAGCTGGAGTCGAAACCGGTGATGAGGACGGGTAGTCTTCCAAAGGGTACGTACCCTTGCACCCCTGCCTCCTCGGTCCATCCTCGACTACTTTCGATGGCCCGTCGCGTTCGAAACGCTTCGACATGGGCGTCCACGGCCCTTGCAGCCTTACCTCGCATCCCAAATACCATGCCAGCTGGAGGCGGACCGTTGCTCGCGAGTCATCAGACCAAAAGAAGGTCGGAGGTGCAAAGGGCCATGATAATGATACGTTCCACGTATTCCCGGAATTGCAAACATTCCTCGGCTTCCAAATGGGTTGCAGACATGATGGCCGTTAAAATATTCCGAAGCGCATGACGTCATTCCCGTCCTGGACGTGTTTGGGCGGCACCGCGGCATTGCAAACATTGTTGGTCGACTTCAGGAGATCGGCGGGGGAACATGGGCGGGCTTTGCGCGGTAGGAAGTGCCGGCAGCAACAGAGCACAGCTTTCACAGGTCCCAGAGGTCCCATCGCTGCAACCGCAGCGCGCTGCAGGCTCAACCATCAATGCGACGGCGCAGGAGCTTAAGCGGGTGAAAGAAGAGCTGGCGCAGCTCAAGGCTCAAGTTGCCAAAGCCCCCCAGAAGCCAGAAGAGGTCATGGAGGTGGGCGACGGCGACGTGGGCCCAGATACCGACATCAAAAGAAGTTGGCAGACATCGCGGCGAAGATCGAGGCAACCAAGAAAATCAGCACACCTGAAAGCAGAGAAGCGCGCGCCAAGCCAATTGAGCGGCAGATCGCGCTGCGGAGGAGGCTTGCGGCATCGAGTCCGATTGACATTCGCTTCAGGGATATGCCCTCCCTGCACTCCAAGTTCGAGGAGAAGGCAAATCGTCATAATGCCACTGTTCAGGTCTTCCAGGCGAAGGTGGCAACCGCTCAGCAGGCGACGGTCGAGGCGCAGCAGGCGCTGTCTGTCACCAAGAAAGGGCTGCCGAGCTGGAGGAAAGCCGGCGTTCGCTGGTTGCCGAGGCGCCCTTGCCGCGCGAAGACGAGCGAGGCAGGCTGCAAGCGCCGCGGCAAATGCTGAGAGGTGGCGGCGGACATGTCCGTGGAGCGCCTGGGCGAGCTGCTGCAAGGTTTCGGCGCCGCGGCGAGCGCAGCCAAGAAGATGTCCGAGGTGCTCGCGGAGGCGCGCATGGCCGAGAAAACGCTGGCAGAGCAGAGGAAGCAACAGGAAGAGGAGGCCATGCGCGCAGCAGGTGCCGGTGCAATAGAGGGAACTGCAGGGGCAGGTGGTCCTGGAGATTCCTCAGGAGGCGGTGCTCCAGCGGCAGGTGGTCCAGGAGCAGCTCCAGTAGCAGGTGGTCCCGGAAAAGCCGCGGGCGCTGGCGCAGCAGCTGAGCACTGGCGGATGCTTCAGTACACGGACGACCCAAAGGTGCTCACATAATTCCTCTGGTCGGTTAGCAACAGGATGGCAGACATGTGGGAGCAACTACGTGAGGAGGTGGAGCGCGTCTGTGAGTAAATCGAGAACTTCGCCAAGAAGGCTTGGACCAGTCAGGCGCATAATTGAGATGGCCATCCTTACGTCGCGCGGCCCCTTGGCCAAGTTGCCGGAGGCAGAGTCTAACGTCGCTGGCAGAGGAGTCCACGGTGTTGTGCGT
>CAUYUJ010016481.1:203707-231207 GCA_963575745.1 Prorocentrum cordatum | reverse complement strand
GGCCGCGTCGTCCGGGTGCACCGCGCGCAGTTCTGCGCGAGCCACCGCCGGAGCCGCTACGAGCTCTTCTGCGAGACCTGCGATACGGTGATCTGCAGGGAGTGCGCGATGACCAGCCACCAGAGCCACAACTACAAGCTGCCGTCCGCGTCGCTGGTGGAGAGGCACCGGAGGGGCATCCAGGATCGGGGGCTGCCGAGGGTGCCCGTGGCCCAGGGTGCCCCTCCAGCTCCATCTTGGAGCCCTGCGGGGCCCTCGTGGGGCCCTCGCGGGGGGTGCTCTCTGGAGGTGGTGGGGGCCTGCTGGAAATCCTGGTGGGCAATTCGGGCCACGGGCGCTTCAAGCAGCACCCGGCAGGACCTGGTCGACAGCCTCAACAGCGGCCTCCTGAGCGCCCAGGAAAGCCACCGCGAGGGGGGGGAGGACGGGGAGGGGGAGGAAGAGGAGGAGGAGGAGGAGGAGGAGGAGGAGGAGGAGGAGGAGGAGGAGGAAGAGGACCAGTGCAAACCCAAAACTCATCAACGATGTTGGAATATGAGTAAGCCCTCCCTCCAAAGGCCCCATCCAAGAATTCATTCCCACAGGGAAGGGCCCCGTTGGGAGACAATTGTTTGAAAGTCGCGAAACGTGCCAAAACACCAGTCTCGGGACTTCAACGCCACGAACCAACCTGATAGCTGCGTCTTCACGATCCTGCATTGTGCCAGAACGCCCTTCCTGGGACCTTAACGCCACATATTCACGTAATTGTTGCGCTTCGACAATCTTGAACCGTTCCAAAACATCACTTCTAGTGCGTTACACATGAGAATCACTGAAACGCTTGCCACTGTTTATGACCAAAGTGCGCGGCGCTAAGGCGAAGGTCACATTTTGAAAACGACCCGCCCTCAATGCGTGAATCTCTTGCGTTGTTTTTAAAACGAATGCGCGCGGCGCTAAGGCGAGAGCCATATTTTGCAAACGACCCGGCCTCAATCCGTGACGCTCTTGCAATTTGTTAACGCATGTGCGCGGCGCTAAGGCGAGAACCACATTTTGAAAACGACCCTCATTGGATCAGTGAAAGTCTTGCTTGCTTTAAAAAACGAATGGGCGTGTTGCTGAGGCGAGAACCACATTTTGAAAATTACCCGCCCTCACTCAGTGAAAATATTGCCACCTTCAGGAGCAAACGTGGCAAGGAAGTCTCAGGCGAAACGCCGGGCCCGCTCTTCCGACTGACACCGGGGTGCGACAGGAAGAAGTTGCTTATAAGGGAAAGGATCGCAGGAGGAGGACGAGGAAAACCAGGTTGAAGATAAGGAGAAGGGGGGCAGGAGGAGGATGTGGAGCAGGAGGAGGTTGAGGAGGAGAAGGGGGGTTGGGGGAGGAGGAGGAGGGGGCACATCAACGATATTGCAATACACCCTCCCTGCAAGTTCCCTCATCATAGAACCCTACAAGGTGTTGTTTTCTCTGAGGGAAGTGCCCCGTTGGAAGACAACCGTTTGGAAATTCGAAACTGTGCCAGAACACTATGATTGGGACGTCAACGCCGCGAATCACCATTACTGTTGCGTCTTGGCGATCCAGAACCGTGCCAGAGCACCGTTCGTAGAACGACAGCACTGCGAATCAACGTGACTGTTGCGCGCTGACTTTCCGACATCGCGCTAAAACGTTATTTCTGGGACGTTAACCAGGAGAATCATTGAAGCTGTTGTGAAAGCTAAAGGCGACTGTTGCAGAGGAACTGCTTTTCGTCTTTGAAGCTGCTGTATGCTCTTAAGACGCATGCGCGCGACGCAATGGCTAGAGCCGCATTTTGAGAAGGAGCCGCCCTCCATTCTAGAAGCTCTTGCGAACGTTTTGGACGAGTGTGCGTGGCGCTGAGGCGAGAGCCACATTTTGAAAGCTGGCCGCCTTCAATCCGTGAAGCTCGTGCTTACTCCTAAGGCGAATGTGCGCGGCGCTACGGCGAGAGCCACATTTTGAATGCGGGCCGACCTGCATCCGCGAAACTGTTGCATGTTCTCGCTTCAGGATCATACATCGTGAGGAAGTCTGAAGCGAAACTCCCAGCCCGCCTTCTCGACCAGCCTCGGGGTGCGACAGGGAGGGGTTTTGAAGACGAGGGATGGAGGAGGAGACGGAGCGCCCAGGAGTGCCACCGCGAGATCAACCGCAGCTGCGAGGCCACCGCGGCCACGGTCCAGAAGGCCAAGGCCAGTGCGGACCGCGACTTCGACGAGCTGCTGAGGCCTGGGCCTCCTAAGTGGGGTCCGAGTAGATGGGGTCGGAGGGTCACGCCGCATCGCCGCGGCATCGACGATGCGGCTCGGTGTGGGGCCCGTGCTTTCCCGCGCCGACGGCGCCGATGCAGCGCCGACGTCGCCAGCGCATCGCCGCTGCATCGGCGATGCGGCGCGATCCTCCGACCCCCGTCTTCTCCGACCCCACCTATGGGGGCCTCTGTGAGGGCAGCCGAGGCGCGCTGCGCGGAGCACCCGGGGCGGGGGGGGGACAGGGCATACCGCCACCCCCCGCAGGGTAGGGCCGCGCCGCGGACGTGCGCGGCCCTGCTGCTGGAGGAGGCGGAGGGCGGAGGGCGGAGGCGGAGGAGGAGGAGGAGGCGGAGGAGGAGGAGGAGGCGGAGGAGGAGGGGGAGGAGGAGGCGGAGGAGGATGGGGAGGAGGATGAGGATGAGGGGGAGGGGGAGGAGGACAAGCTAGGTGCGCTCGCGTCATATCTGACATCCTACCCTCCCTCCCATCCCTTACCATGGCGTAGATCCCCTCTCTACTCGCACAGTCGGATGTCGAGCAGGGCAATGATCCCGAAAGGGTAATTACGCGATGCATTGTAGAGCACGGCATGGCATGGCGTAGAAGAGCACCGCAAAGCGTAGTATCAACCTAGCATTGCATTGCATGCCGTGGCATGGCACGGGAAATGACGCCAGTGCTTCGGCGGGAGCACGAGTCGGAACGAGCGGAAGCGCGGAAATGAGGCCAGCGCTGCAGCGTGAGCACGATTCGGAACGAGCGGAAGCACGGAAATGAGGCCAGCGCTGCAGCAGGACCACGATTCGGAACGAGCGGGGCCCGAAAATGAAGCCGGCGCCTCAGCGAGAGCAGCATTTTGAACAAAATGCAGACGAAAACCCAACTCCGGGGAATCCTGTGTGTACAAAAACAGTACGCGGGGGGGGGCTAAGACTCTCAAGCCGTCATCAAGGGAAGAGGGAGAGTAGTATTCATATTGAGTAACTGTGGAGGAGGGGGGGAAGGGGGGGAAGGAGGAGGAGGGAGGAGGAGGAGGAGGAGGAGGAGGAGGAGGAGGAGGAGGAGGAGGAGGAGGAGGAGAGGAGGGGGAGGAGGAGGGGGAGGAGGAGGGGGGAGGAGGAGGAGGAGGAGGAGGAGGAGGAGGAGGGGGGAAGGGGTACGGATACCGCTGCTTTTGCGCTTCGTTGCCGCCGTCGCGAGCCTCCTGGGAGGCGCTCGTCGCCACCGCTGGGTTCGCCTTGCGATTCTCGTTTGAGCGCACCCTGGGAGAGGTCTGAAGAGTGGCGATATCAATAGCTCTCGGATACAAGGGCTCCCTCGAGGGCGCGAAGTTATTCGCGCTTCGCGCTTCGCGGTCCTCGTTCCTTCTCCCCCTCCTCCTCGTCCTCCTATTCTCCCTTTGGGAGGGCGGCGCGAGAGCGCGAAGTTATTCGCGCTTCGCGCTTCGCGCAGCGCGAAGCGCGAAGTTGGGAGCCCTAGCGGATAGGGGATCGACTTCAGAATTGATGTACTCCAGAATCAAGTTGTTCGTCGAATTCGCGAAACAGACGCAGGATGTTCGCAGATCTACAGAACATGTGATTGCTGATTCGTCGATGGAACGGGCGAATCGATTTTGTGGTGCATCAATTCTGTAGTCGATCCCTCTCTTGCAGCCCTTGGTCTTCCCAGGAGCTTGCCCTCGGCCTGCTCAGCGGCTGCAGGGGCGTGCGAGCCGGCCTGGAGGCCGAGAAGAGCCGCTGCTCTGCCGCACTGGTGGACCTCTGGCGCACCATCGATTTCCTCGAGAAGGTCATCTCTCGGAGGAGGAAACGGTGCCGATACCCCCTGGCCTTCTCTCGGTTTCCTCTCTTTGGGGCCTCCTGGGAGGCCCTCGTCGCCACCGCTGGATTCGCCTCCACAGCCCGGTCAGAGCGCAGCCCGGGAGAGGTCCAGGGAGTAGCGGTAGTGCATCGGTACCCATCGGTCTCCCAAATCTTCATGGGGGGCACGGGCGAAAGGGGGGAAGGCTGGCTCCGACCATGAGCACAGACTACACCAGGGGGAGCGATAAGGGGGGGTAGCCTCAGGGGGGAGTGCATCGACCCCCAATCGCCCACTGCTCGCTCTTAGGGGTCTGATAGCCTTCCCCCGCCCAGGGACATGCGGATTCGCCATCGGGGGCCTTGCGCCTCAGCGGAGGCCGTAAAACCGACGGCTCTGGAGAGGAGGAGCCACGTGTAGAAAAGTGTTGTCCGTGATTCGATGTCAGGGGTCAGGGGGTGTCATGAGCTGCTCGGAGGTCCTCTCGAGGGGCACGGACGTGGAGGTGCTGCAGATGAAGTGGCTCTTCAAGGAGACGAGGCAGCTGAGACTGATGGAGCAGTGGGCCTCGCTGGCATCCGAGAGCTCGATCAGCTTAAGCTGCCCCGACCTCGAAGCGGGCTGGCGGTCCGCATCCTTTTGGCAAACGCAACCAGCGCAGCAAAACGGAAGCAATTCCTCCAGCCTGCGTTCCCTGGGAATGTCTTGAACCTAAGACCTGGACCTGCAGCACGTTGTTTGAGCTGACTCGGGGACTCGCCCCTTAGTAGCCTTGTTTGAACTTGTCGCGCTTTTCCCTCGGATTCCTTCTCGGCCTTCTCGTCTGGCTCGTTCCCTTAGTCCTCCTCGTCCCTCCTTTCCCACCCTCCCCCTTGTCATTCTCCTCACCGCCATCCTTCTCCGCCCTATCCTCCACACCCTGGTCGTCGTCGTCTTCCTCCTCCTCCTCATCCATCTTATCATCGTCCTCGTCCTCCTCCTCCTCCTCCTCCTCCTCCTCCTCCTCCTCCATCTTATCCTCGTCCTCGTCCCCCCTCTCTGTCCATATTGTCCTCCTGCCGCGCCTCGTCGTCGAGCAGGTCTGTCGCGGAGCGGGACGCCCTGCTCGGCTGCATCTCCAGCTTCGGCAGCTGTGCATCGCTTCGCCCCGCGTTCCGGGAGGGCGCGCGCAGCTGGGACGCCGCCGACCCCGAGGCCCGCAAGATTCCGCCTGCGCCAAATCCTAGGCCTCCTCGATGGGGTCCGAGCAGACGGGGTCGAAGGATCGCGCCGCATCGCCGATGCATGGGCGATGCATCGCCGACGCGGCTCGATGTGGGGTCCTCTTTTCTCCACGCCGATGTCGCCGATGCATCGCCGACGTCGCCAGTGCATCGGCGATGCGGCGCGATCCTCCGACCCCATCTACCCCGACCCCATCTAGGAGGCATCTACAGATATGACAATGCAGTCGACACCGATGGTAAGGACGGGTCAACTTCCCAAGGGTACCCTTGCATTCGTGCCTCCTTGGTCCATCCTTCACCACTTTCGATGGCCAGCCACGCTCGCAGAGCATCGCCGTGGGCGATACCAGGGGCTTGCATCCGCACCGCGCAGCCTCACGGCCAGCTCTGGCTGCAGCAGCACGAGCAAGCCGAGACATCCTGAGCGCGTCCTGCAACGCTCCGAGAAAGGATGGGCGCCCGAGACATCCTGCAGCGCCGCCGGATCTCAGAGATTGTCGATGTATCCTCGCCCGAACTGGCCCTCGTCGCAGCCTGAGCTCTCGAACGAGCGTCCCCGCGGAGCCCTCGGGCCTGCGCTGCCCCCCCTGGCTATACCCCGGAGAGCCCCCCGCGCCGCCTTGCGCCGCCTCGTCGGACGCGCGGCCGCGCCCCGCGCCTCCGCGCTGCCCCGTGCCGCGAGCCCACGGGCACGGGGCGTGCTTTTCGTGCCCCTCGGAGCCCTGCACCCTTCCTCCGCGGTTGGCCGCCTCGTCTGTCCCTCCCCCGCTCCTGCACGCTGGCCGAGTCGCTTCTCGGTGCCCCCGCTTGGCTCCAGCGCTGGTGCAGCCTCGCCGGCGACGAGGGAAAGCTGTTCGTGTCCCCCCCCCCCGCGCGGAGCGGATCTCGGGGCCATCGAGACGGGCACAGTCGGACCCCGGTCTAAGACCGGTTGGTGTTCTTCGTGTTTGTCAGATGTGCTTATGCTTCCCTGGGAGGGTACTCTTGGATGTTCTGTTTATTTTGGCCGACGGAGGGTTTCCAGTTCTTGATGGAAACTCTTCTGTCCTGGGTCAGTCTGTACGGAAACAGTGGGCACAAAGTACGAGGCCCAAGAATCTACACCACCACCACCACCACCACCACCACCACCACCACCACCACCACCACCACCACCACCACCACCACCACCACCCTCGCCTCCTCCCTCTCCCAGGACAGAGGAGAGGAAGAGGATGGTAAAGGTGGGAGGGTGGATGGAGGTGGTGGTGGTGGTGGTAGTGGTGGTGTAGATTCTTGGTCCGTCATGGGCAGACCTCGCGGGAGGCGGCCACGCTGCCCTGTGTTGCGATCCCGTGGGTGCCGCGGCGTGTGCCTCGCGGGTGTCCCCCCGGCGCCCCCCGACGCTCCGCCAGTGGTGTCCAGTTCTTGTTTCCCCGTCCTCCCATCCCCTTCTCATCCCCCCCTTCTCATCCCCCTCTTCCCCTCCCCCTCCAGCTCCTCTTTCCCCCTCCCCTCCCCCTCCTCCTCTCCCCTCCCACTCCCCTCCCCCCTCCCCTCCCCCCCCTTGGCAAAGCTGTATTGTACGATCCCCGCCGCGGCGCCAATTCGCGCACGGTGTCCTTGCCCGCACGGGGCTCATGGCGTACGGCTGTTCGTTCGTGCGTTGCCCCTCCCCCCCCCCCCCGCGCGGGGCGCTTCCGTGCGACCGCGTGCTCACAGGATCTCGTCGTGTCGTCGTGGGAGTCCAGACCGCGAGGTCGTGGGTGTGGACGTGTCCGCCGCTCGGGGGTGCTCGGCGTGCAGTCCAGATCCTTCTCGGCACGGGGATCAATTCGAGGCAGCGCCCCCGCGTCGGAACGGGGAGCAAGCAGGAGAACGCCGAGGGACAGCCAGGGCCGTGGACGCCAGGGCACCGCGAAGAGCACGGCCTCGCCAGGTCCGGCGGGAGGGAGAACGAGTTCCCTCTCCACGGCCGCAGCATCCCTTGGGCGTGCCAGCGTCCTATGTCCTCAAAGTTCCTGTTCACAGGGCCCCTTGACAAGAGGAGGAGGAGGAGGAGGAGGAGGAGGAGGAGGAGGCGGATGGAGGAGGCGGATGGAGGAGTGCAAGGAGGAGGAGGACGACGACGCTGACGACGGGAGCGGGAGGCGAACGACGAGGGATCGGAGGAGGAGGAAGGAGGAGTGCGGAGGAAGGAGGGACGGAGGAGAGAGGCGGATGGGGAGGGAGGAGAAGAGGACGATGACGACGACGACGACGACGACGACGACGGCGGTGGCGAAGATGACGACGACGACGACGACGGCGACAGCCGATGCTTCAAGCCTGTCCCTCCTCCCCCGCGGCCGCTCCAGCTGTTCGCCAGGGCTCCCCGAGAGGCTAGGCTGAGGCATCGGCGGTCCTCGTCGTCGTCGTCGTCGTCGTCGTCGTCGTCGTCGTCGTCGTCGTCGTCGTCGTCGTAGTCTTCCTCCTCCTCCTCTTCTCCTCCCTCCTCCTCCTCCCTCTCCTCTCTCCTGCATTCCTCCTCCCTCCTCCCCCCTCCTCCCCTGCGGCTGCTCCGTCCTCTCGCCGGGGCTCCCCGAGAGGCCGAGGCGCTGCCGGCGGCGATCGTGGCGCCCGCGGCGCCAGCGGCGCTGGCGGCGCCCGCGGTGGCGGCGGCGGCTCCGTGAGAGCAGGGAGCTGTCGTCTTCCGCCTCCTTTTACTTTAGGTGATCTCCTTCTCCTCCACCTCCTCCTCCTCCTCCACCTCCTCCTTCTCCTCCTCCACCTCCTTCTCCTCCACCTCCGCCTCCCCCTTCTCCTCGGTGCTCGGAGCTGCGGACTGTATCAACCCTTTCTCCTCCTCCTCTTCCTCCTCCTGCTCCTCCTCCTCCTCCTCCTCCTCCTCCTCTTCTGCCTCCCCCTCCTCCTCCCCCTCCTGCACCTCCCACCTCCTCCCCGCCGTTGGCGGTGGAGGCGGCGCCGTGAGCGGCGGCCACGCGAGCTGCAGTCGGCTGCGCCGCAGGGTGGCCCGTCGCCGGAGGGGCCGCTGGTGCGGGCCCAGGGTTAAGTCGGGCGTGTCCCCCATACAGGGGGATTTTCTTCGAAAATTATACAGTACACCAAACATGTTCCAAAATGGCAACAAAAAAAGTCCCCGTACTATGTTTGGACTTTTTGGGGGCAATTTTTGGGGTATTTTTTTCGTCGAAAATCCCCCTGTAGGGGGACACGCCCGACATAAGCACAGGGTTGAGGAGGAGGGCCCGGCGGCGAGCGAGCCTTCCTCCTCGGCGGTGTGCCTTCCTCCTCTGCCTCGGGGGGGAAGCGAGAAGGAGAAGGCCTTCTGAGAGGGCGGCGGGGCTTCGCAGAAGCCCTCGCGCCCTCCGAGAAGGTTCGGGCGTCTGCGGGGAAGGCTGGGGACTTCGACAGCTTCTCAGAAGGCCGGGGGACTTCCGAGCCTTCTGAGGGGGCCTTCTTTTTCTCACTTCTCCCCCTCGCTCGCCGCCGAAAGGCGAAGCACAAAACGCGGCGTAAAAGTCATGCGCTCTCGGGGGTCCGCGCGGATATCTTGGAACGGCGCTGGGCCCCCCTGGCGCCCTCCGCGCGCCAGGGATGGGGGCTCAGCGCCGACCCAAGAGGTCCGCGTGGGCCTCCGAGAAATGACGTTTGCCGTTTGGCCTCCTGGGAGGCCCGCGTCGCCACGGCTGGATTCGCTTCGAAATTCTGGTCTGAACGCACCCCGGGAGAGGTCTGGGGAGTGGCGGTATTGGTATCTCTCGGTCTCCCCACCACGTGGACCCCACTAGCACCGGCTGGCGCGCTTGGATTTCATGGGTTTGGCCTCCCCTCGGCCTCTAAAGCCGCGCACCAAAGGCCACTCTGGCTTAAGGCCGCTCCTGCGTCAAGCCGTCGGGCTCTGTTCTCGTCATCCTCTTCTTCGTAACCTTCTTCATTCCCTTCCCTCACAGCTTGCCTCGAGCCTCGAGCCCTCCATTCTCCATCGCTCTCCTCTCTTCCCTCCCCTCTCCCTCCTCTCTCATCTACCCTTCTCCTCCTCGTCATTCCTCCTTCCTTCCTGCATGATCTTGTGTACCGGCATTGTCTTCGTCCCTGGCTCTAGTCACACTAGCGAGTGCTTCCAGGCAAACCACACCGTGCATGCAATCAGGTTCGCTCTCCGTTGTTGTGTTATGCGCGTTTCCTGCTCTTGCCGCAAGAGCACAAGGAAAGAGTCACAGTTGATAGGGTCAAGGGCAAGTCATGCGCGAGACTTGTGAGTAAGGAGCTTCGTGGATAGTCGCCCCGACGAGCCCCAAACGCGCAAGCTCTTCGTCGTGAAAGTGCCGTCCGCCGTGGCGTTGTGCAGTGGCGTCCTGCAGGATCGCGATTAGTGCAGTGTTGCTCAGGAGTCAAGAGCTTCGTTCGCCCTGGACAATATATGATGTCATGATATTCGCGGTCACCTTGAAGGCATCAATGGAGCGCCCACAGCGTTTATGTTGCAATCGATCGTGGTTGGTGAATTCACCCTCGGGGATACTGGCTTGCAGTGCGCGCGCGGGATGTAGCATCCAAGCATACTCGCCTTAGTTGTTTTGTCCTAGGCCATGCGAATATTATCACGACCGCGTTACATAGTTCAGGATGTTGTAGCCTTTCGCAGGGGCGCTCGCCAGCATGTTGCAAACGCTTGCGAGTGTAATTATCGCGTTGTCTTGTTTGTTTGCAGCCGTCGCTATTCCAGACTCAAGCCATACGTGTCGCAGCATTGCTCCAGTATCGTCAACATCCTCCACGGTCGATTGACTCTCGCCAGCAGGAGTTCGCGCCATTCCGAAGAAGCGGACTGTGGAGACGATGGCGATGTCGTGGCTATTAGCCTTGATGGCGAGTACTCCAGATCTCGTAATTAAAGGGAGGGGGTCTCAACCCTCCCAGACGAGAAGTTTTAGACCCCCCCCCCCCTGGGAGAACCCTCCAAAACATCGTCCCCAGACCGCCCCAGGCCCTCCAAGATAGCCTGGAAGAGACCCCCCCCGAAATGAGACCCCCTCCCTTTTATTACGAAATCTGGAGTACGATTATGACCAATACTATTCAGATAACGGCGCTGAGACCCAAACATACTTGCCTGCATGGCCGTCGTCCTTGCCACCTGCGCCGGGCCCGCCGCGGGAGCCAGGTCATCGTGCTCGGGCGCCTCGTCGTGCCCCTTTCGCGTGGGCCACGGGCCAGGGGAAGTCGCTCCAGAGTGTCCCCAAGCGCTCTCGGAGCGTTATGGAGCGCTCTGGAACGGCCGCGGCGCCCGATACATCCTCCGGAGCCGTTGGATCCCAGAGGTTCCCCATCTGTCCCAGTACGACTGGGCCCCCAGCCACGACGGCATGCCTGAGCTGGAGGCCACGTGCGCATCGCGGCTCGCGAGTGACAGCCTGGACAGGGTATGCTGCTCCTCAGCCTTGCCTCTCTCCCTCTGCGGTCTTCGGTAATGCACTGAGCAAGCTCCTTCTCTGTGTCTTCCGCCTCGCCTCCTCCTTGTCTGCTGCATCGTGGTAATGTTAAATCGCGCCAGTCCCGGTACAGGAGGAAGATTCGAAAATACTCCCAAATCGCAGGGGTATGATGTTTCGACTACTTCTGTTCATGTTTGAATTCGTTTTGACTCTGTTTTAATTTTTCCTCCAAAATCCGCCTGTCGGGGGACATGCCCGACCTAATGGTAATGGAGGATGACGATGAATACATGGTTCTCCTCCAGTCAGAAAGTGTGCAGAAATAGCAGAAAACTATTTTGTTATCGTTCTCTCCCATTTGTTTAAATTAATCGTCACCCCGCATTAAGGGGGCCAAGCGGTTCCGCGCTGTCCCTGGGCGCGAGGGGCCGAGGCGAGGCTCCGCGGTGCGGATTCTCTCGTTGCTGGTGTTGCACCCCTTCCTGCAGTGCTGGTCGCCGTCGTCGCCGTCGCCCACCCCTCCTCCTCCTCCTCCTCTCCTCCTCCTCCTCCTCCTCCTCCTCCTCCTCCTCCTCCTCCTCCTCCTCCTCCTCCTCCTCCTCCTCCTCCTCCCCCTCCCCCTCCCCCTCACCCTCCTCTCCCTCCCCCTCCCATCGACCCACGCGCGAGCCACACCCGCGATCCAATCCGTGACCGCCCACATTTCTTGGCAAGACAGCTGCCTCCTGCGACGGGCGGGCTGCATCAAACCGAAGCCAGCGCCCGCCGCGCGTGCGTCCGAATCCCGCGACACGCGACAGGTGAGCCGAGAGATCGGCCGCTATAGTGGGCTGATCGGTAATACCAAGAGGCGCACACGGTGGGCCCTCCTTTCGCTAGCGTTGGAGCCCCGCGGCCCCAGCAGGGCAGCCCGGGCGCCCGCCCACGCTCTTGGTCCGCAACTGCGGGGCTCAACCACTGGTTCGTCTGGCCCAGCCTGCTCACGCTCGCACCCTCTGATCCCGATCACATCTCTTCTGGTGTTGCTGCTTGTTCCTCAGCTGCTTTAGGCCATCTCCTCCACCTCCCTATCCCCCCTATCTGCCTTTGCCTCCATCTTCCCCCACCCCATTCCCCATCCCGCTCCTGCTCCTCTTGTTGTTCTCTCCCTCCTCTACTCCTCCTCCTCGTGTTCCTCCTCCACGTTCTACTCGTCCTCGCCGCCGTTCGTTTCTCTGTTTCTCTCTCTTTCTCTCTCTTTCTCCTCCCTCATCCTCCAATTCACGTCAACACTCTGATCCTGCTCCCTGTGCTGCTCCCTCCTTGCGGCAGCAGCACCTACAGCATCTTAGACTTCCGCATGCTCGGCGCACAAAGGCGCCGTCACAGCCGGCGAAAAAGGATTGAAACGCCCGTCCTGTCCGACTGCAGGCGCCATCGGGGCGCAAGGAGGAAGACGATGGCGACTGCGATCATGATGACGACAACAAGGATGATGACGATGATGCCGCTGATGTTGATGATGTTGATGATCATGGTGACGACGACGATGATGACGCTGATGCTGATGCTGATGCTGATGATGCTGATGATGATGGTGATGATGACGATGCTGATTGTGTTGATGGTGACCATGATGATGATGGCGCTGGTGGTGGTGGTCATGGTGATGATGCTGCTGATGGTGATGGTGATGATGATGCCACTGCTGATCATGATGCTGATGGTGGTGATGACGATTGTGGTGATGATGGCGATGATACTGGTGATGCTTCTGATGAGGATGATGGTGAGGGTGGTAATGACGCCGATGATGATGCGGATGATGATGAGTATGAGATGCTAGTGGTGATTGTGATGGCGATCGTGATGGCGATCGTGATAGCCTTGATGATGATGGTGCTGGTGATCGTGGTGATGCTGATGCTGATGCTGCAGATGAGGACGATGACGAGGATGAGGATGAGGATGATGAGGATTGTGCTGATGACGATGACGATGACAACGACGATGATGATAATGAGTATGATGGTGATGATGATGATGATGATGATGATGATGATGATGATGACGCTGGTGATGTGATGATGATGGCGATGATGATGATGATGCTGATGCTGATGTTGATGCTGATGTTGTTGATGATGATGGGGCGGACGATCAGTGGCAGCCCTGGCGGGAGCGCGTCCGCGGACCAGACATGGGTGCAGAGGGCAGTGGGGTGAGGCACTCGGTCAGCTCCGGGCGCAGCTGCGACCGCTGCGCCGCAGTCGGGATGGCGCCGTTGCCGTTCTCACACCTGCCCTCACTCCTGCCGCTCGGGCGCCCCTGCCTCGCCACTCTCCGCCTCGTCGTTCCTCTCCACCCCCCTGCTCAGTCCGCTCAGCTTGATCCTGCTCTTCGCTCTCCTCATTCTGCTCATCAACATCCGCGTGATCCGCACTGGAGTGTGGTCTTGTTGCGCAGCGTCATTTTCGAACGGGCTTCTAAATCTTTCGAGAGAAAGCATGGGTCAGGGTGATCAGCGGTGAAGGGGTGGATGAGGAGTTTTAAGCCCATCGTGACATCGGGAACGTGTCTCAACAGCTCTAGGGCTTTCAGGGGGGGGGGGGGGGGGCGGCGGGCGAGGGAGGTAACCGCATGCCGATGATAATAAAGGGACCCCCCCCCTTCAGTGTTTAGAGTTGATTATCGTCGCCCTATACAAAATTCAAATTGGGCGGCGAGCGCTGAGGCCGAACTTCATTATCACCTCGAAACGCTATGTTGAGATAGCAACATCAAGCGATGTTGCTATCCCCGCGCGCGCCTGAACTTTTTTATCTCTGGGGTTGATTATCCATGGAAAGGGGAGCACATGAGCTACCCTACATGAGCACTTAAAAAATCAATTTTCATAAAGCGTTTGTAAATTAAAATTGATAGATTTGGAACTTTCCAGTTTTCCGTTCTTCTTCTCTTCTTCTTCTTCTCTTCTTCGTCTCTTGTTCTTATTCTTCTACTTTCCTCTTCTTCTTTTATATTTCTATATGTCCTCACGCTCGCCTGAACTTTTTTATCCCTGGGGTTGATTATCCATGGAAAATGAAGCACATGAGCTACCCTACACGAGCACTTAAAAAAAAAAATTTTCATAAAGCGTTTGTAAATTAAAATTGATAGATTTGGAACTTTGGATTTTTCCTTTCTTCGTCCTCTTCTTATTATCCTCTTCTTCTTCTTTCTTATTATTATTCTACTGTATTCTTCTTCTTTTATATTTCTCTCTGTCCCCACGCTCGCCTGAACTTTTTTATTTCTGGGGTTGATTATCCATGGAAATTGAGGCACACGAGCTACCCTACACGAGCACTTACAAAAAAACAATTGTCATACAGCGCTTGTAAATAAAATCTAATAGATTTGAAGCTCGAGATTTTTTCTTGAGATAAGCCATTGTTGAGGATATTCCTATGAAAACTAAACGCCAAGGACGTCTCAAAACGTGCTCGGCTTGGTCTCCTCTTGATCATCTCTTACTTCGAGATTATGCTGAGGTCTGCTGGGCTACTTTTATTATCTCTCCCTGAACCCCGAACTTTATTATCCCTTAGTGTTTATTCTCACGGGCATGAGGTTAGTGGTGGGGAAGGAGAGCGGAAGGAGAGAGGAAAACTGGAGTGGGGGGGCGGGGGTAGGGGTCAGGTATTTGATGTACCTTTTCCTTGTGCCAGCCAGGACTCGATTTTCTCCTGGATGGTGGTTGGCCGAGGCCCATTCTGGTTGGCCCCCCACCCCCTATCCTCGCATCTTCCCTCACCTTCCTCCTTCTCCTGGACGCCTGGTCTAAGACTAGGAGCCACCATCTCGGACTTGAGAGGGTAAAGAGTGCGAGAGCTCGAAGGCTCCGTTTGTGGTGAGCAAGGTTGAAGACAGGCTGAGGTACTAAGCCCACGCAGGAGGATGATAGTGATGATGATGATGAGGAGGAGGAGGAGGAGGACAACGACGACATTACGGTTGCAGTTGTTACCCGTTTGGAGTTGTTTTTGGTTTCACATGCGTTGAGACATGACTACCCTTCTGTCGAACACTGGACCAGCGTAAGAAACGAGGAGGAGGAGGAGGAGAAGGCGAAGGAGCAGGAGGACGAGGAGGAGTAAGGTTGCTTCGATGAGGCCACCTAGCTCGATACTGCCGAGAGCTGCCCTCTGAGCAGGTCGGTGCCCCCGTGAGGGTGCTCGGCTCGTCAACCTGGCGGTGCCCGAGGACGTCCGTGTTGCGGCGACCGCGTGCCAGCTGTGCTGGAGCCCCCATGGCGCCGCGCCTCCTCCCCCCCAGAAACGCACGGGCGTCGCTTATCCATCCGTTCCGTATCCAGTGCCCTCCCTCGCCCCACAACGATAACAGACACCCCCACCTGTAAGCACCGACCAGGACGCATATCTCTCCGCGGCGGTCAGTTCTTACAGGGGGGGGTGGGGGGGAGATTCCTGGACCCGTAGAACGACGATGCCCACAACCTTAGTGGGCCCTGGAAACGACAGGGCAGTTTTTTTAACGGTTCCGTTTTGCCGTTTTTGTTGCCGGTTCCGATGCCGTTTTGTGACCGGTTCCGGCTCCAGTTCCAATCCTGGAGCCGTTTTTTTGCAGTTTCCGGTCGCCGTTTTTTTCGCCGTTTTTATGTTCAATGGGCATTTTCGGGGAAACGGTGAAAAATCGGCCCTGCCGTTTCCAGTGCCCACAAAGGGTGGGGGTGGGGGGGAGTTTCCTGGACCCGTAGAGCAACGGTGCCCACAACTCACCGGTAAGAACGGACCAGGGTTCCGCACTCGGGATCGGGGGTGGTCCTTATGGGTGGAGGCGTCTTGCGTTGCCCTCCCTCACCGCAGCGCGAGGGCCATGCTCGTTTGCACATCCGCGCGGCCGTCTTGGGCCGGCGCTGGGCACCCCATCCAGGGCTCGCTTCGATTCCTCCGCGTCGATTCGACGCGATGTCGCTTGCAAGGGCGCCCTCGAGGGCGCGAAGTTATTCGTGCTTCGCGGTTCGGCTCCGATTCCTCCTCACCCTCCGCTTCTCCCTGGGAGGCGGCGCGAGAGCGCGAAGTTATTCGCACTTCGCGCTTCGCGCAGCACGAAGCGCGAAGTTGGGAGCCCTTGGCTTGCTTCCGCTTCCGATTCGGTTCGCTTTCGGATTCCAGTTGGAGCTCCGATTCCTTACCGGAGGCATATTGGCCTGCCGATATCCGCCGGTTCGACTTCGCCCGACTCGGCTGCGGAGTTCCGCCGACCCGATTCACTTCGATCGCAGCCGACTCGTCGATTCGACTCTGGGCCTCTCCTCCTCCTCCTCCTGATCCTCCTCCTCCTCCTCCTCCTCCTCCTCCTCCTCCTCCTCCTCCTCCTCCTCCTCCTCCTCCTCCGCCTCTTCCTCCTCCGCCTCTTCCTCCTCCTCCCCCTCCTTCTCCTCCGCCGCCCCTCCCCGCGCGCCGGTGGACGCGTCGGAGGCGCCGCCCGCGGGGGCGGAGGGGGAGGCCTGGTGCCGACCCCAGGAACTCCGCGCGCGCCTCCCAGGCGTTTCGCGGCCGTGCCCCGGCGTGCTGCCGTCCTTCCAGAGGGCGGCCGATGGTGAGAGGCGGAGGAGGAGGAGGAGGAGGAGGAGGAGGAGGAGGAGGAGGAGGAGGAGATGGAGGAGGAGGAGGAGGCGGAGGAGCAGGAGGAGGAGGAGGAGGAGGAGGAGGCGGAGGAGGAGGAGGAGGAGGAGGAGGCGGAGGAGGAGGAGGAGGAGGCAGAGGAGCCAGAGGAGGCAAAGGAGGCAGAGGATTCCGTATCCCATGCCCTCGCCTCGGCTCGCGGCCCCGCCAACCGCACCCGCAGCGGGGGCCAGGTCGAAGATGTCGCTGGAGAGCCGCTTCTGGCCGCTCTACTTCGGGGCGCCCTCCGCGCCCGCTCTCCGAGGACAGCGAGGGCGCGGGGGGTGCCGGGGCGCCTTGCCCGCGGTGCGCGGGCTGTGTGCTGGGCGAGGGCGGGGCATCCCACACGGCCTCCCTGCGGCAGCTGGGCGGAGGCACGGAACGCCTCGTTGACGGGGTGGCCGAGCAGAGATCCAGCTGCCTACGGCACGTCCCGCCACCGTGCCTGGGTTGTGGGTATGCCGCCTATTGGATGTTCGCTGGGATCTCGTGGAGGTTCTCGGGGGCCTCTTGGAGGCAGTTTTGGGCCTTCAGGGCCTCTTGGGAGCATCCTGGGGCCTCTTGGGCGCCTCTTGGGACCTCCTGGCGGCCTCTTGGGGCGGAAGGCTCGGAGGTTCGGTTCGTGTTTCTTCTCTTGGGCCCCTTTTGGGGCCGTCTTGGGACCCTCTTGGGCCGTCTTTGGTGCCTCTTGGGCCGTCTTGGAGCGCTCTGAGACCGTCGAGGGGGCCCGCATGGAGGCCTCGTGGGCCGGTTTGAAGTGGTATCGGGGGCCTCTTGGGCCGTCTTGGAGCGTCGGAAAGCTGAAAATCCGAGAACGCCCAAATCCTCCCAAAACCTAAAGGAAATCGATAATGCTTGCCTCTTGGGGCCCTGTTGGGAGGCCTCGTGGAGGCCTCTTGGGGCGTCTTGGAGGCCTCTTGGCCCCTTCCGTCGCTCCTTGCTTCCACTGCTTTGAGGGCTGCGCCGCATGCACGTGGCAGACAAGGAAGATCCCCAAGGGGGCACGATCGAGGACGAAGGGGGGCGGGTCACGAGGGTTTGGAGCATACGTGTTGGATAGCACGCGAGCAGATAGTAGCGAACAGTCTTGAAATGATGATTGGTGTTGTTGTTGTTGCTGCTGCTGCTGTTGTTGTTAATGCAATTGTTGCTGCTGTTGCTTTTGCTGTTGCTGGCGCTGTTTCTATTGTATTTTCATTACTGAAGAATACATGTTATTGATCCCCCCCTCTGGTGACCATCGTGTTTGTTCAATTGAAGTGCCTCCCCCTGGGTTCGCACCTTCTTTTATCAGGGAAAGTCATTCGGCTCAAACTGCGCGCATGGCCCCTGGATTACAACAAAAACGGCTCCCGCCTGAGACTTCTGAACAATTTAGCCAGGACCCCCGTTCCCGCCTGAGACTTCCTCCCCTGTTACTCAGGAATCGCGCTCTCGCTTGGGACTTCCCTACACTGTATTCAGGAATCGCTTTCTCGGCGCTCTGGAGTGGCGCTCTCGTTGGAGACGTGCTTGCAATTTACTTGAGAATTTCATTCTTGCATTGGCATGCCCCGCAATTTACTCAAGCGCCGCGCTCCCAACACTCAGGCACCCCTGACTCGCGCTTACGATTAAGACTCCCTCACAGCTAACCTAGGAATGTGGATCTCGCTGCCCTTCGTGGCCCTGTTGCAGCCCTTCGTGGCCCTCCTGCTGCCCTTCGTGGCCCCGTTGCAGCCCTTCGTTGCCCCCTCGCTGCCCTTCATGGCCCCGTTGCAGCCCTCCGTGGCACCCTCGCTGCTCTCCGTGGCCCCGTTGCAGCCCTTCGTGGTCCCCTCGCTGCCCTTCGTGGCCCCGTTGCAGCCCTTCGTGACCCCCTCGCTGCCTCTGCGGCCGCGTTGCAGCCCCTCATGGCCCCCTCGCTGCCCTCCGTGGCCCCGTTGCAGCCCTTCGTGGCCCTCTCGCTGCCCTTCGTGGCCCTATACGTATGCCCTTCGTGGACCCCGCACGTTCGCGCCCGCCGTGGCCCCACATGCATGCGTTTCGTGGCCCCGCTGTCGCCCTTCGTGCCGCCGCCGCTGGCGTCGCCCCACTGTGCCACTTCCGCTGCTGCTCATCGCCGCCGTGCCGATGCTGCTGCCCTGCGTGAAAGAGGGTC
The DNA here is from genome assembly GCA_963575745.1 of Prorocentrum cordatum. Lineage (NCBI taxonomy): Eukaryota > Dinophyceae > Prorocentrales > Prorocentraceae > Prorocentrum > Prorocentrum cordatum. The sequence continues at coordinate 212,703 of CAUYUJ010016481.1, read as the reverse complement.
GTCCACGGAGGCACAGATACGGATACCGCTGCTTTTCCTAGGAGCCCGCTTCGCCGCGTTTAAATTCGCTGCCAGATGTCGGTCAGAATGCGCCCCAGAAAAGGTAAAGTCCAGTGGGCCGATGAGGAGGATGATGATGAGGAGGAGGAAAACAACAGGGACGACGACGAGGACGTCCACCAGGACGAGGACGAGCCTCAATGACGTTCGCAGCCATCGTGTTCCGCGTGTCGCAATTTGACGGGACCTCAGCAAGAACCTACGCGCGCGCGCGAAGCGCGCGCGCGTGGTTCTAGTGATGTATGTATACATCGTGCGTGTATACTAAAATATGTTTATACATGTATATATATATATGTATATAGATAGATATCAGGATTGCGAAGTTGGGGCACTTCCCCAAATTCGTCCTCTTTGTGATTCTGCCCGTAGTATGGTTCCCCCCGCCTCGTCGTCTTCCCGGTGGATGAAGAATGGGGGAGGGAGGGACCATGACGAAGAGCAGGAGCAGTAGGGGGAGACGAAGTCGAGCAGAAGTGGGAGGAAGAGGACGACGACTACGACAACGAGACTGGTAGAGATGAACACTTTCACGATGTAGGCCAAAAGGGCTCGAGATTTGTATTTGCCTAAAGGATCGTAAACGCGTGGTCCTGCTTTCAATCGCGCCGCCACTCCAGTCCTAGCAATTACTTACACGATCGCGTTTTGTTGGCAGCGAGTTACTCGACATAGGCCCAGAGACTCCCCCGCTATGAGAGATTGGCTGCCCGCGCCCGCGCCAGGTATCCTGCTTCTTCGCGGCGGTGTTTGGCGAGCACGCGCCGAAGCCATTCTGTTTATAGTTGCATCCCCACCCTCAGTGAGGCATGGATCTTCCCCAGATGTACATTGTTTCGTTTGTCACAGACCTGCCGTCCAGATGTTCAACCTATGGGCTTGTGTTGGCCAGCGCATGACAGCACCAGGTCTAACTTCAAGGCTACGAGTAATTTCAGGGGAGGGCCATGAACCTATGGGTTTTCGGTTTTCGCAGGTGTGCTGCATGATTCGCGCGACCTTGTGCGCTCACCGTTCATGACTAAGTCTTCGACGGGAAGCTGGATCCCGTTGGCACAATATTTGCTCCTGTGTGGTTTTGCTGGTCCTGGCCGTATGTGCCCATCGTCGCGCCATAGAAAATGGGGGGACTGGACATAAACATACATGGTCGCACGAAATTGCTCCTGATTTCCGCTCGTCCCTCGCATTTTCCGCCTCCTCGCCCTATCCGGTGCAGCTCTGTAGGCGCCACGACGCTCGCGAGGCAGAGGGACCACTGCCAGCGAAGGCAGTCGAGCCTGGGCCATTGCATCAGAGATCTGGACGGGGGGAGTTTGCGAGCATTCTGTTCTTGGGAGCGGGCTCTTGAGCCACCATTGCGCTGGCATCGTGACGCGGCGCGTGGCTGTCGCGAAAGCAGGCCCCACAGCGATTCTTCCGCTGACCCTCTCCTCTCGCGTGACCTCCGCCTCCCCTTCCCTCTCTTCCTCGCCCACTCGACCATCGATCCTCCATCGTCTCTCCATCCCTGTATCCTGAATGTGCTATCATGGATTTCTTGAACCTCGATCCTCGATCTCTCGGCTCCCGATCCACGATCTTTGGCCCCTCGATCCCTCAAACCTTCCCCTCCCCCTCCCCGTCTAACCGCCCTGGGGGCTAGGTGGGCATCGCACAGCCAATAGAGGACGCCCGCGATGCACCAGGAGAGGTCGCTGGATGATTTTAGGATGGCCCTGCGAGAAGTCGGGAGGAAGGAGGCGCGGTGTCCTTTTCCCCCTTCTCCGTTAGCATCTGCGTCTTATTCCGCATCTTCTCCTTGCCGCATCTATTCAATTATCTGGAAGGCGTGGAGGTTCGCACGAAAGCCAGAGCAGATCAAGATAACATAGCCTAGACGCTCTTTGGGTATGAATCGAATTGCGCATACCCCAGAACCGAGGCGGCCATCTCCGCCTTTGCGACACACTGCATGTCCCACCTTCGCAATCGCCTTGAGGCGGTCGATATCCCTTCCTCGGAGCCCGAGGTGTCTTCTTCGGCGAAGTCAATTTCTGGCAATGGATGCACCCGGTCTACGAGGCGACGGGGACGCGCCACCTAGAGACGTGGGTGCACAACGGCAGCAGACGTGGCACATATTTGAAGCCGGCGAGGGACCTTCCGCGCAGAGCCTAGATTCAATAGTTGAGGATGGCCGTGGTGCACGCACATGTTGTTGCGGCATTTGTGGTGTGAGCGCACTCTGTTGTGCAGTGAATCAACGTACTGGGCAATGGCGAGGACGACGACGCTCGGAGGAGGAGTGCGAGGTACAGGAGGGGGACGACGACGACGACGACGAAGTCGTGTCCCCCCTCGGGCCCAGGGGCGTCCAAACCCATCCCAGAGCACGGCGCGTCGGTCGGTCGGTCGGTCGGCCGTCAAAGCGGTCGACGGCTCGGACGTCGTGCGTGGTCGGTCGGGCCGTCGTCGTTGTCGTGGGGGCCGAAGAGGAAAGTTCTTCGGCTTGCGTAGGTGGGGTTTTGCCTGCGTCTCCCCCGTCAACAGGCGGCGCGTTCGCTGGGTCCCCGCTTCGACCCGACCGGGTCGCGCGCGAGCAGAGACGTTTGGACCAAACGGAGAATTTAGTACTTCATATGATCATGTGCGGATCCGCCCCGAGGCAACTAAAGCGCTGGCCCCTGGAGTTTCTCACGCGTGCAGTTTTTGTCCGCTGAAGGGCAGAAGCGGGGCAATTTCCTTCATTCCTATGCCGATACTTTTATCGCTTGCATGGAATATCATGGATCATTGCAGCTCATTGTGTGTGGGCCGGAGTGTCGTGGGTCATTTGTATACTCCGGATATCATTAGTTGGAGTGGAAGGCTCGTGGCTCGTGGATCCCATTCTTGCCTGGGGGTAGATATAATGATTCATTTAGTGGGCCCACAGGAAATGGGATCCGCGGGGTCGTGGATCTGTAGACCAATGCATGGTTGTTCTCCATGTCCGTCGGTCAGCCAGCCGATACATCGTCGTCGTCGTCGGTCCGTCGGCCGGTCGGCCGGTCGGTCGGTCGGTCGGTCCGTCCGTCCGTCAGTCGGTCGGTCCGTGTGTCTGTCGGTCTGTCGGTCCATCGAAGTCGTCGTCGGTCGGTCAGACTTCGTTGACGGTCGGTCGGTCCACCGCTGTCGTCATGAGGAGCTGGAGAGGAAAACCGTTCCGCCTTCGCAAGTAATGGTTTTGGTGGTGATCATGGTCATCACGAGGCTGATTGGTGATGGTGATGGTCATGAGTATGAAGCTGATGATGACGAGGACACTCAGTAAAAGTCACGTGTAGGAGCCCGTACGGTTGGCTGCTATGTCTGTGGGCAGAGCCTTGGTGAGAAGCAGGCTTGAGTAGGAGGGGACAGGAGGAGGAGGAGGAGAAGGAGCAGAGGAGGAGGAGGAGCATGAGAGGAGGAGGAGGAGAAGGAGGAGGAGGATGAGGAGGAGGAGGAGGAGATGGGGGGAAGGAGGAGGAGGAGGGGAGAGGAGGAGGAGGAGGAGGAGGAGGAGGAGGAGGTGGAGGAGGAGGAGGAGGAGGAGAGGAGGAGGAGGAGGAGAGGAGGGGAGAGGAGGAGGGAGGAGGAGGGAGGAGGGAGGGATGAGGAGGTAGGAGGAGAGAGGGGAGGAGGGGGAGGAGGAGAGATGGGGAGAAGGCGGAGGAGGAGGATGAGGAGGAGGAGAGGAGGAGGAGAGGAGGAGGAGGAGAAAAGGGGAGGAGGAGGAGGAGAGCAGAACGCCCAGGGGGGGAGGTAGGAGGGAGAGGTCGACGGCCGCACGGCCAGGGCCGACGCTCCCATGGCTTCCCCTGTCTTCCCTTTCCTGCTCTCCCTCCCGCCCGCCCCCTGCCCTCTGGCCAAAGGTCTCTGGCCAAAGGTCTTCTCGTCGTCGGAGCAACGCGCCAGAGGACGCACCCCTCCTCAATCAAATCTCTTTTCGCTTCGCGCACTCACCATTTCCGTTTCCATGTCCATCTGCCTTCCCCAACATGGCTTCCCCTCCATCCCCGCCCCAACACGCCCATCTTGCGTTTCGTTGCAGGCGTGTGGGGTGCCTCCCCCTATACTGGGGCCAACCTCGTCATGTCGGCGCGCCGCGCCAGAGCTTGGACACCGCTCTCGGCGCGCAGTTGATCCCAGCGATGGGGGTCGATCCTGGCCCTCCCTCCCCCCTCCCTCCTCCTCCTCCTCTGCTCCTCCTCCTGCTCCTCCTCCTCCTCCTTCTCCTCCTCCTCCTCCTCCTCCTCCCTCCTCCTCCTCCCTCCTCCTCCTTGCTTCCTCTCCCCTGCTTCCGCTCCCCCCCCCAGTCCTCAGCTAGGCCCAGGAAGAGGATCCTTCGCTCCAGAGCGTCCCGCAGCGCTCTCACGAGGCTCTGGAGCGCTCTGCGGCTTGAGGGCAGCCTCGACGCACGACGTCGGCTTCAGATCGGAAGAACGAACGGCGATCTTTCGCTCCAGCGAGGGGGTCCACGATACCTCCCCAGGCTGGGGATCGGGAATGTCTCGGGCGGGGAGGGGGGACCACACCATCCCTGATTCCTTGCGCTGGACGTGGTTGTGGTGTCGCTTCTCCTGATTCCTGCCAGGCCCGCGGTTCTCAGAGATCCCCGAGTCAGCCTCCTCCGCTCCTGGGGCCCAGAGCGTCAGGAGCGCCAGGAGCGTCAGAAGGCGTCAGAAGCGTCACGAAGCTCCTGGAGCCCAGAGCGTCAGGAGCGTCAGGAGCGTCGGAGGTCTCGGAAGCGTCAAGAGCGTCAAGAGCGTCGGAGGGCTGGCGGCACCGCCTGCCCCATCCGTCTCCGCATCGGGGTGCATCCTCTCACCCTGCCTCCGTCTGAAGTCCGTCTCCCCCCATCTGCCCTGCCCCCCCCCCCCCTCCCTGCTGCGCTCGCCCTGGCCGCTCGTCGCACCGCCGGCGTGGCGCAGCTCAAGCACCTCGCGACGTACAACAACGTGAACCCGTCCTCCCAGACCACGATGTACGGAGAGGCAGCGGGAGGGAGGGAGGGGCAGCGTTTGGGGGGCGGGAGATAGGCTCAAGGGGAGGGGAGGGGCGCATCGACCCCAACCGCCCGTTCATCGCCGAGAGGGGCCCGATAACCCAGCACCGATCCGAGGTCGATGTTTCCCCCCCGAGCCAGCCCCCACGCAACGTGCCCCCTCAAAGCAGGAGGGGGCCCTGAGACCCGGGCGTCGGATTTGTTCTCTTTCCGGCGTGTTTTTCGTCGCCTGTTTTCGGGCCCGCGGGCACTGACATATCGATCACGCTCAAGGTGTGCAACAGGAAGATGCGGTCGAAGGCTCTGTTTGTGATTTCTCCGACGTTGCGCGAGGTCAGGTCTCAGGGGGCTTCAGCGTGGGAGGAGGGGATGGGAAGGAAGAGAACACTATAGGGAGGGAGGACAAGAAGGGGGACAAGGAGGGAGGAGAAAGGAGGGAGAGGGAAAGGGTCAAGGGACACCTCGAGGGTCTGCCTTCGTCTTTCCTCCTCTCCTCTATTCCTTCTGCTCCTCCTTCTCCTCCTCCTCCTCCTCCTCCTCCTCCTCCTCCTACTCCTCCTCAACCTCGTCGTCGTCAATGGCTCGAAAAGAGGGTGGTACTCAATTCAGTTCCCCCCCTCGGATACTCAAACATGGCGTCGTGGGGCCCTTGTAGCCGCTCTTGGGCGTCTCTTGGGCGCTCTTGGAGCCGTCTTGGGGCGCTCTTGAGCCCCTTCTCGGAGCTCTCTTGGGCCATCTTGGGACCATGCCGACGTCTCAAAGGCCCGTCGGAAGCGAAAGAGCGAGAAGACACATCACATTGTTTTCCTTCCAGTCTCTGAAGGAGCTTGGCCTCTTGGAGGGTGCTTAGGAAGGCTCGACAGGCACTTGGAACCGTCTTGGGGCTATCTTGGAGCCCTTTGGAGGTATGTACGAGGCTATATTGAACCATCTCCGGCTATCTTGAACCATCTTGGAGGCCGTCTTGGGCTGTCGAGGGCCCCCTTGGTACCATCTTGGGCCCATCTTGAAACTCCAACTACCCGCCCCCCCCCCCTCCCAGGCCCACGAGGGGGTGGGGCCAGAGGTAAACCCCTCCCCCGAGCTGGGGAAGGAGGTTGAGACAAGACACAACTCGTTAAACCACTCACGCCCTAAAGGCCTAATGGTTGGTCGGATTAACACGGGATCGTTGTTTCGGGAGGTGGAGCGCGGATCCGAAAGGGAACACGAAGCCATGTTCAGGTGGATTAAAGAAGCACCTGCGCTCGGATTCGCGATAACCCCTTGCCTTGTGAGCTTCAAGAGGGTTCCCGACGGCCCCCGAGGGTGCCAAGTGGGCGCCAGGACTGGCCAAAAGGATTGCAGAATGCTTCAAATATTGCTCAATGTCGCCAGAGGCCCCAGGAAGCGGCAAAGGCCTTGAGAGATGTTCCAAGAGACACCAAGGGAGCCCCGAGAAGGCCAGCCATACCGAAAGCCAGCGCCAGTTCGAGGCGTATTCGATGACTCCTGCTTCGGATGGGCTTCGGATCAAGAGCGGCCCTGGAAGCCCCGGAGAGGGCATTGATCGCACGAAGGAGGCCGCAAGACAGGCCGAGAGGGCCTCACGATGGCCCCAAGAAAGACGGCCTCCGCAGCCACCCTGGCCCAAGCTGCGAGGAGCAGCTGGACGGTGCTCAGTCCAAGCACGAGCGGAGGTGCCCGCCCTGCATGCTGCAGTGCGGCGGGCAGCCCGGGAGTGACGGGCAGCCCGGGCCACCCACCGACCTGCTGTGCCTCTACGTCCCCCCGCCGGAGACGTGGGAGACCATGCTCCCCAGAAGCGGCGCGGCACGCCCGAGCCCGCAGTGCTCCTGCGGGGGCGAGGAGGACGCCTTTACCGACCTGGTGCCGATAGTGCGCAGGCAGGCGCTGGCCGCGTCCGCGCCGGCGGCGGGCGGGCCAGAGACACCAGCCAAGACGAAGGTTCAGGCAGCGGCGAAGCGTCCTGTCGTGCCTATAGCCCTACAAAGCAATGCTCTAAGAACCTCTTGTGGTTCCCACGGATTGTTCTTAGAACAGTTCTTGCTGGGACTGTCTTGTTTTATCACATCGGGTTCATGTTCTAAGAACAGTGTTCTTCTGTTATCAGAACACTTTTGGGTCCTAGGAGCATTTCGTGGTGGGACTACAGGAATGCCGGGACGGTCGGTCCCTGCTCAAAAGGTGCAGACCACGGAGTGGCTGTTCAAGCCACGAGACGGCAGGGCCGTGGTGGTCTTCGCGGCGCCCCGCTTCGGCGCCCCGCTCACGGGCCACACGCTGAAGCCCGGCGAGCGGTTCCGCGCGGCCGAGGTGCAGGAGAGCGGGGAGGAGGGCGGCCTCCGCTTCCTGCGGCTCGCAGACCACCGGGGCGGGTGGGTGGTGGACCGCGAGCCTGGCCACGAGATGTGCTACAGGCTCTCCGACGGGCTGGACGAGCTCTGGATGTACGCGCCGGCCAACGGGAAGCCCATGGGCATCCGCGGGGAGCCCCACGTCTGGGGAGCCAGGACGGGCGGCAGCCTGAGCCCGGGCCAGACGTTCCGAGTGAGCGAGATACGGGCCGGCGACAGCGGCGTCCTCTTCCTGAGGCTGTCGGACGGCCAGGGCTGGGTGTTCGACGAGAAGTTCTCTGCCCCGTTCGACGGCGAGCTGGGCAGCCCGCGAGGTTATTCCGCGCTATTGTCTCCTCGACGAGGTGTCAAGGCCGAGCTCGTCTGGGCCGAAGCGCCCGACGGCGTGCTGTGCAAGAGGGTGCTGGACGAGACGTGGATCTGCCAGCCTGCAAGGAGGCGGCCGGTCCCGATCCTGGAGAGCCCCCACATCGGCGCGGAAAAGACAGGTTACAAGATGCACCCGCAGGAGACGTTCAAGGTCGTCGAGATAGAGGCGGGCGCGGGCGCGGATGCCAGCGTCTTGTTCTTGAGGCTCGCGGACGGCCGGGGCTGGCTGTTCGACGAGCACCCCGATTTGGGACGGATGTGCAGCAGGGTCCGAAACATCGCCACGAGGACGACGCTTTTGACCGAGGCCGCCAACAAGATCAGCGTGCAGTCCATAAAAGATTTCAGGATTGGCGGCATTGTCGAGATCGTCAGTGCTAGCGGCACCGAGAGGGGCACCATCAAAGACATCCAGGAGTTCAAGCGTGAGATCACTCTGAGCCGCGCACTGGTGCACGTGCACCCTGCAGGCTCCAGTGTCACTGCACAGCACGCGAAGCCCGCGCGATGGTTCTAGGTACAGACTGCCCCCCCGCTGAAGAGCCATCACGCAGATTCGCCGCAGAAGAGCGCCAGTCGGAACTCGTTTAAGGAGAGCCCAGACATCCGACGATGTGTCTTTTCAATGCGCGGCCCCGAAGGCCCCGACCTTTTCCCCGCAGGCAGTGCTTCGTACTGGATCCGTGTCTGATAGCCCGTGGGCCCGATTACAAGCCTCATATTCCGAAGTGAAAGAAAAACGCTTGGATCGAACAGATCGTCGGATACGGTAGGTTCATGCGGCGTTCGCGCGCCGGCGACGCCGGCGAAGGCGTTCAAGGTTTAATTCTGCGACGCGGAAGCACCGATGGACACGGTTCGCCATTGGACCCGACTGAAGTCAACTTTGAACGATCGAGGCTGCGATCGATTCAAGGTTGAACGATCGACGCGGTGCCAAAAACCTTTGCGCGCACCGACGCCGCACGAACCTACCGTATCTGGGTATTTCTCGGGGGCCCCCAAACGGGGTGGTGACCACATCGTGCGGTGAGTCGGTGGGGATTCGGGGTCGCCGCACGGTTTTGGGACTCGGGTCGTTATCCGAGGACGTCTCGGGCGACAGGGGTCTCCGAGGCCCCAAGACCGTGCGGTGACGGACCGTGCGGTGAGGTCTTGGGAGATTTCGAGGTCACCGCACGGTCTGTCACCGCACCGAGGAG
>CAUYUJ010016481.1:188908-203607 GCA_963575745.1 Prorocentrum cordatum | reverse complement strand
CTTTCGAACGCCAAGGTTCGTTGGCCCACAAGGTTATCAAGAAGACCCACGGAGAGCCCAGCCCCGTCCTTGAGGCAGGCTCGGTCGACCATGCACTGGCGGGCCAGCCGGCGCTTGAGAGGGTGCTAGCTGACTGGCTCCCCTCTGGTCTGACCCCAGTCGGAGCGGCCAGGAGCACCCAGGCCTGTGGGACGTCAGCGAGTGGGCTCTGCCGCCGATCACGGTGGACGACATCAAGTTCGCGGCGCGCAAGTTCTCCAGGCACACGGGCCTTGGCTGGGACAACTTCCACCCGCGGCTGCTGCTGGAGGTGGGAGAGGACATCCTTGCCAGGCTCGCCAGCTTGCTCAACGCTTGGGAGCGCGCTCCCTACTGCGGCGAGATGTGGACCGTGATCATGGTATTCCTGCCGAAGCCCGATCGAGGGCAGCGGCCCATCGGGCTCATGCCGCTGTTGGCCAGGATCTGGTCAAGGGTGCGCCAGGGCTACACGGCCAAATGGGAGAGGTCGCTGGAGCACCCCCCTTCTGGGGTACCTCAGCTTCGAGAGGATGTGACAAGGCGGCGTGGCTCCACAATGTTTTTGTAGCCCACGCCAAGCACGTGCAAGAGGAAGCCGCGTCCATCTACATGGATTTGCAGAAGTACTACGAGCACATTGGCCACGCCGAGCTCAAGGTGGCGGCGCGGGCATGGGGTTTCGACCTTGGGCTGCTCAGAGCCCTTTTGCGTCACCTACCTGGCGCCGCGGCGGGCGCGCATCAGCTCCTGCCTCAGCGAGGCGGTGGCGCCCAACGGCACGGTCGTGGCTGGTTGCTCCTGCGCCACGGCGCTGGCGAAGCTGCTTTTGCTCTCGGCCTTGCGGGCCGCGGCGGCGGCGGCACCCATGGCCAGGCTGCTCAACGTGGTGGATGACGTCTCGGCCCACGTCACAGGGCCCCGCTCCATGGTGGCCCAGCAGCTGGGAGCTACCTACAGGGTTTTCTGCGAGAAGGTGCGCGAGGCCAACCTGCCACTGAGCAGGCACAAGACCAAGGCGCTGGCCACGAGCAAGGAGCTGCGCCATGCGCTGATGCAGCAACCTGGCTGGGACCTCGGGCCAGACGACATTGTGGACATGCACAGGGACCTTGGAGGGGACGCGATCTCAGGGTCGTACCGCCGCGTCACGACGGCGGCCACACGAGAACTACAGGCGCGAGCCCAGGGCAGGAAGCTCACCTGCCTTTTTTCCGCCCTGGGCTGGACCGTGCGAGGGTCTACCGTGCGGGCCCCACGGCCAAGGCCACCTGGGGCTCGGCCATCATGGGCGTCCCGAATGGCAGGCTGCGCCAGCTGCGTGTCGGGGCGATCAAGGCGAGAGGACGCTTGCCCCGTGGAGCGGCCTTGGGGCTTGCCGGCCTAGTCCAGGCCAGTGGCTGGAAGAGGGACCCGCTGACCATTGCCACCAGGACCGCGCTCATGGCCTACGTCGAGGTGATCTGGGCCTCGTTGCTGCCTGAGGCGGCAGCCCGCTCCTGCCTGGCCAGGGGCACGGAGCTCGCCCAGCAACGGCATCCTTGGCGGCAGGTCAAGGACCCCATCAGCGCTCTGGTCCTCACTTTGGATCACGTCGGCTGGGGCTTCTTGCAGGGCGACCCCTACCTGGTTCACGACAGCACAGGAGCAGCCTACGATGTCAGGAGGCACTCTCCCGCATTCTTTGGCAGCCTGGTGGCGCTGCAGTGCCGTGTCGCAATTGGGCTGGAGGAGGTGGCCAGGCAGGGTCCCAGCATGTGGGGCTGGAGCCTTCCGCCCTTCTGGCAACCGATCCTTGATCTGGCCAGTCATCGGTCGCAGGTCTGGGACCAGCACCACCAGCGGGCGCTGCGCAGCCTCATCCAGAACACCCACTGGTGCCAGGCTAGGGTGGCAGCGGCGGACAGCTCGCGATCGGTGCCGTCTAATTGCCAGCTCTGCGGTTTCAAGGACGGCTCGCTTTTCCACCGGCGGTTTCGTTGCGAGGCGCACGAGGCTTGGAGGCGCGACTAGTTGGATGAGCAGCTGCGCGGAGCCGCTGATCGAGTGGAAGGCCTTGGCTTCCCGTTCACCGACCTGTTCGTCAGGGGCCTCTTCCCTGACATTTCGGAGTTGATGGCTAGGCCTGTTCGACCAGAGGCGGACTACTTCGAGAGTTCGACGGGCTGATACACCTTGGGACCGCACCTCAACGGGCACCACGTCTTTGTTGATGGCTCGGGCCTCGACCAGGCCTGCCCGCGCCTGCGCACCGCTGGTTGGTCAGTGGTGGTCTACGGCGAGTCCTACAGGCTTGTGGCGGAGGCGTGGGGAGCGGTTTCGATTGCTGCGGCCCCCGAGCAGCTGGCCAGAGATGGCGAGGACTACGCGGTGAATGTCCTCACGTCGCAGGTGGCAGGGGGCAGCTACAGGCTCTACATTGACTGCATGGCCACAGCGCGTTGCGCTGCCAACCCGTCGGCAGCTGCCGCAGCCAGCGGCCAGCGCGCGCACCTTTGGGCTGGCCAAGCAGAGCAGCTGCAGGACGTAACGGTCGTCAAGATCAATGCCCATCAGGGCCCCAAGGCTGTCGTGGACGGCCTAGTCTCGCAGTTCGAGCTGGATGGCAACGCTCGGGCCGACAGGCGTGCCAAGCAGGGCGCGACGGCGGCCAGGGCGAACCTCAGCGACATCCTCGTGGTCGAGGGCTGCCTGTCGCTGGCCCGCCGGGCGGCGCGGTTCGCTGCCGCGCACGAGGTGCAGCTGTCGCGTACGAGCATGCTCGACTCCATGGGAGTGGTGGCGCTGAAGCTCATCGACCTCGGCGAGCGGCCGCAGTGGCCAGCGGAGTTCGAGGATGAGGGTGAGGACGTGGAAGGTGAGGCCGCGGCCAGCTCCCAGGCGCCAGGTGGCAGTGTCCCGTCGGAGCCCGACGCCGCGCCTGCTGGCCTGCAACCTTGGCGCGTCGCTGGGCACGCGCTGCTCGCCGCGCCCATTTTTGTTGATGAAAAGGCGCGCGAGGCCCAGCAGTCTTGCGGCACCCTCCTCTTTTGTACGACGTGCCGCGGGTACGTATCTGATAAGCGGGATCGAGGCCTTCAGGATAAATGTCCAGGAGGCCCGATCCCAAGTGCCAAGAACAATAATTCCGCTCTGAAGCACCTGAAGCACCCCAAAGGGAAGAGGCTTCTAGGGAGCTTGCGGTCGCCTGAGGAGTCCGAGATCATTTTTTGGTCTGGGCATTTTCCCCCCGAGCCTCCTGTTGTTGCCCAAACGGGTACCCTAACGGCTGGCCCTAAGAGGCCCAGCGTCCTGGAGGTCTTGTCTTCGTTCGGGCTTCAGCTGGCAGAGGCCCAGCTGTTGGGGTCCAGAGCCCTGGAGGCCAGGGCAGAGGCCCAAGCCCGCAGGGCCCGTGGTGTTTCGGGCCCTGAGGATCCCCTCGACCTGTCCAGCGTGGTCCCTGGCGCGGCAATCCTTGGCTGGGGCTGAGTCTGGGATGCGTGGGGGGTCCCTGGGTCGAATTCGTGTGGAGGACCCTTTTTGGGTCGAGTCCAGCCTCCTCCTCCTCCTCCTCGTCCTCCTCCTCCTCCTCCTCCTCCTCCTCCTCCTCCTCCTCCTCCTCCTCCTCCTCCTCCTCCTCCTGCTCGTATCCACCTTTACGCCTCCTCCATCCTCATTTATCCCAGCCCTCCGCCCCCCGCCTATCTCATCTCATCGCTCCTCCTCCTCCTCTCTGCTCATCATCCTCCTCCTCCCCCTTTCCCCGCCATCCTCCCCCTCCTCCTCATAACTCCTCCTCCTCCTCCTCCTCGCGCATCCCGTCCTCTCCACCTCCTCCCTCCTCCTCCTCCTCCTCCTCCCCCCTCCCTCCTCCTCTCGACCCTTCGAGCGCCTCTCCGGGGGTCGGCCCCGCTCCCTCCGGGGCCCGGCCATGGCCCCTGCGGTCGGACCTGGCATGGAAGTCGGGGGCGGCAAAGAGGGGGGTGATGACTTGGGGGGGTGGATATCATGGCGGGGGCCATGATATCTCCCCTGATCTCGTGGCGCCCCTTCTCAACTCATCACGTCCCTGGCCCCCCGCCCGGGGCCGCGCACATGCTGCCCCCCCCCACCAAAAAAAAAAAGGGGGGTGGGGGGGCCCCCCCCCATGATTGGACACCCCCCCCTCTTGGACACCCCCCTCTGGCCGCTACGAGAAGAGCGAGCAGCGCATTCATCGACACAATCAAAACAGCATAACAGAAAACGTGGCGCTCCGCGCGGATCCTGGTCACGCGCCTGGCGTGCCCCCCCCCCCCCCCCCCCAGCCACCCCCCCCGACTCCCCCCCTTCCTCCACACCCCCACCATATCTCCCCCCCCCCCCCCCCCCCCCCTCCCCCCCCCCCCCCCCCTACCCACCCCACCACCCCCCACTCCCAACCCCCTTCCCCCCCCCCCTCCCCCCCCACCCGCCCCCCCATCCCCCCCCCCCCCCACCACAGCGGCGCCTCCGGCGCCGCACCTGGCGCGTTCCGCGCGCCAGGGAGGGGGGTCCCGCGCAGATCCAAGAAATCCGCGCGGAGCGCCAAAAGTTTCTGTTTATGTTGTTGCTTTCTTTTATAATAAATATACAGTCGAGGTTGATGAGTACGTCGGCCCTGCCAAATCAAGTGTGCCCTCGTGCCCTGCGTTTCGCGACCCCTGCCTTCTGCATTCCTGTGGCAATGTGGCCCTCGGAAGGGTCTGGTGTGTGTGTCCTCTCCAATCAACCCCGACTGTACATCTCCGCGTGGATTTCTCGGACCTGCGAAGGATCCCTCTGGCGGCGCCTCCGGCGTCGCCCCTGGCGCGCTCCGCGCGCCAGGGAGGGGCTTCCGTCGCCGATTTAAGAAATCTGCGCGTACCTTCGACAATGTATGTGTATGTTGGTGCTTCTTCTGCTGTGCCAGCGGCCTTATTCAGGCAAACTGGTTGTCGTGCTACCGATGGCGCCAGTGTCCTCCCTTGCAAGCAGTGCGCTCGCTAGCTGCCGCAGCTCCGTTTGTTCCCGCACTGTTTCCGCCTGTGTCCAATATGGTTTTGGACGCTGGGTCCCATTGTCGGCAAGCTTGTTGTCGGCAGCCTCGCTCTTCTGGCTCACAGTTTGCTTGTACCTCTCCGACCCACGGGGTCCAGAGGCAGGCTTCAGCCAGATTTTTGTATCAACCAGTTTAGATTGAACATCCGCTTGTGCTTGCTATGAGTTGCACTGGTCTCGACTACCCGATGCTGGGCTCGTATGCTGCAGCATTGGGAGTTCACTGCTTGATAGCAGGATCTACAGACTGCAGTTACACGTTATGGACACTGATATCCTCTCTCCCCTAATTCTTTCCGAAGATAGCCGGTTCTCTCCGCGCATTGTTTCACAACGGATTTTAAATACATGGTTTTCTCATGGTTTATTTACCATCCGATTGTTTTCGGTGTTTCAAATTGGTGTTTCCGCAGCAGCGTGGGTCTCATTTTCGGATCGACGCTTTGCTCGTCCTTTTTGATCGTTGTCGTTCCCCCCATGCTTCCTCCGCATATCCCTGGTCCGCCTGCTCCTTCCGCGCCTTCAACTCCCGTTCCTGCTTCTGTTGCTGCTGTTCGTCCTTGTCTTCCTCCTTCCGTAGCCGTTTTGACTCAAGATGCATGTGCCCGTGGCAGTTCACGGATACCGTTGATCCGCGGCAGTTCCGTTTCCATGTCGCAGCAGTCGCAAAGCTTTGCGCTGGCACTCGGCCTGGCGTGTTCTGTGAGGTCCTGCAGGAGCAACGACATGTCATGGCGTGGCGTCGTGAAGCGCCTTGGCACAGGAACCGTTTGTGGTTCGGTGATGGTGGAAGCGGCGAGCGTCGCCTTCAGCAGCGTCGCCAATGGTACTCGGTGTGTTCGGAGTGCGGCCGCTGGGAATATGACAAGCACGGGAATTGGAAGTGCAACAGGTGCGGTGGCCGATCTCGTGATGATGATCACGGCGACGGCTTGCCCAAGTCCCCGCATCTTGCTCACGATAATGACCTTGAGGCGTTGGCTCAGCACCTGCAGGCGTTGTCCACCACGCTCCCGACGATGGCGGGTGTGCTCGAGACCGCCGTGGTGGGTGTCGTGCCCGAGATTGCTAGTGCGCCCCAACCTGCTTCGGCCCCCGTCGTGGACAAAAAAATGGTTGTTCATTGTACCGTTTTGGCGATTGCGGCCGAGGCGACGACCAAAGAAGGAGGGCGCCGCCCATGCGGAGGTCGTGAACCGCAGGGCGTCTCTGTGCAAGCGCCGCGCGGCGGCTAAGCGTGCCAGCCGCGCGCATGACGAGATTACAGAGATGCTCACGATGGTCATGGCCGATGCCAAGGAGGCTGTGGACGCCGAGAACGGCGCTGTGGAAAGTGAGCTCCGTGATGCAGTTTGGGCCGAGAAAGCGGAAGTTTTTCTCGAGGCTCAGCGTGCCCGTGAGGCTGGGGCTCTCGAGGCTTTTGGGGTTGGCGGCGAAGGGTAGCCGGGGAGGGGTCGAGGGTGCAGGCGCTGCGGGCCCGCGCCCCCCGCAGCGCCAACGCGCCGCAGGCGGACTTCCCCCGGCAGTTGCAGGCGCCTGGCGCAGGCGGTAGGGCAGCCCAGGCCCAGCCAGCCCTGGCCCCAGTGGCCCCAGGCCAGAGTCACAGAGCTTGGAGGAGTCGGCTGGCAATGGATCTAGGAGCGCCATCACGAAATTGAGGAGTCAAGTCTGGACAAAATCGTGCAGAAATCACACCTCAGCTTGGCCCAAGTTGGCAGGATATGCGCAAGGTCGCGATGTCGCACCAGGATGAAGCTGAGATGGATTCTTTCAGTGTTGGCAGTGATGCTGGCGATGCTACCAGAGCATGGAGAGATAAACAACATCCGCAGACATGCTGCAGAAGGCGGGCTTGGCGCATCTGCCTCCCAGCGCTATGGCGAGCTTGTCAGTGAGCAGGCCTTGCAGCGAGCCGTCTAGGAACCTCGGAGGGTTGTGCAGCATCAGACCGCGAGTGCGTTTGTCGCGCTCCGGTAGGATTCGGCCGCCCAACTCGAGACCCATCTCCGAAGCGCCTGCTGGCGAAGCCATCCAGGGCAGCCAGGCGCAGAGACTTCAGCGAGACGGAGGCGGAGCGCCTCGCTCGTGATCGGAAGCGCTCGCCCGATTGTGTGTTCCTGCTTGCAAGTGCGACGAGACTGCCAGACATCTCTACGGCGTTCGTGGCCGCTTTTCTCTTTGATGCTGCGTTCGTCGCAGAGCATCGGTTTCTCGTGGACGCGGCCTTGACGGCCAGCGGAAATCTCGCATAGTTGGTTGGAGCCCGCATTGCTCCAGGAAGCTTTGGCGTCTCCGGGAGGTGGACATCACGGGGGAGGCGCGTGCTTTGCACGGCGCAGTTTGCAGTTCCAGAAGTTGTTCGGAGATGCTCCCCGAACCGCCCAGTCGAGGCATGGTTCCAGCTGTGTTTTCCTCCTCCTGGAACAGAAGTTGCGCTGCCAGGCCAGGCCCGTCGGTTTTGTAGCTGGTTCGTTATCTGGGAGCTGTTGGCGGGGATCTGGCGCGCCGCATGCAAACCTCTGATTTTGCGAGCAGCCTGTCTGCGCCCCGGGCCCCCCGCCAGGACTTCAGCATGCCCCCTGGATTGTTGGAGGAGCGCGCTCTTGCATCTGATTCGTTCGAGGATTGTCGCGCCGTCTACGGTTGAGCTTACCTGCGCCGCTGGGCGCGCCTCGACTGAGCGCGCTCGACGGGCGCGGCCCCGCGCGCCCGTGTGCAGGCGGCTCCCCGCTCTCCTATCAAGACCCGCACTTGCTCGCGCGCGATTGCCCTCGCTGACGCCCCAACCCGCGCGGCCCGGCGCCGCGCCGCGCTGCTGGGCTTCCCGAGGCGCATCGGGCAGACCACCTCTGGCCGCATTGTTTTGATCTGGCGCGCACGCGCGGCCATCAGCCTCGCGGTCCGACGATTTGCGCGAATGGGGCGCTGGCCATGCTGCGCCCTTTCGCCGCTGTTCCGCTGTCGGAGGACCCTGCCGCGCGGCGCCGGGCTTCGGAGACGACGCGCGCGCCAGGAATTCGGGCCCCCCGGAGGGTGGGGGCCCCGTCTCGGGGCGCGGCGGGGCGATCCACAGGTTTCCGGGGGCCCAGACAGGCAGGCTTGCGACGCGCCCAACTTATGCTTCTGGTCCATGGCCCGCGTCGTTGCGAGCGAGTTCCGGCGGGCCGCGGGGCGCGACGCGCGCCCCGAACATGCGGACCGTTTGCCTTCATTTTTTGGCGGCGCATGCGCGCCGAGTTTCTGGCGCGCCCGGGGCCGTTGGAGTCTCGCGAGCATGCTAGGCGATGGCGCGCTGATCTCTCGGCCTTTCCCCTCGCGCCCGTTTCCGCGCGTCGCCGCGTTGATGGCGCCGCCGAATTACTCGTCATCAGTCAGTTGCGCACTCGCAGCTAATCTGGGCGGGGTCAAGACGCGGCTCCGTGATGCTCTTCCTGGAGGGGGTAGAATGGCGCGCGCGCGGTTCAAGCCTGAAAATATGATGCGCGTGGAACATCTGGTTGCCCCTGACGGCGCCCGTAAGGCCCCTTTGGACATGACGCCGCACCATCAATCGCTCCGGGGCAAAATGCGGAATCCCCCGACACCCCATCGGCATTCCGAGGTCCTGATTGAGATGCTGTCTGGCCTGCGCGCTGAAGCCAAGAACTTGCCCCCCCAGTGGTTCCTGCGTTTGCGTCGGCGGGCCTTGGCCGGTGGTCGCCGCGAGCGTTCTTAGACCCCCCTGGCCAGGCGCTCGCTTCGCTCGCCGCCATCTCTCGTCAGCGCAAGAAGTTGTCGACCTTCCTGCGGCAATTTAACGTTGAATGTGATCGCCGTCCTTCCGACGCCGGCGAACGATGATGGCGCGACCTCTACGTGCCCGAGTGATTCGCGCGCATGCGCGACTGCGTGGTGAACGCGTTGATACGCGGCGCGAAGCACGCGCAAGTTTCTGGGACCTGGCCGTTCGGGGCCCATCGGCCCTCCGGGCCGCTTAAACTCACGATTCGTGTCGTGATGTGGCTAGTTCCGTCGGGTTCGAGAGAATTGGTTCGATTTGGTGTTTCCGTGGCCGCTGGCGCAGCTCGCGCGCGAGGTTGATTATCACGCTCATCTCCCGCATGCGAACTTTGCCGCGCAAGCTCGCCCGCGTCTGCTCGGAGTTGCTGGCGCCATCTCGGACGCGACCCCCGCGGGCCGGTCGATTCTTGCTGGGCGTGCTCATTCGATGCCGGGGGGCAAGGCGCCATTGCATGATGTGTTCGATCGTGTTCATCGGTGGTTTCTTGCGCGGCCCGTTCGATCCCGCGCGGATGATTCTGCTCGGCCCACCCGAGATACGCGCGCGCAGCGCACCTTCCCTGCCGACTGCTGCTGCTCATTTTCTGCCGATGCGAAGCCAGCAACAGCCAGCGCTGCGTCTGCCTAGTCCGCAACGGCGGCCTGCCTCAATCGCGACGTTCGCGCGCGATCGCAGCTTTGTTTGTTGTGGTTTATGTGTATATGTGTATACCTATATATGTACGCGTGTATATATATATATATATATATATACATATATATATATTATGTCATGAGGGCAAGCGGCTGCCCGTCAAGCCCGCGCGCGCGGCAAGTGGAATATCACGGAGGGCCTTCAAGGGGCCCCCGCAAGCTTGCGCGCCGCGCCATGCCTCGCCCGTCTGCGCGAAGCAGAAGAATCACGGACCTGGAGTTTTCTCCGAGGGACCATGCGGCCATGGACCTCGCGGCGGCCGATGTCCAGTGTTTTCGGTCGCAGGCGGTGCAGTGCGCGCGGCGCAGGGGCTCGGGAACCTGCGCGACCGCCACGCTTGTCAGAAGTAGTGATGTGTTTGGCGGCCCTGCTTCTCGCGCGAGCAGGGAACAGCTGCTTTCCGTTGCTAACCTTCC
This sequence comes from Prorocentrum cordatum, assembly GCA_963575745.1. Classification (NCBI taxonomy): domain Eukaryota; class Dinophyceae; order Prorocentrales; family Prorocentraceae; genus Prorocentrum; species Prorocentrum cordatum. The sequence continues at coordinate 193,662 of CAUYUJ010016481.1, read as the reverse complement.
TGGGTTTTCCGTCGTTTCGGCACGCGCGCGGGGCCGGGCGCGTCTGGCCCAGCGACGAGGATCGACCGCGCTCTCTGGAGGCTCGGAGACGGCGGGGGATTGTGAAGGGACTGATTGCCGCAGCTATGTGCGCCATGCTGGACCTGGGGTAGGTTTCTGACCTTGCCGCCTTCTGGCCAACCGCCATCTGACAAATTTAGCAGCGAAGATCGCGATTTGCCCCGCCGTCTTTTCTGTTGCCACGTGCGCCGCCCTCTGGTGCACCGCGCGGTCGGAGGCTTCTCGCCGTCTTTGCTGCGCTGGCCACGAGGGGTGAGCTGATTTCATGTTTTCCAGGTTGCCCGTTTTGCTGATGCATTTTATACGGCGGGCCTTGGCCCGATGTCAGGCTGACGCCAGGCATTAAAGAGGCGGTCTTTGCCCGCGAGGTGGAGTTGACTGGGCGACGCCGCGCCGCCGAGCGCGGGGCTGTCCGCGCAGTGGCCGCGTTGGTTCCAAGCGCGCGTCGCAGCCCGGTGGGCATGTTGAACCCGCGTTGCATGATCATTAAGCATCGGCGTGCAGCGTTCGGGAACAGAGGTCCCCCGCCGAGCCCCGCTGCCGCGTCTGCTCTGCCCCCCCTCCCCGCCCCCCCCCGCAAGATTGCGCGGTCGCGGGGTCTGTTCGCTGACGTGAACGCAGCGGCGGGGGGCAAGGCGCGCGCGCGCGGTTGGGGAGGGTGCGGATTGGATGCGCCTGGCAGTAAGTGCGCTAAGATGCCGGATGCGTCGTTGCGGCTGGTCGGTCGTTCGCCCCGATGAGGAGAGCGCGCGCGATTTTGAGTTCAGGGGCGATGCTGTTCCGACGGTGCGCCCGCCCTACGAGGGCCTTGTCGAGCCCGAGGTCCGAGCTGTAAGCGTTCAGCACGATGCTCTCTCATGCGCCGGATCCTGCTGCAGCTTCTGCTGGTTATCTCCAGCTCGCTCGGGGCCGAAGACAAACCCGATCTCATGTGTCCAGGACCTCCCAGACGCTGGATCTGCGGACTCGCATCGGGGTCTCACCTGCGCCCGCGATGGACAGGTCGATGGGCAGGCCCGCGCTAGCAAGCCTCTGCGCGCTGGTCGGGGAGGGTCCGAGGCTGAGTTTTCTGAGTGGTGTTGCCGCCGCCGCGGGAGAGACCCCCAGGATGTATGTTGATGGCGTTGGCGAGGTTGACGGTGTGACACCTCTCGCGCGCTGTTGCGTTTTTCGCTGCTACCCTTGAGGTTAGTCTGGCCAGGCAGCGCCTGCGAGCTGACCGCGCGGGCCCCCCCTCCACCTCGCCCTCGCGCCGCCCCCTTCTGGTGCCGCCCGCGAGCAGCGGCTGGAGGCTGCAAGGCATGCCCCGCGCCTTGTGGGCACGCGTCTCGCTTGCGCTATCTGCAGCATATGAACTTCGAAGCGGTGCGGGGTCGAGCGTGCAAATGCTGGCCAGGGAGGTAGATGTTTGGGCCCGCCAGCGCTCAGGCAGCAGGAGGGCCGCGACGGAGTTGTCGCCCACCCTGCCGCCATGCGGGCCCACACCACCATGTTTTGTTCGTTTTCTTTGCATTTGTTGTACGCACATCCAATATTGTGTGCTTTCTGGCGTAAAGACTGACTCCCGCGGGGGCGTTGGTTAAGGAATGTGCTCAGGGTGCTTCAGATCCTGCAGGATTACCTATCTGATGAGGGCGGCGGTGTTATCCATGGCCGATCCACGACTGGAGTTCCACTGCCTTCCAGACCTTGGATTCCTGATCTAAGGGTTCCCTACCCAACGCCTCCACCGCATTGTGTGCTGTCTGCTGTGAAGACTGAATCCGGCGGGGGCGTTGGCTAAGGAATGCGCTCAGGGTGCTTCAGACCCTGCAGGATTGCCTATCTGATGAGGGCGGCGGTGGTATCCATGGCCGATCCACGACTGGAGCTCCACTGGCTTCCAGACCCTGGATTTCTGATCTAAGGGTTCCCTATCCAACGCCTCCACCGCATTGTGTGCCGTCTGCTGTGAAGACCGCCCGGCAGATTGGCGAAACGCGCCCAGGGGTCCCAGCGCGCTCCCGGGGCCGACCCTCCCCCGGCCCCGCAAGGAGTTGGGGCCGGCGCCTTGTCCCCCGAGTGCCCCGGGGGCTTCCCCCGCAGTGTGGTGTGCGTGCTCCCTCGGTCTGCGTTTGGCCCTCGGGCCCTCGCGTGGCCAAGAGTGCTCGTAGGGTCCACGCCAGGTCGTCCTCCTCGTTCCCCATTTGTTTTGTCCCTCCTGCCCTTCCTACTTTTCGCCCGTCGCCACCTCCTCCCCCTCCGGTGTGTGCAGTTTTTTTTTCCCCCGATTGCTCTTGACGCGACGGCGCCTCTTTCGGGAGTTCCTGGTCGTCTACGACACGTCCTCGGGTAGAGAAACACATGAGCGAAATGGGAAAGGACAGGCGGGGGAGGAGGAGGAGGAGGAGAAGGAGGAGGAGGAGGAAGAGGAGGAGAGGACCGGAAGGGTGGGGAGGAGGAGGATGAGGAGGAGGAGGAGAAGGAGAAGGAGGGGAAGAGGAGGAGAGTACCTGAGGGGGGAGGATGAGTGGGAGGAGGGAGTAGAGAAGGAGGAAGGAGGAGGAACGAGTCATGAGAGGACCGGAGGGGGGGGAGGGGGAGGGTGAGGAGGAGGAGGAGGAGGAGGGAGGGGTGAGGAGGAGAGGAGGCGAGGAGAGGGAGAGGAAGGGGGTCGCAGAAGAGGAAGGAGGAGATGAGGAGAAGGGAGGAGGAGAGGAGGAGAAGGAGGAGGAGGAGGAGGAAGAGGAAGAGGTCCCTCCTCCCCTCGCTATGGGCCCCACGCGTCTGCCAGGTGCTGCTCTCCAGTGTTCTGCAGTGGTCAGTGGAAGCTGCGCGCGACTGGCAGGTCGATTCCCGCCGCGCTCCCAGGCCGTCTCCGCTGCGCGTCCTGTCTACGTCATAGGCACCACGTGTCGCCCCACCGTGGCGCAAAGCTTGTGGTGCCTTCAACCGCCATGAGTGAGTGAGTGAGTCGTGGTGCCGAAGTCTGCGCTTGGACGGAGCAGCAGATTTGCCGAAAGTGTACCAACGCCCGAAAATTCATATTGTCGACGTGCTCGTTTTTTTGTGTATTGCGCTGTAGTACTTCTAGCTTGTTGTTGTCCGCTACTGCCCCTGGAAAAAAAAACGGATCTGTCTTCGGCTCTGGCCGTTGGTGTGCAGAGCAGACCGACCCACGACATCTTCACGGGCGCGCCAAAGAAACATATGGACCACGATGCTCTAAGATCTAGGATGGCTTCTGGGGCCCAAGGCGACCCAAGGCAGTGCCAAGACGGCCCAAGGTTCCACCCAAAGTGCGCCGACACTGCCCCGGAGAGCCCCCGAGGCCCCAAGACGCTTCAAGAGGACCTCACGAGGCCTCCGAGACGGCCCAAGAGGGTACGAGCAGACCCCCCCCGGGCAGCCCAGGAGTGCCCCACGACGCCCCACAGGGCGTTCCGACGCTCCGAGGGCAGCGGCCGAGGACGCAAGAGGCCGGCCAGGCCCCCGCGACGAGCTGGCGTCCGCTAGCCATTCCTTTGCTCGGCGGCGAGGGAGGGGGGGAAACGAGAAGAGAAGGCCTTCTCAGAAGGCGGCGGGATTTCTCAGAAGCTCTCGCGCCTTCCGAGAAGTTTTTGCCTGTCCTCGGGGAAGGCTCGGATGACTTCTCAGAAGGCCCCGGGAGCCCCGAACCTCCTGAGGAGGCGTTCTCCTCCTCACTTCCCCCCCACGCTCGCCGCCGATGTGCGCCCAGGATCGATTTTATCTAAGTGAGGGCTCAGAGGTGTGTTCCCCTGGCCGGCCGGCCGAGGAGGAGGAGGAGGAGGAGGAGGAGAGCTGGCCTGCGCGCGTGGGTTCGGCCCCGCCCGCGGCCCCCGAGCGCCGAACGCATCAGAGGTCGCCCTGACCCCAGGGCCACTCTGGCGTGCAGCGCCGGCGGGAGCGCGCCCCCCCCCCAACAAAAACACAAACACACACACACACACAACAAAAAAAACACAAACACACAACAAAAACAATCAAAACACACACTGTGGGGAAAACTCTCACACACAAAACACACAAAAAGCACAAACAACAAAACAAAACAAACAACACTGGGAAAAACACACACACACAAAACACACACACAAAAACACACACACACAAACACACACACACACACACACACACACAAAACACACACACACACACACAGTGTGTGTGTGTGTGTGTGTGTGCATGTTTTTGTCCCCACAGTGTGTGTGTGTGTGTTTGTGTGTGTGTGCTTTTTCGATTCTGACAGTCGGAGGTCAGCAGAGCCTCCATCCTGCCGAGTCGGTGTCCGCGATGTGCCATGTTTGGGCTGTCAGGACAGCGTCGGGCCCGCATTTTGTTGCGGGCCCGGGCCCTCCGGGTCTGGTCCCTGGCTGTTCGCACCACGGGGTGTTTTGCTAAAGGGGATGGGTCCACCCCCAATGCAAGCGATCATTGACCTCCCAGCGCCGACTCATCGCACCTTGCAGTGTATCTTGGCCGTGAGGGCACAGGCCCAGATTCTATCAACAGTGACCTTGGCCTTGAGGGGGACCGCCCGCGTTTCCAGCGATTCAAGAAGCTAAAGTCTGAGGCCAGCAAGTCCTGAAGTTTGCAAATACGGATGTGTGAATAGTTTTTGATTGCGCAGGTGTTTGGATGCAACCATTCAAGGACCGTTGCGAAGTTGCGAAGCGACCCTCCGCGGAGCAGCG
>CAUYUJ010016481.1:133908-183908 GCA_963575745.1 Prorocentrum cordatum | reverse complement strand
TAGTAGTAGTAGTAGTAGTAGTAGTAGTAGTAGTGGTAGTAGTGGTAGTAGTAGTAGTAGTAGTCGTCGTCGTCGTCGTCGTCGTCGTCGTCGTCGTCGTCGTCGTCGTCGTCGTAGTCGTAGTCGTAGTAGTAGTAGTAGTAGTAGTAGTAGTAGTAGTAGTAGCAGTAGTAGTAGTAGTAGTAGTAGTAGTAGTCGTCATACATGTTGTTGTTGTTGCATTGTCAGGTGGATGGTGCTGATGAAATTAGCCTGGCGAAGGACCCAACCATATGCAGTTGTGAATGCTGCAATTGTGCTGGGTGGTGGCGGACGCATGCGGGCGGTGCCACTGGGACCTTCGGTGGAGCTCCCTATGGGGCCACGAAACGCTGTTCTGGGTGGGTGAGACGCGGTCAGCAAGGGCTGTGCTGCGTGGTGGCGGACGCATGCGAGCGGTGCCACTGGGACCTTCGGTGGAGCTCCCTATGGGGCCACGAAACGTTGTACTGGGTGGGTGAAACGCAGGCAGGGAACAAGGGCTGCGCAGGGTGGTGGCGGACGCATGCGGGCGGTGCCGCTGGGACCTTTGGTGGAGCTCTCTATCGGGCTACGGAGCGCTGTTCCGGGTGGGTGAAGCGCCGGGAACAAGGGCTCTGCTGGGTGGTGGCGGACGCAAGCGGGCAGGGCCACTGGGACCTTTGGTGGGGCCCCCTATGGGGCCACGAAACGTGCGAGGGGTGTGCCAGAATGGGGTGTGGAACCGCATGCCAGCGCAGCCACTGGGGCCTTCGGTGGAGCTCCCTATGGAGCCACGAAACGTGTGAGGGGTGTGCCGAAATGGGGGGTGGAACCGCATGCGAGCGCAGCCACTGCGGCGTTCGGTGGAGCTCCCTATGGGGCCACGAGACGTGTGAAGGGCGTGCCGAAAAAGGGGGTGGAACCGCATGCGAGCGCAGCCACTGGGGCCTTCGGTGGAGCTCTCTATGGGGCCACGAACCGTGTGAGGGGTGTGCCGAAATGGGGGGGGGAACCACATGCGAGCGCAGCCACTGGGGCGTTCGGTGGAGCTCCCCATGGAGCCACCCACGAAGCGTGTGAGGGGTGTGCCGAAATGTGGGGTGGAACCGCATGCGGGCGCAGCCACTGGGGCCTTCGGTGGAGCTCCCTATGGGGCCACGAAACGTGTGAGGGGTGTGCCAGAATGGGGGGTGGAACCGCATGCGGGCGCAGCCACTGGGGCCTTCGGTGGAGCTCCCTATGGGGCCACGAAACGTGTGAGGGGTGTGCCAGAATGGGGGGTGGAACCGCATGCGGGCGCAGCCACTGGGGCCTTCGGTGGAGCTCCCTATGGGGCCACGAAACGTGTGAGGGGTGTGCCAGAATGGGGGGTGGAACCGCATGCGGGCGCAGCCACTGGGGCCTTCGGTGGAGCTCCCTATGGGGCCACGAAACGTGTGAGGGGTGTGCCAGAATGGGGGGTGGAACCGCATGCGGGCGCAGCCACTGGGGCCTTCGGTGGAGCTCCCTATGGGGCCACGAAACGTGTGAGGGGTGTGCCAGAATGGGGGGTGGAACCGCATGCGGGCGCAGCCACTGGGGCCTTCGGTGGAGCTCCCTATGGGGCCACGAAACGTGTGAGGGGTGTGCCAGAACGGGGGGTGGAACCGCATGCGGGCGCAGCCACTGGGGCCTTTGGTCGTGCGAGGGGTGTGCCAGAATGGTGGGGTGGAACCGCATGCGGGCGCAGCCACTGGGGCCTTCGGTGGAGCTCCCTATGGGGCCACGAAACGTGTGAGGGGTGTGCCAGAATGGGGGTGGAACCGCATGCGGGCGCAGCCACTGGGGCCTTCGGTGGAGCTCCCTATGGGGCCACGAAACGTGTGAGGGGTGTGCCAGAATGGGGGGTGGAACCGCATGCGGGCGCAGCCACTGGGGCCTTCGGTGGAGCTCCCTATGGGGCCACGAAACGTGTGAGGGGTGTGCCAGAATGGGGGGTGGAACCGCATGCGGGCGCAGCCACTGGGGCCTTCGGTGGAGCTCCCTATGGGGCCACGAAACGTGTGAGGGGTGTGCCAGAATGGGGGGTGGAACCGCATGCGGGCGCAGCCACTGGGGCCTTCGGTGGAGCTCCCTATGGGGCCACGAAACGTGTGCGTGTGAGGGGTGGGTGCCAGAATGTGAGGGGTGTGCCAGAATGGGTGTGGGAGGGGGAGGAGGGGGGAGGAAGGGGAGGAGGAGGAAGGAGGAGGAGGAAGGAACGCGGGGCGACGTCTCTTCAAAACGAGGACCCAACACCACAGGATGGTTGGGAAAAAAAAGGTTAGAGCGCATGAACACACATCCGGAGCCCTGAGGGAGCCATGAGGGTGCCACGACAACGACGACGACCGCCTGACCGATTGACCGACCGACCGGGACGACGACGACGACCACGACCAACGACTGCCCCCATTTGGGGGCGAGGCGCGTCTACAACGCTAAAACCCCAGGCCTCGGGCCTGTCCCCCCTTTCTCCCCCCACAATATTGATATGTTGCGTGTGCTTGGGGAGCGGTCAGGGCATACAGCCGGCGCCGCGAGCATCTGCTTCCCGCCGTTCCCTTCTCATGATATCGTGTTCCTCGTCGTTGTCCTCCTCCTCTTCCTCCTCACCCTATTAGCTCCTCCTGGTCATTTTCTCCGTTCCTTCCCACCTTCTCATGTGTCTCCCCCGCCCATACGTGACCATGCGTGCTTCGACGCCGCTTAACGAAGGGAAGCAGCTCACGTCCGCCCGACGTCGTTTGGACGTCCCCCGTGCCAAGGTGGCACCCCGACCTTCGCTCCCAGCCTCGGCCCCCGCGCCCACCTGCCCCGCCCGCAGCGTCCGCTGGCGGCCTCCCATGTCAACGGTCGTTGCCGAAGGTGGCGCCTCGCACGGTGGCGTTTCACAATCGGCTGGGCTGACGAACTCGCGGACTGTGGTGCGAGTGGGCTCGTGTACGTATGCGGGCTACCAGAGGTTCGGATTTGGGCGAGCGAGTGTCACGTACGTACGAGGTCGCGCAGACTTTGATCGTATCCACCCGTGCTGCCATGACCCGGGCGGCCTCCCGTGCCGCTGCTGATGCAGCTTTGCGGCCGCGCGCCCCGTGTGCGGATTTGGATTGGCACTTCGGGCACAGCTCCTGGGCGCTCCGCGGCTGGTCTCCTGTCCGCCTCCGAGGGGTGGAGCGGCTACGACCGCGTGCTGCCAATGGTCCTCCTCGCGGGGCGTCCGAGGTCGCTGTTCCAGGAGAGCGTCGGCACGCCGATGCGTTTCAGAGATCGCCCTTCCGGGACGAGGCTCGTGGCGCCTGGGACTGCGAACAATTGGCTGAGGCTGTGCCCAGTGCCGCCTGGCAGGTAGATCGGCGTGGATGCCCCGGCAGTGGCCTCGCTGGGTGAGGCGGTGACCTGGCCGATGCACGCCTGCACGCGGCCAGCGGCCAACCTCCTGCCCTGCGTTTCACACTGAATATTATTCCTCCTCCTCCTCCTCCTCCTCCTCCTCCTCCTCCTCCTCATCTCCGTCCATGAGAAGGAGGACCAGGACGAAGAGACGAAGGAGGGCGGCGATGTTTTGTTTGGTTTCGTTCATTTGCAGGGCGCGTTGAGCACGCGTTAGTCGTGTGCGCGTGCGTACAGTCCCAACATCTTGACCTCTGATGTTGGTTCGCATCCATCGTGATCGCTCGGTCCACCTATGACACATCTACGCAGTGTGACGAGTTCGCCGGGCATGGGGCTGCAATTTGCTGCGCGATCGGTCTGGCAGACGGCTCTAGTTGCGTCTGGCGCAGTGATCCATACTCACCACAGTGTGAGCCTGGGTCAGCCTGTCCACCCCCGGAGCCAGCGCCAATGCTCCTCCATTGCTCCTCTCCACATCGCCCGCCTCCCCCCCCCTCGAAGGAGCATGAGCTTCAAGATGGGGGACCTCTACTGCGTTGCTCCGATCATCAGTCCTGGGTGCAATGCGAGACGCCGCCGCTGCATCAGCAAGGGGGGGGCAGAAGAGAGCAGCACAAGGCATTGATGCGCCGCCACGGAGCACGGAGCACGGAGCGGCCAAGACCCTGTCACCGTCGCACCTCGCTCGCTGCGCGCGCGTGGCTGGATGAGGTTTCTGTCTCCGCGGGCGACACCGGGGGGCGGGGGCGGGGCGGGGAAGGGGGCGGGGGGGGGGGGGGGGGGGAAGGGTGCGCCGCCTGGGGGGGGCGGCGCTCGGAGGCGGCGCTCGTGGGCGACGGTCGGGGGCGACACTCGTGGGGGCGACTCGTCGGGGCGACGCGCGGGGGGGTGACCCTCGGGGGCGACTCCTGGGGTGGCGACTCGTGGGGGCGACTCCTGGCTTCTCCCCGACACTGGAAGTGCCCTGGACCTCGCAGCTCGCAGGGACGACTCCCGAGGTCTCCTGCTTCGCCCCGTCGTCGACGCGGCTGGCTTCTCCTTGGGATTCCGGCCGGCGCGCGCCCCGGCGCGCCCCGGTCTGCAGCTGAGCTGCCCGGACACGCCCGTTCGGATGCGCAGCGCGTGCCGTGCTCACGACTGCCGTGTTGGCGCAATACGCTGCGTGTTGGCGCAGCGTATTGGCCCACGTCTTGGCGAACGCACCGCGTCTCATACCTACGTTTTCGGTCTGCGCGTTGAGCTCCGTGTCGGCACGCTACGTGTTGCGCTCTGCGTATTGGGGCAGCTAAGGTCTGCAAGTGTGGGGTGCCACGCGCTGCCTCAGCATGATGGGCCAATGTTCCGCCACCGCTGCCGCAGGCAGGACCGGGATGAAGGGAGGATGGGGAGTTCCTCCGCCTCCTCCTCATTCTCCTCTTCCTCCTCCTCTTCCTCCTTCTCCTCCTCCTACTCCTCTCCTCCTCCTCCTCCTCCTCCTCCTCCTCCTCCTCCTCCTCCCTCCTCCTCCTCCTCCTCCTCCTCCTCCTCCTCCTCCTCCTCCTCCTCCTCCTCCTATGGCAGTGGTGGTGGAAAATCGGCCCATCACAGCAGGCGCCACGACCTTGGAGCTGGTGTGGCCAGTGGGCGGCAAGTGGGCAGGGGTCGCGAGGGGAGGAGTAGGGCGAGCGCGCGGTGTTTGAAGCACTGGTTGCGTGTGCTGCTCTGGGGCACTTCACTTTGGACACGTCGCTGTGAAACTGTGAAAAGAGAGAAAAGGTAGGTCAGTACAATACGTTCGATGGTCGGTGCCATCCCAAGACATCCGTCAGCTAGTACCCATCCAGTCACATGGATCCAGTGATAAGCCAACCAACAGACAAGTAAAGTATTCGTGCCTCTGAAACGCCCCCTTGTGTACGTAGACTCGTTTGCGTTTTGCTCGTCGTTCCTGCGGGGCCATTGCGCCACCTGCCTCGGAGCCCTGCGTGGCACCCGGGTGCCGCGCCAGGGGGAGGGGTAAGCAAACGGTACCCATACCGCTACTCCCCGGACCTCTCCCGGGGTGCGTTCTGCCCAGGCTTGTCGAGGCGAGCCCGGCGGCGGCGACAAAGGCCTCCGAGGAGGTCCCCTAAAAGCGGAAAGAGAGAAAAGGCAGCGAAGGGGGCACCTTTTCCGAGGAGAGTTTTTGCGGAGTGGCATTAAGTCGGGCATGTCCCGCTACAGGAGGAATATTCAAACATATTCCAAACATAGTTTTGGGACGATGTTTTGACACTGTTTGAACATTTGTTTTGCATTCTTGGGCTATTTTCTATTTTTCGCCCGAAATCCGTATGTAGGGGGACACGCCCGACCTAAGAGTGGCAGCGGCTTCCTGCCGCGGTGCCGGCCCGGCAGGCGAGCTGCGGCATGGACTTCTGGGCCGTGGGCGTGAACTGCTGCTCCGAGGCCTCGCGTGGGCCTGCGGAGCCCCGCCGCTTGGACACTCCCTCCTGCTTCTCGTTGTCTTCCTTGCCGTGCACGTGGACGACGATCCATGAAGAGGAAGCATGTCCACACTGTTCATGTCTAATTCTTCGAGAGTTCTTGAGTTTCATTTCTAATTGTTCTATCCTGGGCCTCTTCCTGGCCACTAGGGGGCCAGGAACAGCTAGAAACGAGCAGAATTAGAAATGAGCACGATTAGAAGTGAACGACGTGTCCACTGTCATGGCATCCACAATGCTTCTCTCCAACTCCCTGGCCGTGCATGCCTGGGCCACGCGGCAGGTGCCGTGCGCCCCGGAGGCCCGTCGCACGGCCGAATTGCTGGCCCCCCATCGGAGACGAACAAAAACGCGCCATAAGCATGGACTTAAGTCGGGCACGTCCCTCTACAGGAAGAAAATTCAAAAATAGCCAAAACATAGTCTGGGGGTGATTTCTGGGAGCACTTTTGAACCACTTTGGAGTATTTGTTGGGGTATCTCTTGGTCTTTCGTCCAAAATCCCTCTGCAGGAGGACAGGCCGGACTGCAGCATAAGCTTCTGGCGCTCCGCGCGGATTTCTTGGCTCCGCGCTGTGGTCCCCCCGGTGGCGCCTCCGCCGCCGCCCCCAGGCGCGCTCCGCGCGCGTGGGGGCCCAGCGCAGGTCCAAGAGATCCGCGCGAGCCGTCGCGAGTTTGTGCTTATGCCGTTTTGTTTCCTCGAGTACGGTCGAATTGCTGCCCCCCATGCCCCCAGCGCTCCTTCCCTCTTCCATCTTCCTCATCTTCCTCCTCGTCGTCGTCCTCCTCCTCCACTTCCTCCTCCTCCTCCTCCTCCTCCTCCTCCTCCTCCTCCAGGTGGCTCCGCAGCGAGGCGCCCGCGCAGCCGTCTTGCCCGCGGCGGCGCGCGCGGCCAGGCCCGCGCGATAGCAGAGCCCCCAGCGCCGCAGGGGCGCGAGGAGGCCAGGAGGAGGACGAGGCGAGAGCGCTCTCCTGCCTGGCACAGGCGAGCGCGCAGAGAGCGCGCAGACGCTCGGCTGGCGCTCCGCGCCCGCCGCTTCCAGGAGGCCCTGAGGTCACACCACGGCAGCTGCCCACCAGCCATGGGCCGCCAGGATTACGTGGTCTGCAAGAGCTGCGGGGAGTGGTGGTGGACCTCTCGCCTGGAAGGGCTCCAGTTCCGCTGCGCCACATGCAAGTCGGCGCTGCCGCGGCCCAAAGGTCCCAAGAAGCCACAGGAGACGGCAGAGAGGGCCGGCGGGGCGGAGCGCCGAGAGGCCGCAGCTGGAGGGCGCAGAGCAGCAGGCAGCAGCAGCAGCAGCAGCAAAGGACACGGCACGAGCCAGGGACCAGAGCAGCTGGCGAAAGCGCTGTCGCTCATCACGACCACCCTCTCCAGCATGCAGTTGAAGGGCGGTGAGCAGATCACTCAGCAGCTGAAGGGAGCCGCGACAGCCCTGCAGGCCGCCAAGCCAGTGGAGCAGCCAAAGCCGAGGGCGGTGCGCATGGCGGCAGCGGCGAGAGCACTGCAGCAGGCGCAGCAGCAGTACCAGGACGCCTTCGCTGCGAAGCAGAAGGCCGAGGAGGCGGCCCAGCGGGCGCGCGAGGCCCTGGAGGAGCGCGCGGCGGCGGTCTTGCAGGCAGAGGCAGCATGCGAGGCCATCCATCTGGAGGGCAAGCAGGGCCAGAAGGCGGGTATCCTGGAGCAGCTGGTCACGGGCAACATCGACCAGCTGGCAGAGGGCCAGCTGGCGGAGGACATCGGCAAGGAGTTCGATCTCGGCGAAGACGATCTGGACGAAGAAGGACTCCGACAGGTGGAGGAGGCTAAGAGGCAAGTGATCAAACAGATGCAGGACAACGCTCGTCAGTTCCAAGGGCACCTGCGCGACCACATCGCGAAGGCGAAGGCGGCGGCGCTGGAGCAGCGGCGCACCATCGCACAGGAGGCCAAGAAGAGGAAGCTGACGGCAGTAGGAGCGGAGACCCAAGGCGGCGCAGCAGCAGCCCCCGCCGCAGCGGCGGCCGCAGCGGGCAGCGCAGGCACCGCAGGAGTGGCGGCGCCACGCCCCGCTGAGCAGGCCCCCGCTCAGGACGAGGCGGCCGCCTACCTCGAGCGCAAGCGCGCGGAGGCAGCAGCAGGAGCTCCAGCCCAGGGCGAAGGCGGCCAGGGTCCGCCAGCGCCCCGCGGCTAGGAGCCCGCGCGAGGGCGACGGCGGAGGAATGTTGGCGACGCCGCCGCCCAGGAGCGCACGCTGTTCTGCGCCAACACCAGCACATGGGGGCCCACAGCCAGGCTGTGGCTGATGCGACAGGGCATCGAGGGGAGAGGCTATGACATGATAGCGCTACAGGAGACGCATGTACCACATGCGCAGCTAGACGACGTGGAGAATGACCTTGTGAAGATGGGTTACAAGGCCACATTCACGGCGGCAAGAGACAGTTCACGCTCGGCGGCTGGCACACAAGGAGGCACAGCGGTGATCTCCAAGGGCCATCTCCGAGTCACCAGCTTCAGACACCTGGCCCAGGCTCGACAGGTCTCGAATGCCACAGCGGACATTCGACGAGACGTTGGCCGAGAACGTGGCTGGGATATGTGTGACTGGACACCCACTCAGTGGCATCTGAAGGGCTCCACTCTCACGGTTGTCAGCTTTTACTTGGATTGCAACAGATCACTGGCCGAGGGCATCAACAGCCGCAAGCTCACCGCGCTCGGGGCGTTCCTCCGAACCATTCAGGGAGCGTGGATTGTGTGCGGCGGCTTCAACTCCGACCCCTCGACCTTTTGGAACACGGGGTGGCCAGAGGTGATGGGCGCGGCCGCAGTCCTCTCGCTCCCAGAGGACCAGCACACCTGCTTCCTCGCGGGACAGGAGCCGTCGCACATCGACTTCGCGCTGGTCAACGAGGCGGGCAGCAGGCTAGTCTCAGGCGTCGAGGGAGTCTACGACGTCCCGTGGAAGCCGCACATTGGCCTGAAGTTCACCATTCGGGGACAAGGGGTCCCCACGCAGTGCAGGACGCTAGGCCTACCCTTGGCCTTTGCGCACCCGCCGAGGCGAGGCAAGGGCCCCAGTCCCACCAGCAAGAGGTCGAGGAGGAGGCTGCAGGCGCGCGCGCAGGCTGAGGCAGCAGCGGGCGCCGCGCCGCGGCCACCGCCCCAGTCCACCGCGCCAGGAGGCACACCTGAGGACGCACCTGGGAGGAGCAGGCAGAGAGAGGAGCAGCTCGACGACGCGAGGTGGGAGGCGCTCACACCCGTCGCGGGCTGGACTCACTACCCGTGCGCTGACGACACCGAGCAGCACGGACACCGGATGGACCAAGAGGAGATCGACGTCTTCGCCGAGCTTGAGTGCATGGAGGATGACGGCGTTGGCTCGCCATGGTCGCAGCCACCAGACGAGACCTTCGCGGACGGCGAGGCGAGGCGTCAGTACGCAAATCCAGCGGCGGTGCTCCTCGAGCCGTCAGCTGGTCCATCGTCGCCATGGACGCAGCCACCAGCTGAGTTCTACGCGGACGGCGAGCTGAGGTGTCAGAACGCGAAATCCACGTCGGTGCTCCTCGAGCCGACCGCTGGTTCACGTCGCCACGGCAGCTCGACCAATTGTCAGAGTTTCGCCCAGTGTCAGAGCGCAAATCCAGCGGCGGTGCTCCTCGAGCCGCCAGCTGGTTCACCGTCGCCACGACCCGCTCATGTTCGCGGCCAGGATCCGACGGGGCGTCTGAACGCAAATCCCGCGGCGGTGCTCCTCGAGCCGCCCGCGGGTTCAACGTCGCCACGTGCCGAGTGCTTGGGCCAGGACGCCGACCAGCCCAGGGCGCAGGACACGACGGAGATGGGCGACCTCTGGACCATGGCGGAGATGGCGGCAGAGCCGAAGGCCCAGCAGCAGATCCCCACCTACATCTCACAGAGCGCAGCCTTCGAGGCGACTGAGGAGGAGGCCACAGCGCTGGGCAAGAGATACTCGGCGGTCATGGACACACTGGAGCAGTTCTACTGCATGGCGTACCGCATCGCGCCGCAGGACCGTGCCAAGTTTTGCGGGCGAGGTGACCCCAGGCAGTTTGTCGTATGCAAGGGCAAGGAGAGGCACGAGAGGAGAACGAGATATGCAAACCACACAGCGGACTGGTGGAGCAGGGCGGAGAGCACGCTCTCGCTCCTCGCCAGGCTCCGCAAGAGGAACAAGGCGCAGGCGCAGCAGCAGCATTTGGCAGCGGCTGGCAGGCACCTCGCCTACGACGGCATGCCGCAGACCAGCGCGTCCGCGTCAGAGACGGCCAAGCTGCACCGCAAGCTGTGGCACACGAGGCTGATGGACCTGAACCAGGTCAACACCGAGGTGATCGAGGGCATGGCAGCACAGGCAGAGGAGGAGAAGAGATACGCGATCAAGAGGGACATGAGGGAGAACTCCAGGGCGTTCGGGCTGTGGCTGGCCTCAGCGGAGAAGAGCGTTGGCACGCTCCACCGCATCACCAAGCCGCCGCCCAGGAGGGAGGAGGAGCTGATCACCGACGGCGGCGTCACGGACTGCCCGACCGCCATCGTGGACGAGAAGGCTCGGGAATTCCAAAGGATCTGGAGATGCACGAGGCTGCCGCACGAGCAGCACGCGTCCATCCTGCAGACCCTCAGGAGCTCCGCACGAGGCACCGACGAGAGCGTGTGGACCCTTGAGGACTTGGACAGCGCGCTGCGGGGCGAACCTGACCGAGGCAAGGGCGTGGACGTGCTCACATGCTCGGACATCAGGAGGCTCCCACCCGAGGGCCGCATGAGGATCGTGGAGCTCTTCAACGAGTGCGAGCGGCAACTCGCGTGGCCATGGCAGCTGCTATGCGAGATAGTGATGCTCACGCCGAAGCCCGCCAAGGGCGACCGCGCCCTCGCGCTGCTGCCGCAGATGGTCAGGTGCTGGGAGCTGCTTCACAGACCTGAAGTGCGGCGCTGGGCAAGGACACACCAGAGAGGCTGGGACGCAGCAGTGGAAGGCAACAGCTGCCTGAGAGAAGCGATGACCAGGGTCATCGGGGACGAGTGCTGCGAGGCGCTCGAGGTTTTTCACGGCAACCTGCTGGCGGACATCGAGAAGTTCTACGACAGTCTCCAGCTCGACTGCGTCATCGAGGCCGGCCTGCGCATGCACTTCAGGCCGCGCCCGCTGGCGATGATGCTCCTGCAGCACTCGGCGACGAGGATCATACGCTGGAAGGGCGCCTACTCCCTGCCACTGTGGGCCGACCGCTCGCTGCTCGCAGGATCGAGGCACAGCAACAGTTTAGCCAAGTCTGTCGTGTACGTCATCTTGGCCAACTTGCTCGAGAGGTCGCGCGCGCTGCCCAAGCCGATGCCGAGGGCCTGGTTTGATGACATCAGCGTGCGCATCGTGGGCAGCGCGAAGGCAGTCGAGCAGGAGCTGACGGACACCACCATGGCGCTGAGGGACGAGCTTGAGGCACAGGGTCTTACGCTGGCGGACAAGACGGTGATCTTCGCAACCAGCTACAGGACGACGCGCGCGGTGCAGAGGGCTCTGCGCCAGAAGGGGCTCCAGGTTCAGGCAGTCACTGAGGGCAGGGACCTGGGCATCGACAGAGGAGCCAGAGGCACGCTGCGGCGCGCCACCCACAGGAAGCGCACCAGCGGCGCCTTCAGGAGATGCGGAGCCGTCGGCACCAAGCTGAGAAAGCTGGTGCTGGCCAAGAGGCGGGGAGTTCTCCACCAGGGACCCGTGGCGTCCTACATGCACGGCGCATCCGTGCACGGCATGGCGCCATGGGCGAGGCAGAAGGCGAGGAGGAGGTACGCTCAGGCATTGAGGAGGCCGTGGCCAGGACGCTGCCTCACCACCTTCCTGGCGCTGGAGGGCACGGACCCCGCAGCCACCGCGGTGAGGACGCAGCTGAAGACGTGGTTCGAGGTCTGGGCCCGCCACCCCGAGATCCGCAACCAGGTGAGGCGCGCCTGGCCGAGGATCTACTTCAGAATGCAGAGACTGGAAGCCAACAAGAGGTGGCAAGCTCGACGTGGCCCGCTGGCCAGCATGATACTCCTGCTCTGGGAAGTCGGCTGGGACTCCAGAGGGCCCGACACCTGGATCGACAGGAACGGCGACTACTGGAAGTTCGGCACGGAGGAGCAGGGAGGCGACTACACCGAGATTGTTGAGGCGTTCCTCGACGACCTGCAGGATCAGCTGTGGGAGCAGGCCGCGCAGCACCACAACGGCGCTGGCCTGGAGAGAGGAGCGGACGTCAAGGACCTGAAGCACCACCTCAGGATGCTGGCCAAGAAGGAGCGCTACGGCTACTACGGCGCGCTCCTAACCGCGGCTTGCGCAGGCACCTGGACGCATCGCCGCAAGCACGACACCTTCGGCGGCGCCGAGGCGAGATGCGAGTGCGGAGAGGCCGAGGATGACGTGCACCGCATCTGGGGCGCCTGCACAGCTAGGGAGGACAGCGAGGCAGTGAGGCGCAGCAGCGGCCTTACCAGGAGGGCGCTCGAGGGTTGCGAGACCAACCCCGCGTTCTGGCTTCGGGGCATCACCCCCAAGAGCTGGACCGTGCCGCCGAGATGCGACACCCTACCCGCAGAGCACCTCGTCGGCGCCTGCAACTCCGAGCGCCGCCTCCGCGCTGACGAGGGGCGAGAGCTCACGGCATGCGGGGACGGCTCAGGAGGCGAGTACAGCGCGGACGAGAGATACTGCAGGTGCGGCTGGGGCTGGGTGCTGCTGGGCGACGGCGACGAGTTCGAGCAGATCGGCGCACACTTTGGGCCTCTCCCAGGAGCTCGGCAGTCCAACAACCGCGCCGAGCTCTACAGCTTCCTGAGCTTCCTGCGCGCGACCGAGGGCAGAGTCACCTTCTGGACGGACAGCGAGGTCACGTGCACGGGCTGGGCTGCGCAAAGGGAGAAGACCCAGGGCCAAGGGCTCAGCAACGGCGACCTGTGGTTCCAGGTCGGTGAGGCGATTAGAGAGCGAGGAGGAGACAGGAGCGACATCACCATGAAGCACCTGAACAGCCACATGACGGAACACGAGGCGATGGCGAAGGGCGTGCCGAGGCGAGTCTGGGCGGGCAACAAGGCAGCTGACGAGTACGCAGAGGCAGGAGCTGCGACGCACGCGATCAGCGACTCGGAGATGAGCTGCTACGAGTGGGTGCGCGCCACGGCCCATTTGGTGAGAGAGCGCATCGCGGCCACCACCGCTGCAGTGCTCGCCAGAAGGCCGCCCGACGACAAGGAAATGAGAACGGCAAGAAAGAGGCTCGCGCAGCAGAGGCGTCAGGACCGCCTCTTGAAGCGCGACCTGCTCGGCGGCGAGGCGACCAGGAGACCACCGACGTCGCGCATCCTGGAGCGTGACAAGCGAGGCACAGGATGGAGGTGTCAGCATTGCAGGGAGGCGGTCAGCTGCAGCACGGCGACAGCGACCATCCGCGACTGGATGGAGAAGCCGTGCGGGGGGCCACCTCCGCTGAGAGCCATCACCATCACGAGGTACGGAGTGGAGTCGCACCCGTCACACCTGCTGAGGAGGTTGCTCGACCAAGACCGCTGGTTCTGCGAGCGGTGCGGAGGAGCGACGACGGAGCTGATCGCCGCGAAGCTGCAGGAGCCCTGCTGCGGTCACACAGCCTGCAGCAGTGGACACTACAGGCTCGAGGGCTGGCTGAGGCAGGCCGCCAAGGAGGGCGGAGCAGGACAGCGGGCAACACCACACGAGACCTACGCGGACGGCGAGCTGAGGGGTCAGATCGCAAGTCCAGCGGCGGTGCTCCTCGAGCCGTCAGCGGGCTCACCGCCGCCAGAGACGCAGCCACCAGTCGTGATCTGCGCGGACGGCGAGCTGAGGTGTCAGAGCGCTAAATCCATGTCGGTGCTCCTCGAGCCGGCCGCTGGTGCTCGTCGCCACTGCAGCCCGTCCCATGGCCAGGGCTTCGCTCAGGGTCAGAACGCAAATCCAGAGGCGGTGCTCCTCGAGCCGCCAGCGGCGTTCCCCGAGCTGCCCGCGGGTCCAGCGTTGGCACGATCGGACGAGCAGGTGAGGAGGGCACGCACCGATGAGGAGCAGCAGCAGGAGGCGCAGCGTCTACTGCAGACCGCAGCGAGGCTGGCCAACACCAGCGTGCAGCCCCAGCACGACACCGTGCAGTACGCCACGCAGGCGGAGGACCTCGACGTCGCCGAGGCAGAGGCAGCGAGGGCGAGGGCCATGCTGGAGGTCGAGAGGGAGAAGGCAGCTGTGCAGCGAGGCGAGAGGCCTCGGCAAAGGAGAGCCGCGCGAGAGGCCCCTCTGCCTCTCGCAGAGCTGAGGCGCCTGCTGGAGGGTGGCGAGCAGCGGGAGAGGGGACCTGCGCGTGCCTCGCGTCAGTCGGACACGCGAGGCGGAGGCGAGAGGATCCAGCCAGCTGGCGGCGGTGGCCTGACGGCGGTGCAGTGCGAGGCACGCGGCGAAGCGGCAGCTGGACTGCCTGCAGGTCTTGTGGGGCTTGCACCTCGCGCTGATCCAGGGTGTGGTTCAGGCCGTGAAGCCCGTGCTGCGGCCGCCCCGCCGCCCCGCGCAGCTGCGGTGCCGCCAGAGGAGGACGGCGGTGCCGCAGAGGAGGCAGGCTGCGGCCGCCAGAGGAGGACGGCGGTGCCACAGCTGCGGCCGCCAGAGGAGGAGGGCTGCGGAGCGCAGCTGCGGTGCCGCAGCTGAGGCGGGCGCCGCCACGCCGCCGCGCGCGCCCGCGCGGCGGCCGCCACGACGCTGGCGACACGAAAGGGTCGAAAGGGCTCCTCCTCCTCCTCCTTCTCCTCCTCCTCCCTCCCCCTCCTCCTCCTCCTCCTCCTCCGATCGCTGGCTTCGTTCCTTTCTCGCACCCAACGTGGGACGCACGGCCTACGCCTGCAGTGCATCCCGCAGGCCGAGCACAGGCCGGGTCCGCACGCCTCTCGGAAAGGAGGCGCGCGCTGCTGCCTGCCTGCATGCTGCCGCACGGGCGTCCGATTCTGCTTCGCACGGGATGCGTGGGGCGTCTCCCGGAGGCACGGGTCAGTCAAGATCGCCATCGTTGATGCCTTCGTCGCTGCGCCTTTTGGCCGCACCAGCAGGGCCAGGGCGCCCTCGTCAGCGATAGTGCACAGTGCTCGGCTGGCGCGCCGGTTCTGGAGCCGTGCTCGCACGGCCGTCATGACATTTGGCTTGTTAGATTCCTGATGCGCGCTGCCAGCTCAGTCTGGTTCCGCGGCGGGCCCAGAGGGGAAGGCAGAGGGGGCGTGCCTTCTCCGAAGGCTCGGAAGGCCTCCGGCCTTCTGCAAAGAAGAAGTCCTGGGCATTCTCCGAAGACGCAGAGGCCGATTTGTGAGAAGGCTTGCCCCCTTTTTCTTCTGCCTATGGCGCGCTGCCGACTGTTACCCGTGCTTCAGTGCGCCCCGTATTGTTAGGTCGCGTTTGACGCGGGTTGTTCAGGACGACTGTTTCGTGCATCGGTGGACGTGCAGCCCTCGCCTGAGTGTATGGCTTGTCTCCTCGGTCACATGTGCACGCCTCTCCTGCCTTTGCCCCTCCTCTCCCTTCTGTTCCCCCGTCTTTTCCTGGACATCCTTCTCGTCACTCCTCTCACATTCTGGTCCGTCTGCTCTACTCATCTCCTCGTCGAGCCCAGTGGAAGCTGAACAATAGGGGGGTCCGCGCCCGTGGGGGAAGGTTGCTGCCTCCTGTCTTCCCTCCACCCTTGACAGGCGGCCGCAGACTTCCGGTGCGGAGAGTACAACAACCCGAAGGCGAAGAGCGGCATCAGGCGTCGCGCCGCCAGCGCTCAGCCGCGAGGGGGCGACGGAAGAGCAGCAAACGAGGCCGGGGTTCGGAGATCGAGGGGTAGCGCGCGGAGAAGGAGCGGGGAGAGCAGGAACAGAGAGGGGTTAGGGGTAACAGATGGGGATCGTTCTCTTATTCATTGTTTGGCCGATCGGCGCGAGCCCTCGCACCCCCACCAATTGGAGTAGATCGCTGAGCTGCCTGGCCCCCTCCCCTCCCTGCCACAGCCTGGAGACCGCCTCTCGGAGCGAGGGACCGCCGCGAGCGGCAAGCGCCGCCGCACTCTCGCGCCCATGGCGCTCCGGACTCCTCCTCCTCCTCCTCCTCCTCCTCCTCCTCCTCCTCCTCCTCCTCCTCCTCCTCCCCCTCCTCCTCCTGTTCCCCCTCCTCCTCACCCTCCTCCTCCTCCTCCTCCTCCCTCCTCCCCCTCCTCCTCCTCCTCCTCCCCCTCCTCCTCCCCCTCCTCCTCCTCACCCTCCTCCTCCTCCTCCTCCTCCTCCTCCTCCTCCTCCTCCTCCTCCTCCTCCTCCTCCTCCTCCTCCTCTTCCGCGCGGGGCACCCGAGAGGACGCGCCCCGCGTCCGAGGGGGTCGCGGCCTGGGGGCCTGGCCAGCGCGGCCGCGGCCACGGACGCGCATGTGCTGTCGCCTAGGAAGGGGGTCGAGGAGCTCGGAGCGCAGGCCTGAGCAGGCTTTCGGTGGAGGGAGGGGTCTCGAGAGGGGGGCGTCGTCAGTCAGGCGATCGCAAGCATGGATGAAGGGGGCGTGGACTAGCGACGGGTCCCGTTTCCATGGGAACTCGCGGATTTCCGACGCCGAGCGAGGCGCCACCGGCCGCGTTTTGGGGAGGGCACCTCCCCCGATGCATGGATTAAGCGACCGTGCGCCAAATCCATGGATCGCTAATCCATGTTTGCGCGTCCCCGGGTAATCAGGGAGGGGCCGTCCCCGCATCCTGCAAGTGTTCCAGCTTCTGGGAGAGGCTCGTTGTGCCGTGCCCGCGAATGCCTCGTCACGAAGGGGCGGCATTGTCGATGCAAGCCCTCGTGAGTTGTTCAGGGGATGGGGTGAGATAACAAATTTTGGCGACAGCCGCGCGGGGCAGCTGCGGGCAAGCAGAATTGCGAAGGAGGAGGAGGAGGAGGAGGAGGAGGAGGAGAAGGAGAAGACGGGGGCGGAGGTGGAGCTGAAGAAGGAAGAGAAGGATAACGGGGGGCCCTGAACTCGTCATCCTCTCTCCCAGTGTCCAGGGCTACCCGATGCGTCCCGGACCCAGGGTGTCCCCCTCGGGGTTGCCAGGGAGCCCCCCACGGCCTCCATGGCTGCCCCTCACGAGGCCCTGGATGGCTGCAGGGGCTCCGCAGCCGAGCAAACCGTTGGAGACGCCTTGGGCCTGGCACCTCTGGCGACCCCCGCAGATTCTCAGCCCCACCGTTCCCAGCTCCACCTCTCACCGGGCGCGCGCCGCTACTCTTAAGTCGGGCGTGTCCCTCTGAAGGAGGAATATTCAAAAATAGTAAAACAAAATAGTCAGGGGGACGATATTTTGACTATTGTTGAGTATTTGGGGGGCATTGTTTGTCTACTTTTTACTTTTCCTCCAAGGTCCCCCTGTAGGGGGACAGGCCCGACTTAACGCTACTCGCAAAGTGCCTGCTCGCAAACGTCGGCACCGTGCCTGGGCGCCGGCGGCCGCGCCGTTCGCCTTCTGTCCGCGAGTCAAAAAAAAGCCTACTCGCAAACGTCCGACAAAAAAAAACATGTGTTCGCCTCGATGTGACTTGTCGTGCAGGCCCTGCGGCAGATGCTGGCCACTTGCGAGCGGCGACTTTGCAAGTAGCTGAACGCGCTTGTCGATCCCCGTTCTCCCATCCCGTCTCACCGCGCCAGCCCTGATGTGGTCAGGCTCGTTGGTCGCAGTCCTCGAGGAGGAGGAGGAGGAGGATAACAGTCTGATCCTGGGTGCCCCCCCCTGGGGGCGCGAAGGGAATCGCGCGTCGCGGGTCGGGGCCAGAGAGCTGCCCTTCTCCACGGTGGCCTCGCGAGAGCGCGACGAGAACCGAGCGTCGCGCACCGCGGGGCGCGATGCGCGCGAGCGGGTGGCGCAGGGTATCCCGCCCAGTCGCTGCAACCGTCCCGCTCAGCGGCCACCCTCCGTCCCTCTCCCCTCCCCAGCCCTCAGTCATTGCACCGCCCCCCCATCTGCAGTCCATCGCCTCCTCTGTCTGCGGGGCTGGAGGGGAGCAGCGTGACTACCAGAAAGGTGTGGACATCGTGGCCTGGGCCAAGCAATCCCCCGGATGTTGCTGCCCCTCCTCTTTCAGTGCGTCCACTGCCCCCCCCCACTCGCCCGAAAACGCGCATCGGACCATGATGTGCCAACTCCTCTCTTCCTGGCTCTTCGGCGCACCAGATATCCAACCCTGCCCACCGAGGACGGCACGAAGAAGGACAAGGTCGAAGAAGAGGGAAGAGGGCGGGGTATTGGACATGTTGGGAGTCCGGCGGAGTTTGAAGAGGTGCCAGGTGCCATCCAACGAACCCCGTGCCATCGAGGTCGGCGAAGTTGACCCAGACACACCTGTCATACTTGACGGCGCAGAAAGATTCCACGCAACAGAATAGAAAGGGTGGGATGGTGGCTAGCGGCTAGCTGGAAAGAAGACGACACATTTGGCCAGCTCACCATGACAGGGGGGCCTTGTGGTCGTCTATCCCCCAGGCATAGACCTGCTGTAACGTCGCTTGGGACCTCATCTCCTCAGATTCGAGAGTCTTACGCCATCCCGCCTTCTTCCCCGAAAAGGATCGGGCGCCATATGTTCGATTGATGACTCCATCTTGGCGTCAGGAATGGCAGGAGGCACCAGGTAGCGAGCCCGCAAAGCGGGAAGGGCCTCCAGGGGACCCACCAAGTCTTGGCGCGACACGCTATCCACATCCGGGCCCCCAGGCGTCAACATGGCGAGCTTTTTCCGAGCCGCCCGCCTGGCGGAGCGGAGCGACACGCTATCCGGGGACAGCGTGTCGCCGGAGCCGCCGCGGCGACACGCCAAGCAAAAGCTCCCGACCGTAGCCTCCTCGCCCTCCTCGCCGTTGTCCGCCTGCGCCTCCTGCCGCAGCTCCGGCCCGCCCGCGGCGCTCCAGGATGACGTCGGCGAGCACGCGGCCGCTATACAGGCTCGCGGTGCTCCAGGCCGCCAGGGGGGGAGGGGCCCGTTTTGGAGCCAGCTGGGGGTCCGAGGCGGCCCAGCACTGTTTCCAGCGACCAGGAAGGAGGGGAAGAGGTTTTGAGCGCGGGGTTCGGGAAGTCTGCTTTTGCCTTGTTCGGCCTCCTGGGGCCAATTACACGCCACGGGACCGTCCAAAACGGATCCAGGGTGAAACCTTGCCCCAGGTAGACCCGTGTAGGGGTCCGGGGATCGATTTTGATCGGATCTGCCCTTATCTCCCCTCCTCGATTGATTTTCTCTGGGCCAGACCCCCCGGCCGCCTCCAAGGGGCCACAGCCCAGCACGTCTCTGTCCTCCACTCACCGCCCAAGCCCGGGAGCCAAGACGCTGAAGCACTGCACGCGCATCAACTGAGAAGACAGCTCGCAAGCAGGTGCCCCCCGGAGGTTCCTTGGCCCCCGATGGCGCCCGTTGGCCTCAGGGATCCACAGAAGCTTTGGGGCACCTTGGAGCCTTTAAGATCGACGAAGGATGTGCCCCAGGTATACTGCCGATAGCGAGACTCCTCGTCGTTTGTGCTGGCTTTCAGGAACAGCTCGGTTTCGGAAGGCGCCCGCTGCGCCTTAGGCTTAAGTCGGGCCTGTCCGTCCACAGGCGGAATGTTCAAAATTATTCAATCAATAGTTCGGGGACGATTTTTTGAAAGTATTTTCGATTGTTTTTGAATAGTTATGAGTATCTTTCATTTTTCATCCAAAATCCGACTGTGGGAGGATATGCCCGACCAAACCTTCGGCCGTTCCCATTTTTGCTCCTCCAGCGCTCCTCGTGAGTCCCCCGAGCGCGCGCGGGGCCAGCAAAGGGGCAAAGGGGTCTTCGTTCCTCATTTGGCGTTCCCCGCTCATGGCAGCAACTTCGCTGCACACTTCCTCCATCGTCCCCTCCCCCGCCCCCCCCCCACCCTTTCCTGTATTGCTACGTGGCGCATTGTACTTCCAGCCTCGCATCCACTCCTTCTTTTCCAGGCCCTTTTCGGGCCTTCTCCCCCGCGCCCCGTCCCGCGCCCCTGTCATTTTTCTCCCCCCCCCCTCCCCCTCTTCGATCCTCCTTGATCCTCCTTTTTGTTCCTCCTCCTTCCTCCTACCTCCCATTCGATCCTCCTTCGATCCCCCTTGATCCTCTTCCTCCTCCTCCGCCTTCCGTAGCCATTGTGGTTCAAGACCGACGACTGTTTCGACAGCAAGTGGATGCCGCTGGCCCGCGGCTGTGCCAAGACTGTTCAGCCGGATGCCTTTCGCCCGCACTCCAAGGGCATCCTGGCTGCCCTTTTCATATCGTGGAACGGTTCGGGGGCCGTCCATGCCATAGCGGCGAGACGGAAGGACATGAATGCTGAGGCTCAGTGTTGGCGCTTGTGGAGCGGCAGCGGGCGAGGACGGCGTCCTTGGTGATGCTGATGGTGATGGTGATGATCAAAAGTATTGAGGGCAACACATCCGCAATGTTTTGTTCGAGTGCTGCGCATGTGCAACCTCGAGATTCCCACTCAGGAGCTCGAGGCTTCCAGGCGCGCATTGGTCAAGTCCGCAATCGGCCCATTGCAGAAGTCCGCGGCCGCTCTCCAACTCGCCGTTGATGGCGCACCCCAAACAACCCCCTTTTCTGCATCCCCAGCAGCTCTTCGTAGTGGCATTGAGTGGTTGGAGAAACGTACGCATAAACTTTCCAGCGCGGTGGACATCCGCATCAAAGTCCGCGGCTAACATACGGCACAAGCATGCTCTGGCGAAGCAATCCGCATGCCGCTCAAAAATACTGACGGGTTTTCCAAGAGGGAGATTAACGCGTCCATTATTCGTGTGCTGCGGTGGCATCGGTCAAGCGTGGTTGAATGTCGCGGCTCGTTGTTCCCGTGGCTCCGTGATGTAGACCATCTGGACGTTTGGGGGCTACATCGAGAGCCTCATACTCCTTGGTCCTATGCAAGGGGTTCCAGGGCATCGCTTCTCGCAGATTGCAGCAGGCGCCCGGCTTTTTCAAGGGTCGATATAGTCGGATCTGCGTCCCAGTGCCTGCCGCTGTCGGAGGACGCGCGCAGGTCCAACTACACTTTGGAACACGCGAGAACATATCAGGACGAAGATGCAAGGAACAAGACATCGCGCGCGCGCGGGGGGGGGGCCCGCTCAGAGATATTTCCGGCGGCGACGACAGGGTTCTTTCTGGGCAGGTCCAACGAGTGAGTTGGAGAGGGGTGGGCCCAGTTCTCGCGCTCGGTCCTCAGCCTGGCCGTCTTCCAGCGCAGGTGACTTGGTGAGACGAGGCACTGCGAGACAGAGCATGGGCGCGGCAGCAGGTCAACGACGTCGTCGAAGACAGCGCGGCCCCCGTTGCCTCCCCAGACTGGTCTCTTTAGCGCGCTTCCGAACCCAGATGATGCGCTACCGAAAATTGTCGGTAGCGAGTTTGCATGATGGGGAGCGACCGAAAATCAAAACGAGTGGTCCAATCCCGGTATTGCAAGACGAAGTGCGCGTGATGCCGATGCTGGGATTCAGATTCGGGATCTCGGTATTTCGCGACCGATTCTTCGGCATGTTCGCTCCCGAAAACCGACGACGCGAGCGTCTTCCAATCCCGGTATTTCACGACCGATTCTTGCGCCCCTCGATCGTGTGTAAATCGCGCTTCGAACACACATGCGCGTCAAACGTTTGCTTGCCAATCGCTGCAAACGTTTGCTGCGTACGTGTGCTTGTAGGTGTAAACGACTAACCCACGAACTGGACCATTAACCAAACTACACTAGATTCCGAAACTACTTACATAAAGTACCCACTGCACTCAGCTAAGCTACTGACTACTTACTAAACTATTACTAGCAGCACTGCGCATGCAGATTCTAAACTATTAACCTACGGCTGCGACTTCAATTCGGCCGCGGCTTCAATGCACAACCCGCCTTACTAACTAGCCACCACCACCCCCACCATCACAACCATCGCCATGATCATCGGCATCGGCAGACACACCAGCGTCACCATCATCTGCGTCAACATCGGTATCATCGCGGGCGCCATCGTAAGATCAGTACTGCCACCATCACCACCTGAGCCATCGCCAACACGATCACTACCACACTCACACCAGGCACAATAATGTCGTTGTAGTGGTGCACGTGCAAAGTTCAGTGATGACCGTGTGCATTCTAGTTCGCTGTGTTGGGTCTCCGACGTGCAACGTCTCGGGAGTTTTCAGGACGCCTCTTTAAGCACCCTAGGGGCCATCTCGAAGCACAGCGAGGACCCCGAAGGAACCCCCTCAGGGAGAATGTACTTGCAGGGTGTCGTTGCGCAGGGCATTGCAGGGTTGCTTAAGTGAGTTGCAATGGGTTGTATGGTTGCTTTGCAGGGTACATCAGGGTATCGCAGTGTCGTTTTGCAAGGTACCGCACGTGAAATTAGGCTTAGGTATGCCCCATATGCCACATGTGTAATCTCATCGCGCTGCCCCAAACAGTGCTTGCAACCATGCTACACAACATGCGGCACCCATCAAATACCACGACAACGCAGACCACCACCACCACCCCAAAAAAAAACTGGCACAACTTAGACAGTATACCCCAAGCACAACCATGCTGCCCAGTCATGGACTCATAGCCTGGTGGAGTTCTTAAGCCAGAAGCCTGGGCCCCTGTGTCACAAGACTTGGCGTCTGAACCCTGAACCGCAAACCTTCACCACATATAGAGGAGGGTGGGTGGACGAGGCGGAGGAGATGGATGGGGCAGCCAATCATCCCAGACCACCGTTGCATAACAATGAGCACGCGGTTTGATATGCGCGGTTGGTTAAGGAGGGCTGGATTCGCGTTCGTTTGGGCGTGGAGGTCGTGAGCGGTATATCGAGCTCGTGTTGGTACACTGGCATGTGATCGCACTGGTAGGGTCTCGGCGGACGGCGCCGCTGGGGGCGTAGGGGCCACTGCGGACTGCGCCGTCCGCAAACATGCGGACGGCGCCGCTGGGGCCGTAGGTGGAGCTCCCTTTGGGGCCGCGAAGCGTGTGAGGGGTGTGCCAAAGTAGGGCGGCGCCGCCGTGCGGACGGCGCCACTGGTGCCTTCGGTGGGGCTTCCTATGGGGCCACGGCACGTGTGAAAGGGTGTGCCAAAATGGCCGTCGATGATGGTGACGATAACGGCGATAATGGCGATGACGATGATGATGATGATGATGTTGATGATGATGATGATGATGATGATGATGCTGATGAAGGTGATGGCGACGGCCATGATGATGTTGATGATGCTGATGATGACGGCGGCGACGATGACGATGGTGAGTGATGGTGGTGGGTCGGTGGGGAATGCTGACGATTTTGATTGGCGGTGCTCTTCATCATTGTAGCGCTTCGCTATGCAAGTATCGTGCTCACCAGTATCAGGTTCACAATCGTATTCGTCAGCGTATCATCATCATCATCATCATCATCAGCAGCAACATCATCATATCAATCGCCTTTGCAGCATGCACGATTTCGATTATCATTGCCACATTCATTACTGCACATCACAGCCATCATTTGAAATTCCATGTTACCACCATCATGTCCCATAACGTCAACCATCAATCACTGGCATCATCAACATCATCCTCCTATACAGTGTGCTCCTCCTCCTGCTGATCATCCTCATCCACGTGGTGCTCGCCCGCCTGCTGAGAATCCGGTATCCTCCTTTTCTCCCTCCTCTACCATATCTGATTTCCGTTCTACAATTCCTCGTAATGTTGATTATGGGCTTGGTTTGTAAGGACCCGAGGAAGCCTCCAGCGGGATCCCCGAGTCCGAGGGGCCCAACGCGGTCCCGAGAGTGCCCAAACAGGGCATCAAATGTGCGAAGGGGTGCGCCAACGTGGGGCGGCGCCGTCATGCGGACGGCGCTACTGGGACCTTGGGTGGCGCTCCCTATAGGGCCACGAAACGTGAGTGGTGTGCTACGAAACGTGAGTGGCGCTTCCTATAGGTGCCACGAAAGCGCAGCCGTCGCGCCAATCCTGCTGCCCTCCTCCTCACCCTTGTTTTTGGGCTGCAAGCTCGCGGCGGTAGCCGCGCGCAGCGCGGCCGCGATGGGGCAGCAGCCTCTCGTGGAGGAGCAGCCCGGGCGCGATGGAGCGGCGCGCCCCGCGGCGCCGTCGCCACCTGCAGGTCCGCCCCCAGCCCACTTGCTGGCGGACAGTGCGCCCGAACCGCCAGCGGCGCGCCCCGCCGCGCCGTCGCCACCAGCAGGTCCGCCCCCAAGCCACCTGCTGGCGGACAGTGCGGCCGAACCGCCAGCGGCGTGCCCCGCAGGGCCGTCGCCGCCTGCAGGTCCGCCCCCAGCCCACCTGCTGGCGAGGCATGATGCCGAACCGCCAGCGGCGCGCCCCACAACGCCGTCGCCGCCTGCAGGTCCGCCCCCAGAACACTTGCTGGCGGACAGTGCGGCTGGACAGCCAGCGGCGCGCCCCGCCGTGCCGTCGCCACTTCCGCCCCCAGCCCGCTTGCGCTTGCTGGGGGGCGACGCTTTCGAGGCGTCCGACGTCTTCGATGCAGAGACGTTGCAGGCGGCCGTCGACGCGGCGTGGCGTTCCTGGGCCCGCGCCCGCGCCCAGTGGGAGGATGCCGTGTCGGTCCTCGCGGCCGCCGTGGCGGCGCGCGACGCAGCGGAGGCGCGGGCCCGTGCTCAGGCCCAGGCGCCCGTGGATGGGCGGGCGCATTACCACTTGCGCGCGCGCGCCGATCATCAGCCCAGGACGCGTTCGCAGGCGCGCCCTGGGCTGAAGATCGGCGCGCCCGCGCGGGCGATTCTGCGCCCACCCCAGCGGGCCGAGGCTGACCAGCAGTTCTGCAGCCGCAGCCGCAGCCCTGCAGGTCGAGATCGCTGAGACGCCCGTGCCCGAGGCCCCGCATGGGGTAAATGGGGGAGGCGGAGGAGGCCCCCCCCCCTCTCCCCCCTCTTTCCTTCCCCCCTCCGTGCTCCGCCCTCCTGTCTTGCAGCGCCCTTGCGGGCCCCATCGGGGCTATCTGGGCGCCTCCGCGGGGCGTCGGCGCTCGGGGGCAATGGTGTCGCGAGGGGCCCCCAGAGGGCCCCGACATCCGCCGTAATTATCACCATCATCCGCAACGACGTCCGCATTCTCAGCATCGCCCCAACAATCATCATCACCATCATCACCACCATCGTCATCACCATCATCCTCGTCGTCATCGTGGCCGTCACCTCAACCGTTCGCACTGATGATGATGCTGCTGATGATGTTAAGGATGATGATGATGATGACAATGATGATGATGCTGCTGCTGGTGATGATGATGATGATGAGCATGATGGTGATGATGATGATGATGGTGATGATGGCGATGATGACGAGGAGGATGATGATGGTGATGGCGACGCAGATGGAGGGGTGAGGGGAGGAGTGGAAACAGGGAGGAGGGGGAGAACGAGGAATCTAGGAGTGAGTGAGCACGACAAGTATGTTCCTAGCTGCTCTTATTATCTTACCCCCGCTCCCCCCCGCTACTCCTGCACCCAATGGTGCGTCCACTCATGCTCCATATGCTACCCCAACCTCCATTGCCCCACTTCATTCTAAACTCCGTTTACAGTGCGCATTGCTCTCTTCTCCCATCCCCGCTCTCGGAGTTCCACTCCCGCTATCGCCAGAAGGAGTGGGGGCCAGAATCAGAAGTATGGTCACCCCTGATCAGGGTTGAGCATGCTTCTGATTCTGGCTCCCACTCCTTCCCCTATGCACTTTTACCACCATTGCAACGCGCGCACACGCAGCCTATTTGGCTGTGTTCCAGCATGTCTGGCACCATGAGTGCCCCCCCCGTGCGTCGCCCCGCCCCGGCCGTGAATGCCGCCGACCTCTCCCGATCATTTGTTGCGCGCGTGGAGGAGGTCGGCTCGAAGAAGAGTTTCGCGTTGGGCCACTGCGAGTTCTTGGGGCGGGACTGCGCGGTGCACGCTCGATCGTTGCACCACGTGTCGGAGCTGGTGGCTGGAGCGCAGAAATGCGGGGCGGAGGGGGGGAGGTGAAGGAGGAGAAGGAGGAGGGGGATGAGGAGGAGGAAAAGGAGAAGGAATGCGAGGATTAGAAAAAGGAGGAGGATGAGGAGGAGGAGGAGGGGGGCGAGGAGGAGAAGGAGGAGGAGGAGGTAATACAGGAGGATGGTGACGATGAGGAGGGAACCTAGGATAATGACGAGGTGGATGATATGGAGGATGAGGATAATGGAAAGATCGAGCGACAGTTGGAGGTCCTGCTGACCAACATCCCAGAGGTCGACGCGACCTTCTCTGTGCTGCGGACGGCTTGCCACGCCGCCATCGTTGCGTGCCTTTGGGCGTAGAAAGCGCCTTCGGGGTTGGCGGGCGGGAGTGGTGGCGTCAGAGGGGGACTGGACACGGCGATGAAGGGATGGAGGAGAGGAAGCGAGGAGGGTGGGATTGAGAGGCGGGAGGTGAGGGAGAATGGAAGAAGGAGGGGGCAGGAAGAGGGCCAGAATGATAAAGAAAATGCGGAGGGCCAGGATGACAACGAGGATGATGATGCTGATGATGCTGATGATGAGGAGGATTGTGATGATAATGATGCTGATGGTGATGAGCATGATGAGTCCGATGATGCTGATGACGATGGTGATGGCGGTGATGATGGTGGTGGTGATGGTGATGGTGGTGATGATGATTATGGTGACGATGCTGATGCGGCTGGTGACGATGGTGACGAATCTGATGACGACGATGACGATAACGATACTGATGATAATAATGATCATAGTGATGATAATGACTGCGATGGTGCTGATGATGATTATGATGATGCTAATGATGATGCGGGTGATGATGACGGTGGTGATGATGATGGCGATAATGATCGTCATGGTCTCCCTCTGCTGCTTCCACTGGTGCCCCCCAGGTACCCCAAGTGCACGTCGGAGAAGTCCACGGCCTCAGCCTTGGACAAGGCCGCCAGTCTCGCCGACAAGATCGGCGTGATTCTCAAACACTTGCGGCGCCTCCGAGACTGCCAGACGCGGCTGCGCCAGGTCGCCGCGAGGAGGGGGATTTCACATCAGGGGGATTTTGATGAGGAGGTATTGTCACCTCCGGCTTTTCCTCCCCATCCTCCTCTTCCTCCTCCTCTTCCAACTCCTCGATCCTCCTCTTCCTCCTCCTCCCCCCCCTCCTCCTCCCCCCCCCCCTCCTACTGCGGCTGGGCGTCCTCCGAAGGGCCGAAAATGTCAAAATGACTGATTTCCCATTCGTGTTTGAAGGCTCGTGGCATTTGTTTTTTTTCCTGCCTTCCGACGGCCCCAGACGATTCAAGCGCACCCAAAGATCGCCCGAGAGGCCCACGACGGCCCCCAGAGGCACCCGAGACGGCCCAAGAGGCCTCCAAGACGCTCAAGATGGCCTCCAAGACGGCCCACGAGCCCCCAAGACGGCCCACGAGCCCCCACGGGCCCCCAATGGCCTCCAGGCGGCCAAGATGACTTTCAAGATGCCCACGTGTTCCCCGAAGACTTTCCAAACCGAATCGGGGAACGCATGGTCCGATAGCTTGGCAGGCCCCTAATCTACCCGCGCGCCCCATAGGCCCTGGCGACCTGCAATGACAAAGAGGTGAGCTCCATCAACTATTTCTTGCACCTCATGGGGCGCCCGCCGACCGTCGCCGCGCCCCCGATGGCTTCCCAAGAGCCGCCCCCGTTGCCCTCCCCGAGGCCGCCGTCATCGAGGGCGTCGTCGGCGGGGGCATCGACCCGCCGATGTCGCTTCGACCCAGTAGCTCGGGCGTCAACCCTTCACTCCCCTACCCTGATGGCGATGGTGATGGCGATGACGAAGACGATGATGATGATGTTGATGATTGGAATGATGGTGATGATGATGGCAATGATGATGACGCTGATGGTGCTGATGAGGGTGATGATGATGGTGATGCTACTGATGATGATGCTGATGATGATGATGATGATGATGGTGATGACGATGGTGATGCTGATGATGGAGGATGGAGGGGGTGATGCTGAATATGCTGATAATGACCATGCGCATGCACATGATGATGCTGTTGATGCTGGTGGTGCTGATGATGTTGATGAGTATGATGGCGTATGTGGTAGTGATGGTGATGATGACGATGCTGATGATGATAACGATGATGGTGCAGTTGATGGTGATGATGATAAGGCTGATGATGAGGATGATGCTGATGATGATGCTGATGATGATGAGGATGATGCTGATGATGATGATGATGATGATGGTCGCGCCTCCTCACCACGAGGTGCCGATCGCGGCCCTCGAGACGGCGGCCGCCCCCGACGACGACATGGCCCGCGACTCCGTGGAGGACGACGCCATGGCCCACGACTCCGTGGAGGACGAGGATCGCCTTGCTCCGTTCTCCAACGAGCCAGGAAAGGAGACGAGGGCTCAGGCTGGATGGAGAGAGGGGGAGTAGGGATGGAAAAGTACGGGAGCACGGAGGGTAGGAAGAGGAGCAGACGGCATGCGGAGGGTCAGAATGGTGATGAGGGTCAGAAGGATGACGGTGGTGATGATGATGGTGATGTTGATGCTGATGAGGTAATGAGGGGAGGATGAGGAGGAGGAGGATGGTGGTGGTCATGATGATGCTGGTGGTGGGGGTGGGGGTGAGGTGGCAGTGCTAATGATGGTGGTGTTGAGGATGGTGACGGAGAAGGGGGTGCTGATGATGAGTCTGATGAACATGATTAAGATGATGACGGTGCTGGCGACGGTGATGCATAGGATGGTTATGATGAGGACGGTGATGGTGATAATGATGCTCAGGGTAATGATGCTGGTGCTGATGGTGCTAAATGTTATACTGGCCATGGTGATGATGATGATGCTGATGGTGTTGATGATGATGGGTGTGGTAATGATGATGATGCTGATCATGATGAGAAGGAGGAACAGGACAACGACGAGGGCGATGGTGATGCTGCTGATGATGATGAGGAGGACTGCGAGGGTAATGCTGAGGCTGACGATGATGTTGATGCTGGTGATAAGGATGATGGGTATGATGACGACGATGGTGGTGATAACCGTGATGATGATGATTATGATGATGATGATGATGATGCTGATGATGATGATGATGGTGATGCTGGCATTGATGTTGATAACGAGTGTTTTGCTTTTCGGTGACGACGATGATGTTGGCGAAGATGTCCATGATGCTGGATACTGACGGGGGGGAATCATGCACCCCCACCGAAATGGCCCGAGGACTCCAGCGATGATTTCGAGCAGAAGCTCAACCAGCTTGGCGTGCCGAAGAACGACCTCCAGGACTGTCGCGGCCACGGGGGGCTCCGTCGACCTTCCCCCATCCTCCCCTCCATCGCCCTCATTATCCTCCCCCTCCTCCTTGTCCTTCTCCTCCTCCCCCTCCTCCTCCTCCTCCTCCTCCTCCCCCTCCTCCTCCTCAATCGCAGTCTTTCCCATCGCCTCCCTTTTTCACCCTCGGTTGTCCCTGTCCGAGTATGTTATGTTCTCGCCAACCACCTCGTATTCCCCCGCCCTCTGCCCCCTCCACCTTTTCAATTTCGCGACTGGAAGCGTAGGAATAGGGGGCGCGCTGGGTGTTTGAACGGGGTCGGGGGCGCCCTCGTTGTCCCCCCGATGGCCTTCGGGTGGCCCTGTTGCGGCCTAGGCCCCATGTGGTCTCTTGGAGGGGCTGGTTTCGGCAGGGTAGATCGGGGTCAGGGAAATAAGAGGCGGGCTGGCAACGGGCGGCGGGCCCCGATAGTTCGGCCACAAATCATGGGAGCCAGGTGCTATAGCGTCGAGTAGCGTCTGGGAGTCGATGGGATAGCTCCGATGTTGCGTCGGTTAGCCTCGAGTAGCGTCGATTTAGCGTCGACTAGTGCTGACTGGCGCCGATTCGCACGAGCCGACAAGATGGCATGGGGGGCCCCCGTGAGTTGCCACCGAACGACGTAGACATTCCGTAGAGCACATTTGGCTCTTCTTGCCAGGCGGAGCCCTGGTCAGGCGCCAGGCGGCGCCCTCCAAGGCCCTGCAGGCCCTTGCTGGTGCCTGCATGTCCGCCGATCGTCATCAGGCCGACGAGCGTGGTCTGGATGAGGTTGCCGAGCAGATTTTCTCCCCCGAGCGCTGGGCGCTGCTGAAGGCGAGCAAGGACAAGCTCCTCCTCTTCATCCTCCAGGCGTGCGCCCCGTTCCTGGCCGCGCTCCTGCCCGAGCGGCGCGACCTGGTGTGCCTGGAGGTGATTGGGTCCACGGCCATCTCCGAGGAGTGCAGCATGATCGGCCCGAGCAGACCCTACAACGACCTCTACGGTCGCCAGCACGACGCATTGACGGACGAGGGCTTCGCTCACCTCCTCGAGCTGAGCCTTCGCGCCCAGCAGGGGGGCACGGTGTTCTTTACGCCCTTGACTGCGACGTGGCCCCCCTCGGACTCGGCCGCGCAGTCGAGGACGAAGGACAACCCATGGGGGGGGGCGCCAGCCAGCAGCTCATACACGACGCGAACCTCCAGGTCGAGCGGTGCACCATCGTCGGGACCATTTGCTGGCTTCGGGGGGTGCCTGCGATTTAAACTCCATGCCCGCCCAGGGCGACATGAACGAGGAGGGGGGATAATGGGGGAAGGGAAGAACATGTTCTTCCGTTCCCCCATTCTCCATGCAGCCACGGCCACCTCCGCGTCCACCTCCACCTCCATTCCCCCTAATTTCCACGTCCACCTCCGCCTCCTGCAGGAGGCGGAGGTGGACGTGGAACTTCGGAACACTGAAGATGGTTTTCGATGTTCGGTTTCAGGTGCATCAAGCGTGGGTGCACCCGATGCCCTCGATCATGTGGGTGCACAAGCCAGCGCATTGCCTGCGGACCCTGGTTGCCAACGTCACGAGTTTCACGTGCCTCGGTGCTTTTGGAGGCGATGCCCTCGGGGAGATTCACATCATTTCTGATGACGCGGCGTTCAGGGGTCTGGAGAAGGCCGCTGGGGAGAACAGAAATACTCAGAGGCACATCCAATGCAGCCCCCCCCCCCCCCGTCGAACCCTACATGGGTGCCCGCGCTCCCGTTGCACCCCCCATTGCAAACGTGCCGCTGTGTTTTTTTCTGTTGTCCTCCGAGGCAAAACCATCGGGTGACGAGTTCCAAGCTGCGCCTGAGATCAGAGGCGCGTATATGCCAGAGTTTCCGATTCAGTTCGTTAAGAAGTGCGCCGAGATCATTCGCGGCCTCTATATGACAGACCCCTCCAACCAGGCCCAGGAGTCTGCGATGCCAGCTTCCAGTCGCCCCGTCGAGAACAGCGGATCGTTCGAGACCGATGGCAGTTGCCCCGCGCGTGCCAGCGGATCGTGCGAGACCATTTCTTCGGAGGAGCGGCACCGCAACCGATGGCCTGTACCACCCTCCCTCTTCATTTTTCTCCCTCCGCCTGTGATTACCCCTCCCCTCCTCGCCTTCAAAACTCCTGCCCCTTCCCCTACTCGTGCTCCTCATCTTCGACATCCCCCTCGGCCGATCTTTGTCGAACACTAGGGCGCGTCGGCTACCCCGAAGAGACGGCGCCTGAGGGAGAAGACGAGCCCGCCCGAGCAGGTCAGCCAGAAGCCAGCCGATGATGCGCAGTCCGATCTTCAGCCGAGATGGGCGCCAGCACCATGCAGCACGGCAGAGGACTGGGCCATGGAGTACGCTCGGCGTCAGGCGAAGCGCGAGAGTTCGCGGCCCGACATGCCTTGGGCGGAGCTTTGCCCATCGCCAGCCGAGCGGATCATGGCGCGCCAGCTTGGCTTCATAGTTGGCACCCAGCCAGCCCAGGCCGCCAGCAGTCCGGAACCCCCGCCCCTCGAGGTCGGGGCCTGGGCCAGGGGCCAGACTCCGCGTGGCGACATGGGCTCGGACACGCAGCCCCCCGTGGAGCAGCCAGAGCCACCAAGTCTCGAGGCGGGGCAGGAGAGCAGCGGCCAGAGTGACGCAGAGCAGGAGACGAAGCTCGCGCCGCACCTCGAGGAGCCGTCGGCCGACAGCCCGAAGCCGCTGGAGGACCAGTCGAAGGGCCCAGAGCACATGACTGCGCCATCGTGCACGCCGCAGCCGAACCAGCCGAAGAACCACGAGCCGAAGATCCCGAAGAAGCCAGAGCAGCAGCGCCAGCAACCATCGATGTTGACGCAGGGTGGAGCAACGGCCGAGATATCCGAGCTCGGCGATCATGAGATGAAGAACTTGGCTTTCTGGCTGAAATTTGATCGCTTCGGGGACTGAAGCTCTGCCTGTACACGCAGTTGCCAAAAGTTCCACCACTGCGGTCGGGCAGCGTCATCACTTCTAACCAAGCACCCCAGCGCTATGAGATGGAGGAGGGCGGGTGGTGGTTCAAATCCTCATGGCACCCGCTCTGGCTGCGCTGGTGGAACTTTAATTCATTTTCTTATTCGTGGGAAGCCAACGCAATGCACTCGCAGTGGACGGAGTGCACGTTGACGGGAAGTCAAGCCTCATGCTGTGCTTGTGAATTTCACATCATCATCATCGTCACCATCATCACCAACATCACTAACATCACCTCTATAATCATCATCCGCATCATCACCATCACCATCAGCATCATCATCATCGTCATCATCTCCAACCCGTTCACCACCATGTGTAACCGTACTCGGTTTTAAGTTGTCAGGGCAGCTGCATTTCGGAATGATGACGTGCTTACGCATCAAATTTCTGAGGTTGTCCGAATCACTGTGGCCCTGGACTGCGTCGAATGGAGGCTTGAAGATGTGCGCCTGACTGGCAGAGTGAGAGGGCGGACATATGACGAGGGGCGGAGGAACCGGGGGAAGAATACGAAGAGCGACGTTGGCATAAGATGATGGACTGACTAGGGAAAAAGGAGGGGGGATAGGGGCAGTGACCGAGGGAGGCAAGAGGGCTGAGGAGCCAGGGGGAGAGTGAGGATGAAGCAACCTCCCGTCAGACGGGGCCCCCTCCCGCCACCGCGCCAGGACGTCTGCCAGTGGCTCATGGAGACCCCCGCCGCGGTCAAGCGCGCCGCGAAGGGGAACGTGCATGATGACGACACCACGCCGCCCAAGGACGGCGCCAAGGACCCGTCCCGTCTACTTGCCATGGCCAAGATGGCCGACCAGATGCCGACGAGGAAGGCGCGGGGCATGTTCTGTGAAATGGGATGTTGTGGTTATCTGTGTCTGCTTGTTCGGTCGTGGGCCCAGCTCAAGTGTGCTGCTGGTTCGTTCGGAAAGCGTAGGGTGGCGAGCTGATGTGTGCATTGACTGATTGGATTGGCCGACGGGCGCTCCAGATTGGGTTAGTTGCGCCCGTGGGACCCCAGCTCATTCGGAGGCCGCTTCAGATTCGACCGAAGATGCAGACCAGTAATGGGATAGCAGAGGTGGGGAGGGCGGTGATGATGAGACTGATAATGCTGAGTGTGGTGGTGATTATGAAGATGATGATGATGATGATGATGATGACGATGATACTGATGATGGTGATGATGATGCTGACGATGATTATGATGATGGTGGTGATGATGCTGAGGAGGATATTGAGGAGGGGGGGGGGCGAATAGAAGGAAGCAGCCGCGGCGCCTCGCCCCCAACCCGCCGCTGTTGCTGAGAGGCCGCCGTCCAGCAGCTGAAGAAGGAGAAGACCACCACCCAGAAGGAGACGGCCACCATCCAGAAGGAGAAGGTCACCATCCAGATGACGAGGAAGGAGAAGGCCGTCATCCAGAAGACGCTCAAGCAGAAGGCCACCATCCAGAAGACGCCCACTGAGAAGGTCACCATCCAGAAGACGCCCAAGGAAGCCACCTCCAAGACGTTGATCGAGGAGACTGGTGCCGTGGACAGCGAGCCCCTGGTCAGGAGCTGGAAGCACCCGATCATGGGTGACATCGTTGCTGTGTACGGGACTCACAAGAGTTACTCTCTGTTTTTCGATGATGAGCAGAAGCGCCGTCTTTTCGTAGAGTGCAGCGCGTCGCATACCCCGAAGCACGCTGAGCTTCTCATGAGCATAATGAAGCGGTCTTGCTCTAAGAAGCTGAGCAAGAGCTCCACTGTGCTGCTCCGTGCCCAGATGTTGGCAGCCGATCGGGATTGATCTAGCTGTCGCAGTTTTCGAGTGTACATTATATGTGATGTCAGCGTCTTTGCAGCGACGTGGCATGCTATGTGTCGCGACTGGGGGCTGCACAGGGATGCACGCTGCAGGATCGACAGGCACTGCGATTCGATTGCGAGTTGTCTGTAATGTGCACGTTTGGTTTCTTTTTTGCAGGTACTTATGCGACTCTCAGAGTCTGAACATGCTATGCCTGAAGAGCAGGAGCGCTCTCGATATGGATGTGGCGTGTACCACGATGCGCTCGGACTCATCGGCCGATGTCGAACAAGTCTCAGGATCGTCGAACTGAGCCAGGATCTCCGATGTGCACCTTGCTGGCCCCAGGGTCGAGGAAATACGCGTTTCAGATTTCTTTTGGACATGACAGTCGGGGCGTTGAATACGGAACACATTTCGTTGGGGGGGTGATTGGTGTCCCTCGAGTGCGTCACATCCTCCTTCAGGTTGTCAATAAGCTTTCGATTGAACGCCGAAGTTTACCGCGTGGGAAAGGGGCTCCCGTTCCTGATTTAGGGTTCCTTAGGTCAGCGCCCCGACTGCAGGAGATACGGAGAGCAAGGTGACGTCGATCGGTTTGGTAACCCGTGAATCCTGGTCATGCCACCCCCCCCCATCACCCCCTCTAGAGAACTCTCGTTCCAAAACGCGGTGGCATCGCAATTATTTCAACGTTCCTTTTCCGTGCTCATCATCGTCTCCCATACATTGGTCAGTCTCCCCTGATCTTCCTCGCAATCCTCCTTATCGCCAGTGGACGCCCGCGGGGCCAGAAAGTCTAATGTCAACGCGCCAACCATGAGACAAGGTGGCGCCATATTGCAATTTTGGGTGGTCGGGTCACCAGGTGTCCACGTGCCGTAAATCGTAATGCATAACATATGCTGTCGCGGATCGAGAGGGGGAATTAATCTAAGGTTCAGGTGAGGCATCGAGCACAATACAAACGGCGGGCGTCAATTTACTATAGGAGCTCGGGCATCTCACTAACGATCGCCGAATAAAACAATATATACGGAGGGATCGCCCAGTCAGATCAACACGTGCAAGCATAGTTTCACGCATGGGCGATACCTGCGCAATGCGTTATGTGGGTTGTGCATGCGTACATGTGCGTGCACATGTGTCGCAAATGTTCAGAATTCAAATGTCTAAAACTCAGCTATGTGAACAATTAATCACCACGTATGTGCATCACATTTGCATGTGCAGAACACTGTGACAAACGTTTGTCAAACGTTTGTCAAACGTTTGTCAAACGTTTGTCACACATGACAAACGTTTGTCGTTTTTGACAAACGTTTGTCGTTCGAGACAAACGTTTGGCAAACGTTTGACAAACGTTTGGCAAACGTTTGTCGCTTAGCTTTTATATGTAAAATATATGTTCAAACCTGGTGGCTAATTGTGTGTGAATCCGTTTAAATAAGCGCTCATGTGTTATCAATTGCATGGCCTGGCTATGCCCCAGCACACGCAATTAGGATTGTACTGTTTGGTGAATGCGGCACACGTGCACGTATTTGTATCACTGTGGCGTGAACCCCGCACGCATAATACTGCAACACAGTCACTGAACACGCTCAAAAACTACCCCTGGCCAACTTCAGTGGCGGTGTGTTCGAGTTGTTTTGGCTCCAGGCGGGGCCGCCGAGCAGATTCTCGATTCTACCCTCGGTGCGCTGGTCTATTCCACCGTGCCTCCCAAGGGCTCGAAACGGGGTGCCCCAGTGATCAAGGTACGTTTTGGGTCCCGTTGTGACCAGTTGGATGGTGCGGCAGGCGGTGCGAGCTGCCCCTTTTAAGGTTGCGATCTGACGCAGTGTTTTGGGCGCCGCGTCAGTTTGCAACCTGGAAAGGGGTTGCTCGCAACGGCTGCCGCGCACGTGAATTTGCATTTCGTGCACCCTCATTGTCAGGCCAACTTGAAGAAGGCCACCAAGACGCAGGCGCAGCCGAAGAAGCGGGGCGTCGCGCAGTCGAAGCAGAAGGGCAAGAGCAAGGGCAAGGGCGAGCTCACATTGGCCGTGTACGGTGACAAGGGGACATCTGGATGTTATTAAAGCGGTTCGTAGAAGCACATTGAATAGAGAGCGGAGAGTGCACGCGGTTTTGAGCAATGTTGTTGTTCCAGAATTTGGTTCGATGTAGATGAGTTGGGCCACCCAGGCCTCGTCGCAATAACAGCCGTTCCATGCGATGCCACGAAACCTCTCCGTCCAATAGTGCAGGTCGTTCCCCCCCCCTCCTCGACGAATCCAATTTGTTGGACTGGGGGACTGGACGGGCATCGGCGGCCCCGATGCCCTGCGCGCTGAGTCGTGCGCGACTGCGTGCAGTGATTGTTCTTGGTAACTCTTCAGCCCGCCCGCCCTGTGCCCTGTCCACCTCTCCCTCCTCGTCGTCGCCTCATCGTGGTCATCCCGTCGTGCGCTCACATGCCAGATGACGTGAAACAAACACCCATCGAGCAGGAAATCCACCGCAGAGCTGGTCCGCAAGGCGGAGGGCAAGTCGTTCAACGAGAAGAAGGAGCTCTTCAGGCTTGCGTTTTGAATGTTCGCACCGTCGCGAGAGCGAGCGCGCGCTTGTGATCGGGCCAAACGTGGGGACGATATCAGGGGCAAATATAATGACGTGGGTACTTAGCAGGCCGACGCGAAGTAGGATGCGATGACTGCGATGCTTGCGATCGTCTTCGCCACCCTGTCGACGCCGTGGGGCATCAACAGGGTGGCGAAGACGATGCCAAACACAGGTGCCGATTAAACGAAATCGGACGTATCCCCATCGTTCCCGTCGCCGTCCATTTTAGCCCGACCGCGAGCGCGCGCTCGCGTGCGCTTGCGACGGTGCAGCATCAAAACATCTTGCCAGGCAGTATGGCGACGGGATGGATCCGACCCAGCTGCGCGCCATCTTTACAGCCGAGGAGGTGAAGCTCCTGCACAACCAGTTCAGGACGGCCCGCAAAGGCAACGATCGTGTCTCCACGGCCTTCGAGGAGGCCGACAAGTTGGGAGTGCGGGAGGGGAAGAACAAGGCGAAGCTCGGGTACGTGATGGCATGGCTCAAGGATGCATCCGGTGTTTGTTTGTAGTTTCCTTCCTGCCCTACCCATATCAACATCATCCATGCAATTATTACGCACAGCATAAGTCGGCAAGTTGCGTGGGTCGTCCCATCCAACCATCTATCTGTCACACCTCGCACGCCCGTCCAGCTGCCCCACCGAACCCGCTCATCCAGCCGACTCTATCGATGTCTGCCTCAGGCGCATCCCTAAACCACCCGCCACCACATCTGGCCAATTGCATCTACTTACCCAACCTCGCTTACTCTACGTCGGCCAATATCGCGCCACGACATGCTCGCCCACCAAGCCAAGTGCAATCGGTTTCCATGTCCAGGGGCATCCGTGCACACTCGCACGTAGCGTCGTAGTTGAACATCCCCTTGACGCGCAGCTGTGTCCTTCCCCTGCACGCCCCCCCTCCTCTTCCTGGCCCGCGGATGAACGCGACCCTGACTGCTAAACCCTCGGAACCGAAACATCTTGACAGCTCTAGCGGCTGCCCCCTGGGTGTCCCAGCACGTCCCCATCCCTCTCTCTCCCCGCCCCCAGATGAATGGGCACGCGGGCCCTGGCAGATCTAGACCCGCGCGTGATCTCCGAAGCGCTCAGGATAAACATCGCAGCTCTGCAGGACCCCTCGATGCAGGAGGCCTTCTGGGAGCTCTCGGTCAGCACCACGACCAGCGAGGGCATCAAGCGCAAGTCGGTCTGGAAGCCGTGGAAGCAGATGCTGGACAAATACGGCGAGGAGGAGGCGGAGGAGCGGCTGGAGGCTGGATCCATCAAGGTTGCACTGGGTGCCAACTAACAAGGAGTTGCCAAACGAGGGGGGGGGGGGGGGGATGGGGGGGGCAAGGCGGAGGAGGATGGGCCACCTTCCACCCAGCATCGTTCTAATGCACCCCCTCCTTCCATCGAGAGGGCGGTGCCATTTCCCGTTGGAGAGTAGCGCGGGCCGAGTGCGGCCCAGGCAATCCCGAGAGGGATCAGCGATGAAGGGGTGGGAACAAAGAGTGAGAAAAAGGGGGGATGAGGGGGGGGGGAAGAGGAGGAGGGACAAATCGGAGGAGGATGGACCACCTTCCTCCTCCAAATCCTTTCCGTCAATCCCACCATCCTTCAATTTGGACGGGTTGGATTTCTCGTTGACCAACAGCCCAGGCCCCAGGATGAACCAGTAACGAGGGGGGTGCAGAGGAGGAGGAGGAGGAAGACGACGAGGAGGAGGAGAGGCAAGAAGGATGCGGATGGACCACCTTTCTCTTCCCATCCTGTTTGGCAGCCCCCCTCCTCATTCCACCCTGAGGAGGGTGAATTCTCGCTGGTCTGCAGCCCAGGTCAGGCGCGACCCAGCCCATCCCAAGAGGAGGCAATACCTTGACGTGGAGGACGAGCACGAGAAATCGTTCAGGCGCGACAAGGTCGGCACCGCGCGCGGCAGGAAGGCCATTGACAACGACGAGTTCCAAAACCTGTCGTCTGGTCTGGGGTCCGCCAAGATGGTCGAGGACATCCGCAGAGGATTGACTTGTTTAGTAGTTTCAGAATGCTCAGCGAGAGGCATGGCAACTGGTAGTGTCTGGCAGTGCCTGTGGTAGTGTGACGAGCCCCACTGCAGCTGGCGGTGTCAGAGGTGCATGGAGAGGAGGGGCCAGCGCGATGCGTTGCTAGTAGCTGTTGGCCATGCGCTGCCAGTTGCAGCGGGGCTCTTGCTGCCACGCGTGCGCGAAGCGGGTAGGGGGTGTCGGGCATTGTGTATGTATGTGTATATATACACAAAAGTACCTACATCTACGGCACATGTGTGTACACACATGCTGTGTGTTGTCTGTGGGTGGTGGTTGCACGCATGTGCACTGTGCTGCATATGCACAGGTAGAAGTACATGCGCACACGTGCAAAGATATTGGGGAGCGACAGCCCGATCTGAAACAGAGAGGGAGAGCTATGGCTACTACTTATATGTATACACATAGACATGTAAACATGATTGCATGTATGCGTGTATTTAGGTGCAGGTGTACATGCATTCGTGCACACGGGGGGCGGAGGGCGATGGAGAGAGAGAGGGGGGGGGGGGGGAGAGAGAGAGAGAGAGAGAGAGAGAGAGAGAGAGAGAGAGAGAGAGAGAGAGAGAGAGAGATAGAGAGAGAGAGAGAGAGAGAGAGAGAGAGAGAGAGAGAGAGAGAGAGAGAGAGAGAGAGAGAGAACACGAGGGGTGGTCAAACGAGAAAGAGAGAGAGAGA
The DNA here is from genome assembly GCA_963575745.1 of Prorocentrum cordatum. NCBI lineage: Eukaryota > Dinophyceae > Prorocentrales > Prorocentraceae > Prorocentrum > Prorocentrum cordatum. Next base: position 144,499 of record CAUYUJ010016481.1, on the reverse strand, counting down.
GCACGAGAGAGGGCAAGATGGGAGAGCATTGAGAAGACCGCGACAGAGCTTAGCGTTGACGGCGGCGTAGTTGTGTTGTTTTGCTGCTGGGCTGGGTGAACTGGCCGCCGATCGTTCGCAGACCCATCGGTCCATGGTAACCATGGTGCGCCATGTGGCACCACCTGGCAGGATTGCGTCAGGAGCTACGTTGCTGCTTGGACCGATGGCGACATATACAACATCTAGAGGCGATTTCCAGAACATGGGCTACGAGAGCAACGACGAGCAGGATGATGAGCCCGAGGAGACAGGCAGTCAGAATCGCAGCCGCGGTCGTGGTCGCGGTCGCGGAGCTGCAGCGAAGCCGAAGGCGCGGGTGGTTGCTTCCCACCGTCGCTGTCATCATCTTTCTCCACCTCCGCATCCTCCGATTATTTCCTCCTGCTCCTCCGACTCGCCCCAACCCGCTTCCTCGCCCCCACCTCCTCGCACTCTCAACTCCTCCGCGCCACCGCGCGTGAACCCCCGCGCCCCACTCTTCGTCCTGCCCCCCCCCCCCCCGTCGCCCCGCGCATCCTCCCACCCGCCATGCTGCCATCGCCCACCGCCCTCCCTCCAACGCGTGTGTTCGTCCTGCTTCCTGCGCGCCCGCCCCCGCGCACCCCCTCCACCTCCCCCCCACTTGTTCGCCCCCTCCTTCACTGGGTTGGGCCTTCTGGACGGGCCACGGAGCTGTTTGCCACCGCTTGTCAGCGAGGCCAAGTCGGTCAAGATCTCCGACTGGCAGGACGTGCTTGCGATGGGCAAGCCGCAGATGATGAACTACCAGGTCGCCGTCGAGACCATGTCGAACATGTACCTCGCCTCGACGGCGCCCTGGCAATTGCAAACATGTCGCATCCTGGCTGGCCGTCGTTCAGGACATGCGCGTGTCCGTGGATGGTTGTTGTTCGCATGCGGTCTAAGCTGACCGTCGCGCGCCTCCTCGGGATTCCCGCCACGCATGCAACGCGTGCCCTCGTCGCCCATTTCGGCATTCCCCACGTGGCCGCCACGTGCTGCTCCGCGTTCTTTTGTTTTCCCAGCGTTTCGCTTAGGGGGTCTACTACATATTTGGCGTACCCCAATGGCGCGTCCTTCGGATCTACGAAACAAAGTGTGGAATACACCGCAGTTGTGAGGACCAGCAGATTTAATTTTTGTAGTTTCGAAGGGCGCGCCAATTTCGGTGCGCATCAATTACGTAGTCGATCCCCTCACTCGAGCTTTCACGTGGGCGCGCCCTCTCGCTCGCAGTGCGTTTCGCCTTCGCCCCTTGCCCAGGGCCTCGTGGAGAAGCTCCAGCAGGACATCAAGAAGGCTGCGAACAAGGTCAAGAAGGACCAGCTCGAGAAGGCCAAGAAGGCGCCAGTGCACCCTTGTCCTCCTCTGCCTCCCCCCTCCCTTCCATCGTTCAGACGAGCCCCCCCCCACCCCCCACCCCCCGCTCCCTCCAACTCCGCCTCGCCCTCCACGAGAGTGCAGGCAGGCACGTGGATATGACATGGGCAAGTGGGGTGCGTACACCCATCCTCTACCCACTCCGCACCGCCCCCCGCGCCCCCTCACGCCAACCCCAACCAGTACATGCACGCGAGGGACACGCATATAAGTAGGAGCAAGCGTAGGACCAGCACCGGTCACGCACCCAACACCCTACACCCTAATCTCTAAACCCTACACCCTAAGCGTTATGCTATTAACCAGTTTGCGTCGGCCCTGCAATTCGCAATTCGACGTAGCCTAATGCTCGAGCAAAGGGATCACCCCATGAATTCTTGCGACCCCCTGGGGGTAGGAGCTCACGAACTGGGGACTGCCCGTGCCGATGCCAGGTGCTCACGGACGTCCGCAAGAACCGCAACGTGCTCGGGGACTTGAAGACAGAGGAGAGCCCGTCGCTGGTGGGGATGCAGAAGGCCTGCAACAACATGCACAATGCGCTCGCTGCCGTGAAGCCGCTGAAGATAGTTTCGTAGATGGTTGCAGGGGGGATCATATTCCTGCACGTGTGAGTCTCCGCCGCTTGAGGGGCGTCATACGGATCTGGGCACTGCTCGAAATTGATGTGATCATGACTGGGCACTATGTGCAATACATTTGTATGTGTATGTGTAGATAGGTATACATGTATGGTGGTGTGTAAGCTCATATGTGCACATGCACATGTATATTGCATGCGTGTGTACGTATGTGTGTACCACATACACATACATACATGTTTACATGTACAGGTATAGGTACACCTATAGGTATGCATACATATGTATGTGTGTACGTTCGTATGTATTCATGGTTATGTGTCTGTCTGTCTGTCGCAGTGATCGCTAGCGAGCGATGGTTGTGTGTGTGTCTGTCTGTCTGTTAGGCGCTCGCAATGAAAGCTCATGGTACTGCTCGTTGCGCAGATCCGTGCGCGCTTTGCCACTGAAATGCACGCGCATTTCAGTTTCAAGTTAGCCTGGCGAACTGACTAGCAGCGAAGCTCATCGAGGCTCACTGGTTCCAGCGAGCGTTCGACGAGCGGTCATCGAAGCTCACTGTTTCCAGTGAGCGTTCGATGATCGCTCATCGAGGCTCATTGTTTCCAGCGAGCGTTCGATGAGCACGCGCAGTGCCCTAGTGTGACAGCGATGCCAGGCTCACTGGTGCTCACTGTTTGCAGCGAGGCTCGATGACGGTCGCTGTGGCAGAGCTCGTGGAGGCAAACAACGATGCCATGAGTCTAGTTCAGGGCCCAGGATAGGACAAAAGTATTTGGTTCCAGCATCGGACCAAATTATATCTGGTTCCAGAATACATTCGGGTCATGTGCTCAGCTCGGATATATAATTTGCCACAAACGGCGCGAACACGAGGCAGTACGGGGTGAGTGACTTTAGTTAAGTAGGACAAGGGTCACTAGTGCAAAGAAAGCATATGCGTTCAAGGGGGGATATGACACAGGATATGGGGTTGCACGTTGGGCGCACAAGTGCGAGGCACGCGGTGCATTGAATAACGCTTCTGGCACGCGTGGGGGGGACACCCCTAAACAGCTTGTCACCTCCTGAGTCCTGGGGCCGTGCGGTGCCCTTCTGGGCCAGTCGGGGCGTTGGCTTCGGGGTCTTCTGGTACTGTGGCATAGCAGTGGCAGTTAGGTCTAGAATGAGGGCGCAACGCTGTGGAGAGAGCTCACCACCAAATATTCCTTCCAAGGAACCCGTTCAGGTAATCCTTCCAGATCGTCCCGCATCCCCCCATATTGTCCTCCTCCTCCCCATTCCTCCCCCTCTTTCTCCCCCTCCTCCTCCTCCTCGCCCCCCTCCTTCCTGGAAACAACGGTCAGGGTCACGGGGCACGAGGCTACTAAGGAAACTACGGCTAAAGCAACGACGCAGACACATAGGCTCTCGTATTCATACGTAGCCATTTCCCTCGGTTCAACTGTGCCAGCAATCGCGACCTACTCCCCAGGAGGTTACCGACGCCAGTGCAGTGTACCAGCCATGGCATCATCATCGATCATGAGTGGCGAGATCGCTCTGATCACGACTAACAGCTTTGCCGACGAGATGGAAACGCAGGCCATCAAGATCACGGAGGCGATCAAGGCGATGCACGCCCAGAAAGCGAAAGTCACCAAGGCCATCGCTCACACCAAGCACGTGGCGCTCAGCCCTGGCAGCTCAGAGGAGCAGCGAACGGCCAACTTGCTCACCCTGCACTACCACGACTCGAGGATCGACCTGGTCACAATGGAGCTGCAGAAGATCAAGGGCCTCTTGCTCGACAACTCCAGCGTGAAGATGGGCACCGCGGAGGGGAAGACCGCAACGCAGTGCGATTCGCTCAGCAAGATTGTGCAGCTCACCCAGCAGTACGACAAGCAGCTCACGAAGCAGAGCATCGAGCATGGTGGCCAGCTGCCGTGGGATGCAAATGACGAGGACGCGCGGGTGCAGTACGGTTGGCAGCGAAAGGACGACTCTAAGTGGATCTCGCCAACTGTCTGGAACGCGTTCGACGTCAATGATCCCGCTACGTGGGCGCCCTTCGGCTGGACCGACTACAGCGCCACCTCCGACGCGGATGATCCGATTGAAGTGTTCGAAGTCATCGAGCGCGCCGATGTCGAGTCCAAGTGAGTTCAGTCAGTGCAGCCAGTCAGCCAGCCAGTGCAGCCAGCCAGCCAGTTTGTTTTCACTGCGCAGCCAGTGTACGGCGTCCGCGCGCAGCCCGAGACGCCAGGATATTTGGTTGCTGCACTTCCCAACGCTCCCGACCTGCGATCGCGGGAGTGTGCTTGCGCACCCGCATTCACATGCCAGGAGGGACGGGTGGAAGCGTAATTAGCCACTCAGGTCTTTCTTCCCGTCCTTCTCGACCTCCTACGCCTCCTCGAGGTTCTCGATCCTCCTCCTCCTCCTCCTCCTCCTCCTTCCCCTCCTCATCCGCCTCCTCCTCCATATCTTCCCCCTCCCCCTCCTCCTCCTCTCCCCCTCTTCTCTGGCAGACGGACATGCTTTCACTGATCGCTCGCTCTGCTAGCGGTGCAAACGCGGGTTCGTAAGAGGACAAAGACTTGTCGCTGCGTCCGGAGGGGGCGCGGGGGGCGATCGCGACCAGGATTCAGAGTGTCACGGCACTGCCCGCGGGGACAATTCGACGCGTGGAGGGGCGCGCCACATGGAGAGGTGGGGGGAACGGAGGAAGGCAGCTGTTTGTTTTTTTGGGGGGAGGGGGGGCTGAATACAGGAAGGGGAGGGAGGACGATGGTCTGGGGGAGGACACTCTCGACGGGTGTTGCCAGGCACCGCCACTGTGGCCGCCAATCGCACAGCCAGTTTTGTTTGCGAGCCCGTCTGGGCTCGAGTTCGTGCGCTGCCATGCGGCGGTGTACGAAGAGGCGCCTCGATCCCGATCCACCCCCTGACTCCGAGGAGTCTGAAACTAGCGCTCGCGAGGATGTCGGTGGGCGGGGCCGCCCTGAATTCTCAGTATTCGCTTCTATGCTGTTGAGGGAATGGTCGCGGGGCAAACTCTACGGCGCGGAAGTTCAGAGATATGCCCTCGCGGCGTTCAAGGACGGCCTGACATCTTACAGCGAGGTGAGGGAGCTAGCTAGCATCAATGGGATCCTGGGGGAGGTGTCCTTCAAACGTGCATCAACAATTAACTAAGAAATACCTACGCGGGAACCCATTTCCAGAACCTGAAGAGTTTGACGTTCATTGTCGCCACCCGAAAACATTACAAGTAATTGAATCACCGTGCTGCATTTTACGTCCGCACGAGATGTTCTCTGTTTTGTTCCGATCGCATCCTGACGAGTTCAGGGAGATGATGGGCCTTGGTTCAATGCAAGAGTTTTGGGGTGGCGCTTCCAGGGGCGACCCTAGGATGAAGCATCACCCCGTTTGGCTGGTTCCAAACTACTCTCGGTGGTGCATCCCGCTTCGGATACACGGAGATGGAGCAGAAATGCAGAACAACGATTCCCTCATGACTGTCTCGTTCACAAGCTTGTTGGCTCTAGGGTCGACTCGGGCATTAAGTTTCCTAATCGCGGGCTGGCCCTACTCAACTACTTTGAAGCAGCAGCATGATGGTTTCGACACATGGCTCGAAATATGGTGCGTCATAGCATGGTCTCTGAATTCTTCGGCGAGCGGGAAATCCCCGACCAGAGATGCAAGGGCTCCGCCATTCCGCATGCTCGAAGGGGTATTGTGTTTTGGTGACGAAAACCCGAACGTAGGGGGGATTGCGGGGGGCTGGGAAGAGCGGCGACTCATGCGGGGGCGAGGGGGAGACATGTGGGGGGCCACATGTGGGAACCTAATCCCAGAGCATGGGGCAACGAGCAGTGGCTGCAGCGGACTGGCTCGGCCGACCGTTTCCAGAGGGTTCTCGCCATCGGGATCAAGCTGGCCAATATTTGTGCAGCCGAGAACTCCCATACCGCGCGTTCCTGTACGCGATTTTAGGCTGTGGTCGCAGTTCGAAGCGCCCCGATTTACCAATGCAACTTCGGTTTCCCACCTGCGGCATCTTGTTTGGAAACCAGGTTGAAACCTAGGGGCGGTGAGTGCATGTGCGTTCCAGACTGCGACCAACGCCGCCAGGCGACATGGAGTTTTTTAGCCAGCACCTCGGCTGCCCTCACCCGAATGCGCATGAGATTTGCTTCCTCTGCGAAGCCAACCGCACGACGCTGCCGTGGAACAATTTCGTCAAGGAAATTTGTGTAAGACGTTCGAGGCATTACCGCGCACGCCCAGTGAGCAACGTCTATCTGTAAGCCCACTCCCCCTCTAATCCCCTAGCCCTGACCCCGCGCAGGGATGCCCCAGTGAGCCTGATCATACTGCCACTCCCCCTGCGTTTGCACCCCCCCCCCCCATTCCACTCCTCCCCTTCGTTTCTCTTCCCTCGCTTCATATCCACATGCCTCCCCCTAATCCTGTTCCCCCCCCCCCCCCATTACCCGTACCTTCGTTTCCCGCATTGTTGCTGCGGCCCTGTCCATCCCATTCCGCCAGCCACGCCCACCGTATGTTCTGGAACAGACCACCTACCCCTCCCCCACCACCCTTCCACCCTCTGGCTCCCCCCACCGCCCCCTACGGAGCACCGATGTACAGGCTAGTTTCGCTTTCTCCTTGTGCTCGCCATCGCCGTGCCCGCCCCCCATGCACACGCATGCCCTCTGGGCCGCGCGGCAACGCCCTAGCCAGGATCGGTGCTCCTCAGGACATGCGTTAGCCCAACGTGTGTTTACACCATTCAGCTCAGCAAGTAGATCATTACATCGCCTGCGTCGTGTTGGAGGGCCGCATAAGGCAAACACACGTTGGTGCTAACGCGCGCGTTGCGGATCATCGGCAGGACAGCTATCCCAGGCATTGGATGCGCTTCCGACGTCGCGAGCCCTTCCCGTTCACGCATCCCGTCTTTTCAGTTTTTGGAGTTACGGTCGACTCCATCAGTTTAGACAGTATGCATTGCGTGGATCTCGGGATCACGAGCCATATGTTAGGCAACGTCTTGAAGGATATCATCTATGAGCAGCTCCCCCCGCCAGCCACGAAAGCATGCGAGATAATATGGCGGCGAATTGTCGAATTGTATGATGAACTCAAGATTCCACACAGGATCACACACTTCGGGCTGCAATTTTTTATCGCCGACACCAAGGGCCCGCACGCAGAATACCCCGTCATGAAAAAAACAGTTAAAGCTGCAGAACAACGATGGCTCGTGCCCGTTATTTACAAGCTCTGCCTCGAATATGAGGATGGCAGCGATCGCAAGGCGATGCGCTCATTGATGGTAGAGAATTTGTGCAAATACTACGACTACATGGATTATTCTGGGATGTACGTGAGTAAGGAAACGGCAGTTAACCTAGCAACAGCAGTTGAGGCAGCATTGATTTGGTATCATTTATAATTCCTCCCACGCAGTTAAAACAGAGCACAAGAAGAAATGGAGCATTGTGAACAAACACCACATGTGGTGGCACATCGCTGAGGGCGCGGCACACATGAACCCGCGTTGGTTTTGGTGCTACATGTGCGAGGACTTTATGCGTCATATTACTAAGATCGCTTCTACAACGATGATGGGGTCTCCGATACTAAGCCTGTCGCGAAAACTTTGCGAGCGGTGGCGCATAGGAAGGTATGTCGCTGGCTCCGCCGACTGGCCGTATCTGTGTCAGATGCCCGTATGTGAGATGCCAATATAGCCAGCGAGTGAGTTGGAGAGGGGTGGGCCCAGTTCTCGCGCTCGGTCCTCAGCCTGGCCGTCTTCCAGCGCAGGTGACTTGGTGAGACGAGGCACTGCGAGACAGAGCATGGGCGCGGCAGCAGGTCAACGACGTCGTCGAAGACAGCGCGGCCCCCGTTGCCTCCCCAGACTGGTCTCTTTAGCGCGCTTCCGAACCCAGATGATGCGCTACCGAAAATTGTCGGTAGCGAGTTTGCATGATGGGGAGCGACCGAAAATCAAAACGAGTGGTCCAATCCCGGTATTGCAAGACGAAGTGCGCGTGATGCCGATACTGGGATTCAGATTCGGGATCTCGGTATTTCGCGACCGATTCTTCGGCATGTTCGCTCCCGAAAACCGACGACGCGAGCGTCTTCCAATCCCGGTATTTCACGACCGATTCTTGCGCCCCTCGATCGTGTGTAAATCGCGCTTCGAACACACATGCGCGTCAAACGTTTGCTTGCCAATCGCTGCAAACGTTTGCTGCGTACGTGTGCTTGTAGGTGTAAACGACTAACCCACGAACTGGACCATTAACCAAACTACACTAGATTCCGAAACTACTTACATAAAGTACCCACTGCACTCAGCTAAGCTACTGACTACTTACTAAACTATTACTAGCAGCACTGCGCATGCAGATTCTAAACTATTAACCTACGGCTGCGACTTCAATTCGGCCGCGGCTTCAATGCACAACCCGCCTTACTAACTAGCCACCACCACCCCCACCATCACAACCATCGCCATGATCATCGGCATCGGCAGACACACCAGCGTCACCATCATCTGCGTCAACATCGGTATCATCGTGGGCGCCATCGTAAGATCAGTACTGCCACCATCACCACCTGAGCCATCGCCAACACGATCACTACCACACTCACACCAGGCACAATAATGTCGTTGTAGTGGTGCACGTGCAAAGTTCAGTGATGACCGTGTGCATTCTAGTTCGCTGTGTTGGGTCTCCGACGCGCAACGTCTCGGGAGTTTTCAGGACGCCTCTTAGAGCACCCTAGGGGCCATCTCGAAGCACAGCGAGGACCCCGAAGGAACCCCCTCAGGGAGAATGTACTTGCAGGGTGTCGTTGCGCAGGGCATTGCAGGGTTGCTTAAGTGAGTTGCAATGGGTTGTATGGTTGCTTTGCAGGGTACATCAGGGTATCGCAGTGTCGTTTTGCAAGGTACCGCACGTGAAATTAGGCTTAGGTATGCCCCATATGCCACATGTGTAATCTCATCGCGCTGCCCCAAACAGTGCTTGCAACCATGCTACACAACATGCGGCACCCATCAAATACCACGACAACACAGACCACCACCACCCCCCAAAAAAAACTGGCACAACTTAGACAGTATGCCCAAGCACAACCATGCTGTCCAGTCATGGACTCATAGCCTGGTGGAGTTCTTAAGCCAGAAGCCTGGGCCCCTGTGTCACAAGACTTGGCGTCTGAACCCTGAACCGCAAACCTTCCTCACATATAGAGGAGGGTGGGTGGACGAGGCGGAGGAGATGGATGGGGCAGCCAATCATCCCAGACCACCGTTGCATAACAATGAGCACGCGGTTTGATATGTGCGGTTGGTTAAGGAGGGCTGGATTAGCGTTCGTTTGGGCGTGGAGGTCGTGAGCGGTATATCGAGCTCGTGTTGGTACACTGGCATGTGATCGCACTGGTAGGGTCTCGGCGGACGGCGCCGCTGGGGGCGTAGGGGCCACTGCGGACTGCGCCGTCCGCAACCATGCGGACGGCGCCGCTGGGGCCGTAGGTGGAGCTCCCTTTGGGGTCACGAAGCGTGTGAGGGGTGTGCCAACGTAGGGCGGCGCCGCCGTGCGGACGGCGCCACTGGTGCCTTCGGTGGGGCTTCCTATGGGGCCACGGCACGTGTGAAAGGGTGTGCCAAAATGGCCGTCGATGATGGTGACGATAACGGCGATAATGGCGATGACGATGATGATGATGATGTTGATGATGATGGTGATGATGATGATGATGAAGGTGATGGCGACGGCCATGATGATGTTGATGATGCTGATGATGACGGCGGTGACGATGACGATGGTGAGTGATGGTGGTGGGTCGGTGGGGAATGCTGACGATTTTGATTGGCGGTGCTCTTCATCATTGTAGCGCTTCGCTATGCAAGTATCGTGGTCACCAGTATCAGGTTCACAATCGTATTCGTCAGCGTATCATCATCAACATCATCATCATCAGCAGCAACATCATCATATCAATCGCCTTTGCAGCATGCACGATTTCGATTATCATTGCCACATTCATTACTGCACATCACAGCCATCATTTGAAATTCCATGTTACCACCATCATGTCCCATAACGTCAACCATCAATCGCTGGCATCATCAACATCATCCTCCTATACAGTGTGCTCCTCCTCCTGCTGATCATCCTTATCCACGTGGTGCTCGCCCGCCTGCTGAGAATCCTGTATCCTCCTTTTCTCCCTCCTCTACCATATCTGATTTCCGTTCTACAATTCCTCGCAATATTGATTATGGGCTTGGTTTGTAAGGACCCGGGGAAGCCTCCAGCGGGATCCCCGAGTCCGAGGGGCCCAACGCGGTCCCGAGAGTGCCCAAACAGGGCATCAAATGTGCGAAGGGGTGCGCCAACGTGGGGCGGCGCCGTCATGCGGACGGCGCTACTGGGACCTTGGGTGGCGCTCCCTATAGGGCCACGAAACGTGAGTGGTGTGCTACGAAACGTGAGTGGCGCTCCCTATAGGTGCCACGAAAGCGCAGCCGTCGCGCCAATCCTGCTGCCCTCCTCCTCACCCTTGTT
>CAUYUJ010016481.1:106852-133808 GCA_963575745.1 Prorocentrum cordatum | reverse complement strand
CTGGCCATGGTGATGATGATGATGCTGATGGTGTTGATGATGATGGGTGTGGTAATGATGATGATGCTGATCATGATGAGAAGGAGGAACAGGACAACGACGAGGGCGATGGTGATGCTGCTGATGATGATGAGGAGGACTGCGAGGGTAATGCTGAGGCTGACGATGATGTTGATGCTGGTGATAAGGATGATGGGTATGATGACGACGATGGTGGTGATAACCGTGATGATGATGATTATGATGATGATGATGATGATGCTGATGATGATGATGATGGTGATGCTGGCATTGATGTTGATAACGAGTGTTTTGCTTTTCGGTGACGACGATGATGTTGGCGAAGATGTCCATGATGCTGGATACTGACGGGGGGGAATCATGCACCCCCACCGAAATGGCCCGAGGACTCCAGCGATGATTTCGAGCAGAAGCTCAACCAGCTTGGCGTGCCGAAGAACGACCTCCAGGACTGTCGCGGCCGCGGGGGGCTCCGTCGACCTTCCCCCATCCTCCCCTCCATCGCCCTCATTATCCTCCCCCTCCTCCTTGTCCTTCTCCTCCTCCCCCTCCTCCTCCTCCTCCTCCTCCTCCCCCTCCTCCTCCTCAATCGCAGTCTTTCCCATCGCCTCCCTTTTTCACCCTCGGTTGTCCCTGTCCGAGTATGTTATGTTCTCGCCAACCACCTCGTATTCCCCCGCCCTCTGCCCCCTCCACCTTTTCAATTTCGCGACTGGAAGCGTAGGAATAGGGGGCGCGCTGGGTGTTTGAACGGGGTCGGGGGCGCCCTCGTTGTCCCCCCGATGGCCTTCGGGTGGCCCTGTTGCGGCCTAGGCCCCATGTGGTCTCTTGGAGGGGCTGGTTTCGGCAGGGTAGATCGGGGTCAGGGAAATAAGAGGCGGGCTGGCAACGGGCGGCGGGCCCCGATAGTTCGGCCACAAATCATGGGAGCCAGGTGCTATAGCGTCGAGTAGCGTCTGGGAGTCGATGGGATAGCTCCGATGTTGCGTCGGTTAGCCTCGAGTAGCGTCGATTTAGCGTCGACTAGTGCTGACTGGCGCCGATTCGCACGAGCCGACAAGATGGCATGGGAGGCCCCCGTGAGTTGCCACCGAACGACGTAGACATTCCGTAGAGCACATTTGGCTCTTCTTGCCAGGCGGAGCCCTGGTCAGGCGCCAGGCGGCGCCCTCCCAGGCCCTGCAGGCCCTTGCTGGTGCCTGCATGTCCGCCGATCGTCATCAGGCCGACGAGCGTGGTCTGGATGAGGTTGCCGAGCAGATTTTCTTCCCCGAGCGCTGGGCGCTGCTGAAGGCGAGCAAGGACAAGCTCCTCCTCTTCATCCTCCAGGCGTGCGCCCCGTTCCTGGCCGCGCTCCTGCCCGAGCGGCGCGACCTGGTGTGCCTGGAGGTGATTGGGTCCACGGCCATCTCCGAGGAGTGCAGCATGATCGGCCCGAGCAGACCCTACAACGACCTCTACGGTCGCCAGCACGACGCATTGACGGACGAGGGCTTCGCTCACCTCCTCGAGCTGAGCCTTCGCGCCCAGCAGGGGGGCACGGTGTTCTTTACGCCCTTGACTGCGACGTGGCCCCCCTCGGACTCGGCCGCGCAGTCGAGGACGAAGGACAACCCATGGGGGGGGCGCCAGCCAGCAGCTCATGCACGACGCGAACCTCCAGGTCGAGCGGTGCACCATCGTCGGGACCATTTGCTGGCTTCGGGGGGTGCCTGCGATTTAAACTCCATGCCCGCCCAGGGCGACATGAACGAGGAGGGGGGATAATGGGGGAAGGGAAGAACATGTTCTTCCGTTCCCCCATTCTCCATGCAGCCACGGCCACCTCCGCGTCCACCTCCACCTCCATTCCCCCTAATTTCCACGTCCACCTCCGCCTCCTGCAGGAGGCGGAGGTGGACGTGGAACTTCGGAACACTGAAGATGGTTTTCGATGTTCGGTTTCAGGTGCATCAAGCGTGGGTGCACCCGATGCCCTCGATCATGTGGGTGCACAAGCCAGCGCATTGCCTGCGGACCCTGGTTGCCAACGTCACGAGTTTCACGTGCCTCGGTGCTTTTGGAGGCGATGCCCTCGGGGAGATTCACATCATTTCTGATGACGCGGCGTTCAGGGGTCTGGAGAAGGCCGCTTGGGAGAACAGAAATACTCAGAGGCACATCCAATGCAGCCCCCCCCCCCGTCGAACCCTACATGGGTGCCCGCGCTCCCGTTGCACCCCCCATTGCAAACGTGCCGCTGTGTTTTTTTCTGTTGTCCTCCGAGGCAAAACCATCGGGTGACGAGTTCCAAGCTGCGCCTGAGATCAGAGGCGCGTATATGCCAGAGTTTCCGATTCAGTTCGTTAAGAAGTGCGCCGAGATCATTCGCGGCCTCTATATGACAGACCCCTCCAACCAGGCCCAGGAGTCTGCGATGCCAGCTTCCAGTCGCCCCGTCGAGAACAGCGGATCGTTCGAGACCGATGGCAGTTGCCCCGCGCGTGCCAGCGGATCGTGCGAGACCATTTCTTCGGAGGAGCGGCACCGCAACCGATGGCCTGTACCACCCTCCCTCTTCATTTTTCTCCCTCCGCCTGTGATTACCCCTCCCCTCCTCGCCTTCAAAACTCCTGCCCCTTCCCCTACTCGTGCTCCTCATCTTCGACATCCCCCTCGGCCGATCTTTGTCGAACACTAGGGCGCGTCGGCTACCCCGAAGAGACGGCGCCTGAGGGAGAAGACGAGCCCGCCCGAGCAGGTCAGCCAGAAGCCAGCCGATGATGCGCAGTCCGATCTTCAGCCGAGATGGGCGCCAGCACCATGCAGCACGGCAGAGGACTGGGCCATGGAGTACGCTCGGCGTCAGGCGAAGCGCGAGAGTTCGCGGCCCGACATGCCTTGGGCGGAGCTTTGCCCATCGCCAGCCGAGCGGATCATGGCGCGCCAGCTTGGCCTCATAGTTGGCACCCAGCCAGCCCAGGCCGCCAGCAGTCCGGAACCCCCGCCCCTCGAGGTCGGGGCCTGGGCCAGGGGCCAGACTCCGCGTGGCGACATGGGCTCGGACACGCAGCCCCCCGCGGAGCAGCCAGAGCCACCAAGTCTCGAGGCGGGGCAGGAGAGCAGCGGCCAGAGTGACGCAGAGCAGGAGACGAAGCTCGCGCCGCACCTCGAGGAGCCGTCGGCCGACAGCCCGAAGCCGCTGGAGGACCAGTCGAAGGGCCCAGAGCACATGACTGCGCCATCGTGCACGCCGCAGCCGAACCAGCCGAAGAACCACGAGCCGAAGATCCCGAAGAGCAGCGCCAGCAACCATCGATGTTGACGCAGGGTGGAGCAACGGCCGAGATATCCGAGCTCGGCGATCATGAGATGAAGAACTTGGCTTTCTGGCTGAAATTTGATCGCTTCGGGGACTGAAGCTCTGCCTGTACACGCAGTTGCCAAAAGTTCCACCACTGCGGTCGGGCAGCGTCATCACTTCTAACCAAGCACCCCAGCGCTATGAGATGGAGGAGGGCGGGTGGTGGTTCAAATCCTCATGGCACCCGCTCTGGCTGCGCTGGTGGAACTTTAATTCATTTTCTTATTCGTGGGAAGCCAACGCAATGCACTCGCAGTGGACGGAGTGCACGTTGACGGGAAGTCAAGCCTCATGCTGTGCTTGTGAATTTCACATCATCATCATCGTCACCATCATCACCAACATCACTAACATCACCTCTATAATCATCATCCGCATCATCACCATCACCATCAGCATCATCATCATCGTCATCATCTCCAACCCGTTCACCACCATGTGTAACCGTACTCGGTTTTAAGTTGTCAGGGCAGCTGCATTTCGGAATGATGACGTGCTTACGCATCAAATTTCTGAGGTTGTCCGAATCACTGTGGCCCTGGACTGCGTCGAATGGAGGCTTGAAGATGTGCGCCTGACTGGCAGAGTGAGAGGGCGGACATATGACGAGGGGCGGAGGAACCGGGGGAAGAATACGAAGAGCGACGTTGGCATAAGATGATGGACTGACTAGGGAAAAAGGAGGGGGGATAGGGGCAGTGACCGAGGGAGGCAAGAGGGCTGAGGAGCCAGGGGGAGAGTGAGGATGAAGCAACCTCCCGTCAGACGGGGCCCCCTCCCGCCACCGCGCCAGGACGTCTGCCAGTGGCTCATGGAGACCCCCGCCGCGGTCAAGCGCGCCGCGAAGGGGAACGTGCATGATGACGACACCACGCCGCCCAAGGACGGCGCCAAGGACCCGTCCCGTCTACTTGCCATGGCCAAGATGGCCGACCAGATGCCGACGAGGAAGGCGCGGGGCATGTTCTGTGAAATGGGATGTTGTGGTTATCTGTGTCTGCTTGTTCGGTCGTGGGCCCAGCTCAAGTGTGCTGCTGGTTCGTTCGGAAAGCGTAGGGTGGCGAGCTGATGTGTGCATTGACTGATTGGATTGGCCGACGGGCGCTCCAGATTGGGTTAGTTGCGCCCGTGGGACCCCAGCTCATTCGGAGGCCGCTTCAGATTCGACCGAAGATGCAGACCAGTAATGGGATAGCAGAGGTGGGGAGGGCGGTGATGATGAGACTGATAATGCTGAGTGTGGTGGTGATTATGAAGATGATGATGATGATGATGATGATGACGATGATACTGATGATGGTGATGATGATGCTGACGATGATTATGATGATGGTGGTGATGATGCTGAGGAGGATATTGAGGAGGGGGGGGGGCGAATAGAAGGAAGCAGCCGCGGCGCCTCGCCCCCAACCCGCCGCTGTTGCTGAGA
The DNA here is from genome assembly GCA_963575745.1 of Prorocentrum cordatum. Taxonomy (NCBI): domain Eukaryota; class Dinophyceae; order Prorocentrales; family Prorocentraceae; genus Prorocentrum; species Prorocentrum cordatum. The sequence goes on along the minus strand of CAUYUJ010016481.1, from coordinate 129,015 downwards.
GGCCGCCGTCCAGCAGCTGAAGAAGGAGAAGACCACCACCCAGAAGGAGACGGCCACCATCCAGAAGGAGAAGGTCACCATCCAGATGACGAGGAAGGAGAAGGCCGTCATCCAGAAGACGCTCAAGCAGAAGGCCACCATCCAGAAGACGCCCACTGAGAAGGTCACCATCCAGAAGACGCCCAAGGAAGCCACCTCCAAGACGTTGATCGAGGAGACTGGTGCCGTGGACAGCGAGCCCCTGGTCAGGAGCTGGAAGCACCCGATCATGGGTGACATCGTTGCTGTGTACGGGACTCACAAGAGTTACTCTCTGTTTGGTCAGGAGCTGGAAGCACCCGATCATGGGTGACATCGTTGCTGTGTACGGGACTCACAAGAGTTACTCTCTGTTTTTCGATGATGAGCAGAAGCGCCGTCTTTTCGTAGAGTGCAGCGCGTCGCATACCCCGAAGCACGCTGAGCTTCTCATGAGCATAATGAAGCGGTCTTGCTCTAAGAAGCTGAGCAAGAGCTCCACTGTGCTGCTCCGTGCCCAGATGTTGGCAGCCGATCGGGATTGATCTAGCTGTCGCAGTTTTCGAGTGTACATTATATGTGATGTCAGCGTCTTTGCAGCGACGTGGCATGCTATGTGTCGCGACTGGGGGCTGCACAGGGATGCACGCTGCAGGATCGACAGGCACTGCGATTCGATTGCGAGTTGTCTGTAATGTGCACGTTTGGTTTCTTTTTTGCAGGTACTTATGCGACTCTCAGAGTCTGAACATGCTATGCCTGAAGAGCAGGAGCGCTCTCGATATGGATGTGGCGTGTACCACGATGCGCTCGGACTCATCGGCCGATGTCGAACAAGTCTCAGGATCGTCGAACTGAGCCAGGATCTCCGATGTGCACCTTGCTGGCCCCAGGGTCGAGGAAATACGCGTTTCAGATTTCTTTTGGACATGACAGTCGGGGCGTTGAATACGGAACACATTTCGTTGGGGGGGTGATTGGTGTCCCTCGAGTGCGTCACATCCTCCTTCAGGTTGTCAATAAGCTTTCGATTGAACGCCGAAGTTTACCGCGTGGGAAAGGGGCTCCCGTTCCTGATTTAGGGTTCCTTAGGTCAGCGCCCCGACTGCAGGAGATACGGAGAGCAAGGTGACGTCGATCGGTTTGGTAACCCGTGAATCCTGGTCATGCCACCCCCCCCCATCACCCCCTCTAGAGAACTCTCGTTCCAAAACGCGGTGGCATCGCAATTATTTCAACGTTCCTTTTCCGTGCTCATCATCGTCTCCCATACATTGGTCAGTCTCCCCTGATCTTCCTCGCAATCCTCCACATCGCCAGTGGACGCCCGCGGGGCCAGAAAGTCTAATGTCAACGCGCCAACCATGAGACAAGGTGGCGCCATATTGCAATTTTGGGTGGTCGGGTCACCAGGTGTCCACGTGCCGTAAATCGTAATGCATAACATATGCTGTCGCTGATCGAGAGGGGGAATTAATCTAAGGTTCAGGTGAGGCATCGAGCACAATACAAACGGCGGGCGTCAATTTACTATAGGAGCTCGGGCATCTCACTAACGATCGCCGAATAAAACAATATATACGGAGGGATCGCCCAGTCAGATCAACACGTGCAAGCATAGTTTCACGCATGGGCGATACCTGCGCAATGCGTTATGTGGGTTGTGCATGCGTACATGTGCGTGCACATGTGTCGCAAATGTTCAGAATTCAAATGTCTAAAACTCAGTTATGTGAACAATTAATCACCACGTATGTGCATCACATTTGCATGTGCAGAACACTGTGACAAACGTTTGTCAAACGTTTGTCAAACGTTTGTCAAACGTTTGTCACACATGACAAACGTTTGTCGTTTTTGACAAACGTTTGTCGTTCGAGACAAACGTTTGGCAAACGTTTGACAAACGTTTGGCAAACGTTTGTCGCTTAGCTTTTATATGTAAAATATATGTTCAAACCTGGTGGCTAATTGTGTGTGAATCCGTTTAAATAAGCGCTCATGTGTTATCAATTGCATGGCCTGGCTATGCCCCAGCACACGCAATTAGGATTGTACTGTTTGGTGAATGCGGCACACGTGCACGTATTTGTATCACTGTGGCGTGAACCCCGCACGCATAATACTGCAACACAGTCACTGAACACGCTCAAAAACTACCCCTGGCCAACTTCAGTGGCGGTGTGTTCGAGTTGTTTTGGCTCCAGGCGGGGCCGCCGAGCAGATTCTCGATTCTACCCTCGGTGCGCTGGTCTATTCCACCATGCCTCCCAAGGGCTCGAAACGGGGTGCTCCAGTGATCAAGGTACGTTTTGGGTCCCGTTGTGACCAGTTGGATGGTGCGGCAGGCGGTGCGAGCTGCCCCTTTTAAGGTTGCGATCTGACGCAGTGTTTTGGGCGCCGCGTCAGTTTGCAACCTGGAAAGGGGTTGCTCGCAACGGCTGCCGCGCACGTGAATTTGCATTTCGTGCACCCTCATTGTCAGGCCAACTTGAAGAAGGCCACCAAGACGCAGGCGCAGCCGAAGAAGCGGGGCGTCGCGCAGTCGAAGCAGAAGGGCAAGAGCAAGGGCAAGGGCGAGCTCACATTGGCCGTGTACGGTGACAAGGGGACATCTGGATGTTATTAAAGCGGTTCGTAGAAGCACATTGAATAGAGAGCGGAGAGTGCACGCGGTTTTGAGCAATGTTGTTGTTCCAGAATTTGGTTCGATGTAGATGAGTTGGGCCACCCAGGCCTCGTCGCAATAACAGCCGTTCCATGCGATGCCACGAAACCTCTCCGTCCAATAGTGCAGGTCGTTCCCCCCCCCTCCTCGACGAATCCAATTTGTTGGACTGGGGGACTGGACGGGCATCGGCGGCCCCGATGCCCTGCGCGCTGAGTCGTGCGCGACTGCGTGCAGTGATTGTTCTTGGTAACTCTTCAGCCCGCCCGCCCTGTGCCCTGTCCACCTCTCCCTCCTCGTCGTCGCCTCATCGTGGTCATCCCGTCGTGCGCTCACATGCCAGATGACGTGAAACAAACACCCATCGAGCAGGAAATCCACCGCAGAGCTGGTCCGCAAGGCGGAGGGCAAGTCGTTCAACGAGAAGAAGGAGCTCTTCAGGCTTGCGTTTTGAATGTTCGCACCGTCGCGAGAGCGAGCGCGCGCTTGTGATCGGGCCAAACGTGGGGGCGATATCAGGGGCAAATATAATGACGTGGGTACTTAGCAGGCCGACGCGAAGTAGGATGCGATGACTGCGATGCTTGCGATCGTCTTCGCCACCCTGTCGACGCCGTGGGGCATCAACAGGGTGGCGAAGACGATGCCAAACACAGGTGCCGATTAAACGAAATCGGACGTATCCCCATCGTTCCCGTCGCCGTCCATTTTAGCCCGACCGCGAGCGCGCGCTCGCGTGCGCTTGCGACGGTGCAGCATCAAAACATCTTGCCAGGCAGTATGGCGACGGGATGGATCCGACCCAGCTGCGCGCCATCTTTACAGCCGAGGAGGTGAAGCTCCTGCACAACCAGTTCAGGACGGCCCGCAAAGGCAACGATCGTGTCTCCACGGCCTTCGAGGAGGCCGACAAGTTGGGAGTGCGGGAGGGGAAGAACAAGGCGAAGCTCGGGTACGTGATGGCATGGCTCAAGGATGCATCCGGTGTTTGTTTGTAGTTTCCTTCCTGCCCTACCCATATCAACATCATCCATGCAATTATTACGCACAGCATAAGTCGGCAAGTTGCGTGGGTCGTCCCATCCAACCATCTATCTGTCACACCTCGCACGCCCGTCCAGCTGCCCCACCGAACCCGCTCATCCAGCCGACTCTATCGATGTCTGCCTCAGGCGCATCCCTAAACCACCCGCCACCACATCTGGCCAATTGCATCTACTTACCCAACCTCGCTTACTCTACGTCGGCCAATATCGCGCCACGACATGCTCGCCCACCAAGCCAAGTGCAATCGGTTTCCATGTCCAGGGGCATCCGTGCACACTCGCACGTAGCGTCGTAGTTGAACATCCCCTTGACGCGCAGCTGTGTCCTTCCCCTGCACGCCCCCCCTCCTCTTCCTGGCCCGCGGATGAACGCGACCCTGACTGCTAAACCCTCGGAACCGAAACATCTTGACAGCTCTAGCGGCTGCCCCCTGGGTGTCCCAGCACGTCCCCATCCCTCTCTCTCCCCGCCCCCAGATGAATGGGCACGAGGGCTCTGGCAGATCTAGACCCGCGCGTGATCTCCGAAGCGCTCAGGATAAACATCGCAGCTCTGCAGGGCCCCTCGATGCAGGAGGCCTTCTGGGAGCTCTCGGTCAGCACCACGACCAGCGAGGGCATCAAGCGCAAGTCGGTCTGGAAGCCGTGGAAGCAGATGCTGGACAAATACGGCGAGGAGGAGGCGGAGGAGCGGCTGGAGGCTGGATCCATCAAGGTTGCACTGGATGCCAACTAACAAGGAGTTGCCAAACGAGGGGGGGGGGGGGGGGGATGGGGGGGGCAAGGCGGAGGAGGATGGGCCACCTTCCACCCAGCATCGTTCTAATGCACCCCCTCCTTCCATCGAGAGGGCGGTGCCATTTCCCGTTGGAGAGTAGCGCGGGCCGAGTGCGGCCCAGGCAATCCCGAGAGGGATCAGCGATGAAGGGGTGGGAACAAAGAGTGAGAAAAAGGGGGGATGAGGGGGGGGGGAAGAGGAGGAGGGACAAATCGGAGGAGGATGGACCACCTTCCTCCTCCAAATCCTTTCCGTCAATCCCACCATCCTTCAATTTGGACGGGTTGGATTTCTCGTTGACCAACAGCCCAGGCCCCAGGATGAACCAGTAACGAGGGGGGTGCAGAGGAGGAGGAGGAGGAAGACGACGAGGAGGAGGAGAGGCAAGAAGGATGCGGATGGACCACCTTTCTCTTCCCATCCTGTTTGGCAGCCCCCCTCCTCATTCCACCCTGAGGAGGGTGAATTCTCGCTGGTCTGCAGCCCAGGTCAGGCGCGACCCAGCCCATCCCAAGAGGAGGCAATACCTTGACGTGGAGGACGAGCACGAGAAATCGTTCAGGCGCGACAAGGTCGGCACCGCGCGCGGCAGGAAGGCCATTGACAACGACGAGTTCCAAAACCTGTCGTCTGGTCTGGGGCCCGCCAAGATGGTCGAGGACATCCGCAGAGGATTGACTTGTTTAGTAGTTTCAGAATGCTCAGCGAGAGGCATGGCAACTGGTAGTGTCTGGCAGTGCCTGTGGTAGTGTGACGAGCCCCACTGCAGCTGGCGGTGTCAGAGGTGCATAGAGAGGAGGGGCCAGCGCGATGCGTTGCTAGTAGCTGTTGGCCATGCGCTGCCAGTTGCAGCGGGGCTCTTGCTGCCACGCGTGCGCGAAGCGGGTAGGGGGTGTCGGGCATTGTGTATGTATGTGTATATATACACAAAAGTACCTACATCTACGGCACATGTGTGTACACACATGATGTGTGTTGTCTGTGGGTGGTGGTTGCACGCATGTGCACTGTGCTGCATATGCACAGGTAGAAGTACATGCGCACACGTGCAAAGATATTGGGGAGCGACAGCCCGATCTGAAACAGAGAGGGAGAGCTATGGCTACTACTTATATGTATACACATAGACATGTAAACATGATTGCATGTATGCGTGTATTTAGGTGCAGGTGTACATGCATTCGTGCACACGGGGGGCGGAGGGCGATGGAGAGAGAGAGAGGGGGGGGGGGGGGGGGGGGGGGGGGGAGGGGGGGGGAGAGAGAGAGAGAGAGAGAAGAGAGGAGAGTAGAAGAGAGAGAGATAGAGAGAGAGAGAGAGAGAGACAGAGAAGATATAGAGAGAGAGAGAGAGAAGAGAGAGAGGGGGAGAGAGAGAGAGAGAGAGAGAACACGAGGGGTGGTCAAACGAGAAAGAGAGAGAGAGAGCACGAGAGAGGGCAAGATGGGAGAGCATTGAGAAGACCGCGACAGAGCTTAGCGTTGACGGCGGCGTAGTTGTGTTGTTTTGCTGCTGGGCTGGGTGAACTGGCCGCCGATCGTTCGCAGACCCATCGGTCCATGGTAACCATGGTGCGCCATGTGGCACCACCTGGCAGGATTGCGTCAGGAGCTACGTTGCTGCTTGGACCGATGGCGACATATACAACATCTAGAGGCGATTTCCAGAACATGGGCTACGAGAGCAACGACGAGCAGGATGATGAGCCCGAGGAGACAGGCAGTCAGAATCGCAGCCGCGGTCGTGGTCGCGGTCGCGGAGCTGCAGCGAAGCCGAAGGCGCGGGTGGTTGCTTCCCACCGTCGCTGTCATCATCTTTCTCCACCTCCGCATCCTCCGATTATTTCCTCCTGCTCCTCCGACTCGCCCCAACCCGCTTCCTCGCCCCCACCTCCTCGCACTCTCAACTCCTCCGCGCCACCGCGCGTGAACCCACGCGCCCCACTCTTCGTCCTGCCCCCCCCCCCGTCGCCCCGCGCATCCTCCCACCCGCCATGCTGCCATCGCCCACCGCCCTCCCTCCAACGCGTGTGTTCGTCCTGCTTCCTGCGCGCCCGCCCCCGCGTACCCCCTCCACCCCCCCCACTTGTTCGCCCCCTCCTTCACTGGGTTGGGCCTTCTGGACGGGCCACGGAGCTGTTTGCCACCGCTTGTCAGCGAGGCCAAGTCGGTCAAGATCTCCGACTGGCAGGACGTGCTTGCGATGGGCAAGCCGCAGATGATGAACTACCAGGTCGCCGTCGAGACCATGTCGAACATGTACCTCGCCTCGACGGCGCCCTGGCAATTGCAAACATGTCGCATCCTGGCTGGCCGTCGTTCAGGACATGCGCGTGTCCGTGGATGGTTGTTGTTCGCATGCGGTCTAAGCTGACCGTCGCGCGCCTCCTCGGGATTCCCGCCACGCATGCAACGCGTGCCCTCGTCGCCCATTTCGGCATTCCCCACGTGGCCGCCACGTGCTGCTCCGCGTTCTTTTGTTTTCCCAGCGTTTCGCTTAGGGGGTCTACTACATATTTGGCGTACCCCAATGGCGCGTCCTTCGGATCTACGAAACAAAGTGTGGAATACACCGCAGTTGTGAGGACCAGCAGATTTAATTTTTGTAGTTTCGAAGGGCGCGCCAATTTCGGTGCGCATCAATTACGTAGTCGATCCCCTCACTCGAGCTTTCACGTGGGCGCGCCCTCTCGCTCGCAGTGCGTTTCGCCTTCGCCCCTTGCCCAGGGCCTCGTGGAGAAGCTCCAGCAGGACATCAAGAAGGCTGCGAACAAGGTCAAGAAGGACCAGCTCGAGAAGGCCAAGAAGGCGCCAGTGCACCCTTGTCCTCCTCTGCCTCCCCCCTCCCTTCCATCGTTCAGACGAGCCCCCCCCCACCCCCCACCCCCCGCTCCCTCCAACTCCGCCTCGCCCTCCACGAGAGTGCAGGCAGGCACGTGGATATGACATGGGCAAGTGGGGTGCGTACACCCATCCTCTACCCACTCCGCACCGCCCCCCGCGCCCCCTCACGCCAACCCCAACCAGTACATGCACGCGAGGGACACGCATATAAGTAGGAGCAAGCGTAGGACCAGCACCGGTCACGCACCCAACACCCTACACCCTAATCTCTAAACCCTACACCCTAAGCGTTATGCTATTAACCAGTTTGCGTCGGCCCTGCAATTCGCAATTCGACGTAGCCTAATGCTCGAGCAAAGGGATCACCCCATGAATTCTTGCGACCCCCTGGGGGTAGGAGCTCACGAACTGGGGACTGCCCGTGCCGATGCCAGGTGCTCACGGACGTCCGCAAGAACCGCAACGTGCTCGGGGACTTGAAGACAGAGGAGAGCCCGTCGCTGGTGGGGATGCAGAAGGCCTGCAACAACATGCACAATGCGCTCGCTGCCGTGAAGCCGCTGAAGATAGTTTCGTAGATGGTTGCAGGGGGGATCATATTCCTGCACGTGTGAGTCTCCGCCGCTTGAGGGGCGTCATACGGATCTGGGCACTGCTCGAAATTGATGTGATCATGGCTGGGCACTATGTGCAATACATTTGTATGTGTATGTGTAGATAGGTATACATGTATGGTGGTGTGTAAGCTCATATGTGCACATGCACATGTATATTGCATGCGTGTGTACGTATGTGTGTACCACATACACATACATACATGTTTACATGTACAGGTATAGGTACACCTATAGGTATGCATACATATGTATGTGTGTACGTTCGTATGTATTCATGGTTATGTGTCTGTCTGTCTGTCGCAGTGATCGCTAGCGAGCGATGGTTGTGTGTGTGTCTGTCTGTCTGTTAGGCGCTCGCAATGAAAGCTCATGGTACTGCTCGTTGCGCAGATCCGTGCGCGCTTTGCCACTGAAATGCACGCGCATTTCAATTTCAAGTTAGCCTGGCGAACTGACTAGCAGCGAAGCTCATCGAGGCTCACTGGTTCCAGCGAGCGTTCGACGAGCGGTCATCGAAGCTCACTGTTTCCAGTGAGCGTTCGATGATCGCTCATCGAGGCTCATTGTTTCCAGCGAGCGTTCGATGAGCACGCGCAGTACCCTAGTGTGACAGCGATGCCAGGCTCACTGGTGCTCACTGTTTGCAGCGAGGCTCGATGACGTTCGCTGTGGCAGAGCTCGTGGAGGCAAACAACGATGCCATGAGTCTAGTTCAGGGCCCAGGATAGGACAAAAGTATTTGGTTCCAGCATCGGACCAAATTATATCTGGTTCCAGAATACATTCGGGTCATGTGCTCAGCTCGGATATATAATTTGCCACAAACGGCGCGAACACGAGGCAGTACGGGGTGAGTGACTTTAGTTAAGTAGGACAAGGGTCACTAGTGCAAAGAAAGCATATGCGTTCAAGGGGGGATATGACACAGGATATGGGGTTGCACGTTGGGCGCACAAGTGCGAGGCACGCGGTGCATTGAATAACGCTTCTGGCACGCGTGGGGGGGACACCCCTAAACAGCTTGTCACCTCCTGAGTCCTGGGGCCGTGCGGTGCCCTTCTGGGCCAGTCGGGGCGTTGGCTTCGGGGTCTTCTGGTACTGTGGCATAGCAGTGGCAGTTAGGTCTAGAATGAGGGCGCAACGCTGTGGAGAGAGCTCACCACCAAATATTCCTTCCAAGGAACCCGTTCAGGTAATCCTTCCAGATCGTCCCGCATCCCCCCATATTGTCCTCCTCCTCCCCATTCCTCCCCCTCGTTCTCCCCCTCCTCCTCCTCCTCGCCCCCCTCCTTCCTGGAAACAACGGTCAGGGTCACGGGGCACGAGGCTACTAAGGAAACTACGGCTAAAGCAACGACGCAGACACATAGGCTCTCGTATTCATACGTAGCCATTTCCCTCGGTTCAACTGCGCCAGCAATCGCGACCTACTCCCCAGGAGGTTACCGACGCCAGTGCAGTGTACCAGCCATGGCATCATCATCGATCATGAGTGGCGAGATCGCTCTGATCACGACTAACAGCTTTGCCGACGAGATGGAAACGCAGGCCATCAAGATCACGGAGGCGATCAAGGCGATGCACGCCCAGAAGGCGAAAGTCACCAAGGCCATCGCTCACACCAAGCACGTGGCGCTCAGCCCTGGCAGCTCAGAGGAGCAGCGAACGGCCAACTTGCTCACCCTGCACTACCACGACTCGAGGATCGACCTGGTCACAATGGAGCTGCAGAAGATCAAGGGCCTCTTGCTCGACAACTCCAGCGTGAAGATGGGCACCGCGGAGGGGAAGACCGCAACGCAGTGCGATTCGCTCAGCAAGATTGTGCAGCTCACCCAGCAGTACGACAAGCAGCTCACGAAGCAGAGCATCGAGCATGGTGGCCAGCTGCCGTGGGATGCAAATGACGAGGACACGCGGGTGCAGTACGGTTGGCAGCGAAAGGGCGACTCTAAGTGGATCTCGCCAACTGTCTGGAACGCGTTCGACGTCAATGATCCCGCTACGTGGGCGCCCTTCGGCTGGACCGACTACAGCGCCACCTCCGACGCGGATGATCCGATTGAAGTGTTCGAAGTCATCGAGCGCGCCGATGTCGAGTCCAAGTGAGTTCAGTCAGTGCAGCCAGTCAGCCAGCCAGTGCAGCCAGCCAGCCAGTTTGTTTTCACTGCGCAGCCAGTGTACGGCGTCCGCGCGCAGCCCGAGACGCCAGGATATTTGGTTGCTGCACTTCCCAACGCTCCCGACCTGCGATCGCGGGAGTGTGCTTGCGCACCCGCATTCACATGCCAGGAGGGACGGGTGGAAGCGTAATTAGCCACTCAGGTCTTTCTTCCCGTCCTTCTCGACCTCCTACGCCTCCTCGAGGTTCTCGATCGTCCTCCTCCTCCTCCTCCTCCTTCCCCTCCTCATCCGCCTCCTCCTCCATATCTTCCCCCTCCCCCTCCTCCTCCTCTCCCCCTCTTCTCTGGCAGACGGACATGCTTTCGCTGATCGCTCGCTCTGCTAGCGGTGCAAACGCGGGTTCGTAAGAGGACAAAGACTTGTCGTTGCGTCCGGGGGGGGGGGCGCGGGGGGCGATCGCGACCAGGATTCAGAGTGTCACGGCGCTGCCCGCGGGGACAATTCGACGCGTGGAGGGGCGCGCCACATGGAGAGGCGGGGGGAACGGAGGAAGGCAGCTGTTTGTTTTTTTGGGGGGAGGGGGGGCTGAATACAGGAAGGGGAGGGAGGACGATGGTCTGGGGGAGGACACTCTCGACGGGTGTTGCCAGGCACCGCCACTGTGGCCGCCAATCGCACAGCCAGTTTTGTTTGCGAGCCCGTCTGGGCTCGAGTTCGTGCGCTGCCATGCGGCGGTGTACGAAGAGGCGCCTCGATCCCGATCCACCCCCTGACTCCGAGGAGTCTGAAACTAGCGCTCGCGAGGATGTCGGTGGGCGGGGCCGCCCTGAATTCTCAGTATTCGCTTCTATGCTGTTGAGGGAATGGTCGCGGGGCAAACTCTACGGCGCGGAAGTTCAGAGATATGCCCTCGCGGCGTTCAAGGACGGCCTGACATCTTACAGCGAGGTGAGGGAGCTAGCATCAATGGGATCCTGGGGGAGGTGTCCTTCAAACGTGCATCAACAATTAACTAAGAAATACCTACGCGGGAACCCATTTCCAGAACCTGAAGAGTTTGACGTTCATTGTCGCCACCCGAAAACATTACAAGTAATTGAATCACCGTGCTGCATTTTACGTCCGCACGAGATGTTCTCTGTTTTGTTCCGATCGCATCCTGACGAGTTCAGGGAGATGATGGGCCTTGGTTCAATGCAAGAGTTTTGGGGTGGCGCTTCCAGGGGCGACCCTAGGATGAAGCATCACCCCGTTTGGCTGGTTCCAAACTACTCTCGGTGGTGCATCCCGCTTCGGATACACGGAGATGGAGCAGAAATGCAGAACAACGATTCCCTCATGACTGTCTCGTTCACAAGCTTGTTGGCTCTAGGGTCGACTCGGGCATTAAGTTTCCTAATCGCGGGCTGGCCCTACTCAACTACTTTGAAGCAGCAGCATGATGGTTTCGACACATGGCTCGAAATATGGTGCGTCATAGCATGGTCTCTGAATTCTTCGGCGAGCGGGAAATCCCCGACCAGAGATGCAAGGGCTCCGCCATTCCGCATGCTCGAAGGGGTATTGTGTTTTGGTGACGAAAACCCGAACGTAGGGGGGATTGCGGGGGGCTGGGAAGAGCGGCGACTCATGCGGGGGCGAGGGGGAGACATGTGGGGGGCCACATGTGGGAACCTAATCCCAGAGCATGGGGCAACGAGCAGTGGCTGCAGCGGACTGGCTCGGCCGACCGTTTCCAGAGGGTTCTCGCCATCGGGATCAAGCTGGCCAATATTTGTGCAGCCGAGAACTCCCATACCGCGCGTTCCTGTACGCGATTTTAGGCTGTGGTCGCAGTTCGAAGCGCCCCGATTTACCAATGCAACTTCGGTTTCCCACCTGCGGCATCTTGTTTGGAAACCAGGTTGAAACCTAGGGGCGGTGAGTGCATGTGCGTTCCAGACTGCGACCAACGCCGCCAGGCGACATGGAGTTTTTTAGCCAGCACCTCGGCTGCCCTCACCCGAATGCGCATGAGATTTGCTTCCTCTGCGAAGCCAACCGCACGACGCTGCCGTGGAACAATTTCGTCAAGGAAATTTGTGTAAGACGTTCGAGGCATTACCGCGCACGCCCAGTGAGCAACGTCTATCTGTAAGCCCACTCCCCCTCTAATCCCCTAGCCCTGACCCCGCGCAGGGATGCCCCAGTGAGCCTGATCATACTGCCACTCCCCCTGCGTTTGCACCCCCCCCCCCCATTCCACTCCTCCCCTTCGTTTCTCTTCCCTCGCTTCATATCCACATGCCTCCCCCTAATCCTGTTCCCCCCCCCCCCCCATTACCCGTACCTTCGTTTCCCGCATTGTTGCTGCGGCCCTGTCCATCCCATTCCGCCAGCCACGCCCACCGTATGTTCTGGAACAGACCACCTACCCCTCCCCCACCACCCTTCCACCCTCTGGCTCCCCCCACCGCCCCCTACGGAGCACCGATGTACAGGCTAGTTTCGCTTTCTCCTTGTGCTCGCCATCGCCGTGCCCGCCCCCCATGCACACGCATGCCCTCTGGGCCGCGCGGCAACGCCCTAGCCAGGATCGGTGCTCCTCAGGACATGCGTTAGCCCAACGTGTGTTTACACCATTCAGCTCAGCAAGTAGATCATTACATCGCCTGCGTCGTGTTGGAGGGCCGCATAAGGCAAACACACGTTGGTGCTAACGCGCGCGTTGCGGATCATCGGCAGGACAGCTATCCCAGGCATTGGATGCGCTTCCGACGTCGCGAGCCCTTCCCGTTCACGCATCCCGTCTTTTCAGTTTTTGGAGTTACGGTCGACTCCATCAGTTTAGACAGTATGCATTGCGTGGATCTCGGGATCACGAGCCATATGTTAGGCAACGTCTTGAAGGATATCATCTATGAGCAGCTCCCCCCGCCAGCCACGAAAGCATGCGAGATAATATGGCGGCGAATTGTCGAATTGTATGATGAACTCAAGATTCCACACAGGATCACACACTTCGGGCTGCAATTTTTTATCGCCGACACCAAGGGCCCGCACGCAGAATACCCCGTCATGAAAAAAACAGTTAAAGCTGCAGAACAACGATGGCTCGTGCCCGTTATTTACAAGCTCTGCCTCGAATATGAGGATGGCAGCGATCGCAAGGCGATGCGCTCATTGATGGTAGAGAATTTGTGCAAATACTACGACTACATGGATTCTTCTGGGATGTACATGAGTAAGGAAACGGCAGATAACCTAGCAACAGCAGTTGAGGCAGCATTGATTTGGTATCATTTTCATTCCTCCTACGCAGTTAAAACAGAGCACAAGAAGAAATGGAGCATTGTGAACAAACACCACATGTGGTGGCACATCGCTGAGGGCGCGGCACACATGAACCCGCGTTGGTTTTGGTGCTACATGTGCGAGGACTTTATGCGTCATATTACTAAGATCGCTTCTACAACGATGATGGGGTCTCCGATACTAAGCCTGTCGCGAAAACTTTGCGAGCGGTGGCGCATAGGAAGGTATATCGCTGGCTCCGCCGACTGGCCGCTCGTGCCTCGTGGTCCCCTCGTGGCCCGTCGCGGGGGGGGGGGCTTTCAGGGCGCCGTTCGAATGGTCTGGCGTAGTGGCGCACTCACTCCCCATTCTAATACCTCCCCTCCCCCCCCCCCTTGTCTGTGACGATCTGCTCTCCCACCGTGGCCCGCAGGGGCGCGATGGCAGTTCCTGTCTACCTACCATGTCACCCCGACCTAACCCGAAGACCCCAATATCTGGTTGGAGGGGGGCATAAGTTTCACGTGTTGCCTGGCGCCCACTCCCCTCCCCCAACTGGGTGGCGATTTGGGGCCTTCGGGGTGGGGGTTGGGTGGGTTGGTGGGTGGTGAGTGTCGCGCAAGGGCGTTCAAGATGACCGCGGTTTGAAGCATGGAACGAAACGGGGCCAGAATGGAAACGGAGGAGGCAGAGCTATAGCATGGGAGTGGTGACGTGGAGGACTGACGCGCGGCTTGCTGGAGACTGGAGGGGGAGGCGCGCGAGCAACAGGGGCACGGGGAAAGGGGGTACGGATGATGAAGAGAGAAGATGGCGCAGGAGGTAAGGCCAGATAACAGCCTACGAGGTCCTGGCCCTCCTAGCATGAGGGGGAGGTGGATTTCGAGATTGTGCGCCCTTCGCACTAGGTTGCAAGCGGCGCACCGTTCGCCTTTGTTGGCGGTGAAGTTCGCCCGTCCTTCGCCCTCCCTTTCCCCGCCTCCGTCATCGCCAATATTATCAGCATCGGCATGGTTCTACATCGCGCGCCTTGCTCCCTCCTCGCCAGCACTTTTCAGGATTTGCGACGGGATGTCGCATTCAGGCGCACGGTTCGCCTCTGCGCAATCATCGCACTCGCCCCAACCAGCTGATCACACGTTTGTTCTCACAATCTCGGGAACGCAATAATATCCACACGATTACCAACAAAACGTCTGCCAAACGTTTGTCAAACGTTTGCCAAATGTTTGTAGAACGTTTGCCACACGTTTGTCAAACGGTTGCAAACACGTCTGTAACACGTTTGTCAAACGTTTGCCAAACGTTTGTAAAACGTTTTTCAAACGTTTGCCAAACGTTTGCACAACGTGTGTAAAACGTTTGTCAAACGTTTGCCAAACGTTTGTAAAACGTTTGTCAAACGTTTGTCAAACGTTTGCACAACGTGTGTAAAACGTTTGTCAAACGTTTGTCAAACGTTTGCCAAACGTGTGTCAAACGTTTGTCTGGTGATTTATCGTCATACTCGCCATTGCCTTACCATCATCATCAACAACAGCATCATCAGCATCATCGTCATCACCATCCTCGTCATCATCTTCACCATCACCGTCATCAGCAGCATCATCATCAGCACCACCATCAACCCCACCACCATCACACCATCACCATCACCATCCAAACCAGCAGCATCAACATGATCACCATCATCATACTAATCATCGGTACCACCAACATCATCATCATCATCACCATCATGACCGTCACCATCATCAACCGAATCAGCATAGTCGGCATCGGCGTCACCATCCCCGTAGTGGCCGCCCCCACAACCGCCTTCAGCATCGGAGGGGGAGAGAGGACACATAGGGGGGGGGGGGGGAGCTCAACGCTTGAACGACAAGGTTTTGCCGAGCGGGGGCAAGTCAGCAATTTGCTAGAAATGCTTCTCGGGAGATACCAATTCACGACAACGTCTAGGAGAGAATGGGGAGAATGAGGAAAAGGAATAGGAGGAGGAGATGGGCAACGAGGAAAAGGAGACGAAGGAGGGCGACGATGAATTTCCCCCCAAGATGTTTATGATAGTTATCGCGATTCTGAAGGGGATGGTAGGGGATGGCGACGACCCTGATGATGGCATCGATGCCGACTACGATGAAGAATGCGAATGATGATAACGGTGCTGATGATATTGATGAAGCTGGTGATGATGACATTGATGATGATGTTGGGGTGATGAAGGTGGTGCTGATACATATGATAGAAATGACAATGACGTTGGTGATGATGGCACCGATGTTGACGATGGTGGTTTTGATAATACCGATGATGTTGATGATGTAAATGATCATGATGGTGGTGGTACTGATGATGATGATACTGATGATGATGATGATGATGAGTCGTATGATGGTGACTGTGTCGACAACGACGACGGCGACAACGGTGATGACGATGATTATGTTGGCGATTTTGATATTAATGCGGTCTATCTTGATGTTTATGATCATGACGATAATGATGATGCTGTGAATGACGATGCTGGTGATCGCGATGATGGCGGTGGCGCGAATGGCACAACTCGCCCGACAAACGTTTGACAAACGTTTGTCCGTGGATAGTGTTATGATAACTTCATGTCCAAACGTGTGGGGGACAAACGTTTGACAAACGTTTGTCAAACGTTTGTCGCGGCGCGCGCGCGGCGTTTCGGTCGCGACCGAAATTTGGCGACCGAAATTTGCATAGGAAACGTGCGTGCGCACGCGTGAGATTTACTCGCCTGGCGCAGTGAAATCTCGCGACCGATTCCTATGTGAGGCGAACGTGCGTCTGCGACCGAAAATACCGGCACTTTCCGGTACGACCGAAATTGCATCGCGCATGTTCTCGCTACCGAAAATTTTCGGTATCGCATCATCTGGGAATGGGGTGCTCCACTCCTTCCCGGGGGTGATCTCGGCGCTGCCAGCTTGTGTCTCGTTTGGCACGTAGAACTACCCAGGTGGAGGGGCTTGCGATCGTCGGTTTCGCGTGACGGCGGTGGTTGGCGACTTCAATGAATGCCACCGCGGGTGTGGACTTGCTCCGCCCATCATCGCCCGCTGCTACCTCGGCGCCCGGTTCGAACCGGGGGCGGGTTCATCGGCGTCGGCGGGCGGGCGCGCTACGCGAGATGACTGAGATGATTGGCGATGGGCCCGCGCGCTGGCGCAAGGAGATGGCGAAGCTCTCGTCAATCGGTCGTATCTGGACTGTCCTGCCGCCATGCTTCTCGCGTCAAGTAGCTCTTTCTTGCGGTGCGGCTTCGCCCCGGGAAGCGCCGGCCAGGGCGGGGGCGTCGGGCCGCGCCGAGGCGGGGGCGACGCTCGCGCCGAGTGCTCGCACGGCGACAGGTTCTGCACCCACCCCATCGAGGTCGTCGGGGGGGGGGGGCGCCGCGACATCCTGGGCCAGCCCTAGGCGGTGGGTGCCGAGATGATGGTGCTGTCGTTTCACCGCCCGCGACCCGCAGTATTGATTCGCGACGCTGCCGGCGCCGCGCTCGGGATGATGCCCGCGCGCGACCCCCGCTCAATCGACAGTCCGACAGAGCCAGCCAGCCTTGCTGGATGGGCGCCCCGGGCGGCGCGGCGGCAAGACAGCGCGCCGGCGCGCGTGTTCGCCAGCCCCTTCGCGACGCCGAGGACCTGCTTCGCGGTCGGCCGCCCGTGGGTTCGGTTGAGCTGAATGGCCCTGGATGTTTTCATTCGCGGGCCGAGGAAGCGCAGCCCGCGGCGGCGCGCCGCGAACTTGCGCGGCCCGCGAATAGCGACGCGAATTAAGGGGGCGCGAAGCATCAGAGGGCAGATCGCTGGCAGCGCCAACGCAGCGCCGGGCGCCCGTCTCGGCCACGGCGCCCTTCGGCGCCGAAGAGCGGAGTCAGTGCAACGACGACGGCCTGGCGCCCTGCGGCTGGTCAGCGGCGCCGCCGCCGCGTCGTGGGATGACGCGCGAGCTGCCGCGCAGGTCGGCCCTGTCCGCGACGGCGGCGGGGGCGGGCGGGGCGCCGCGTCGCGCGCGGGTTGCCGATCATCATGGGCGCGGAGCGTTTGGGCAGCCTGCCGCTGGATCGTGCCAGGACAGTATATTCCTAGGAAATATGGTCGTGATCGGCGAGCGCTCCCGCCTGAATGGAGCTCGGGCTGACGGGCTCTGGAGTGGGCGGCGCGGTTGGAGGTGCGACTGATATCAGAACTATTGAGCTGCGCATCGCGGGCGCCGAAATCTCGCCCCAGCCGCGCTCGGCAGATCGACCGCCCCCGCGGCGGTCGAAACTGCGCCGGCATCGCAGAGAGGATTCATCGCAGGCAGAACTTTCAGAACATTCTCGAGTTGGACATGGAGGCCGGGCGTGCAGGGCCCCAAGCGAATGCTGGCGTTTACGCACCGATGCACGCGGGCCTCGACTTCGGACAGGCCCCCGCGCCCTTGCGCCAGCGGCGCAGGATGGTGATCACCCGCGTGTTCGAGCTCCCCATGGCACGCCGCAGAACGACGCATGCGCCGTGTGCCCTCGCCGCAGCTGCCGCGACGATGCGCGCCAAATTCGCGCCGCTCTTCCCCGCCCCCCGTTGGATTATACAGGGTCGCAGATTAAGCGGCGCCGTTCGCTCGGCATCCGCCCCCGTCGCCCATCACCTCGACGCGTCGTTCGGCGATGCGCAGAGCTGTTGTTTATGACCACGCGCGTTCGACGCTGGCGTTGCGCGCATGATCATGGGAGACGCGAAGTGCCATGCTGCTTTCCATGAGAACCTGGCACATGGTGCCACCCCAATCTACGAACCCATGCATGGCGAGAAGACGAAGCATATCAATAATTGCGTAGCAGGCGCCACACTGGAGTGGCAGAGCTTTCAGGTTATGGACTGGATACTGCACCTTGGTTGCTGGATCGGTCCTGGTGCGACCGAACTCACATCTTGGGCGGCGCCATGGCAGTTGTTTCCCAGCAGGGCGACGACAATGGCATGGTTATCGGCGCCGGCACACACCAAGTAGCATCCGTTTATCGCGCGGGCTGTTTTAGCGCTATCGCACGTGGCAATATGTTCCCCCTCGTGGGCGTCTCTGAAGGAGGAGATCCACGATCTGGCCCGGAGATGCAAATATTCTGGAGGCGCTCTCCGCAGGGCCGGCCTCTCTCGCCTCAACTGGCGCGGTCTCAAAGCTGCGCTCCGTTCGTGGCGCGCTCCGGCGGCCCTCGTCAGGTTGGCGCTCGCCGCGCAAAAGTGGTGTTCCCCAACAGTGCTCCCCATGTCGGATTCGCGACAGATCTCTGGCGGGGCGTCGCGGAACGCTTCCGCCAGCGATCTTGGGCGGGAGCTATTGGTGAGACATTCGATGGCACTGCTCGCGGCGCTGGCCCTTCCCGGGACTTCCAGTGCAATAGTAGCGGAGTGGCAGCTGCTTGCGACGCTCTCGTTGCGCGCGGCAGAAGCTCTTCGCCGCGCGTGGCAGCTTGCCAGGCCATCGCGGATGCTGCCCGCCAGGTGCCGATCCAGACCCCCCCAGCCACCCGCGTCGTCAGGCGTCGGCACGTCGAAAAAGAGATTGGCAAAATGGTGCGCTCAGGGAAACGCAGAGATGAGGGCGCTCCTTGGCCCCCCGGCGGCCGCTCCAACGATGGATGCACAGGCTGGCTTCCTCACGCCGCGGGCGCAAACATGTTTTGTAATTTCGCCGGGGGCTGCGCCCGGAGCTTTCCGCGTCAAAGCCACGGCTGCCCCATGTTGCGTGACGCGAGCGCGGCCCGCCAGCGCTTTCGTTGCTGAGCTGCTACTCGGAGGCCCGCCCGCGGCGGTGGATCTGGCGGGGCCGATGATGCGCTCGGCGGCAGTCCTTCGACGAGTGCCTCAGAGGCGTCTTCTTCAACGTCAGCGCCCTCCTCGTCGTCAGCGGCGGCTTTATCGGAATCTGCGACGACAGCCGGCTTTGTGGAGACTGGCGACCTGGTCGCGCAACCTGGGGCCGCGGCCTCGCTGGGCCCCCACTGGCGCCCCACCTGGCGCGCGTTCGGCGAGCGAGGGCGCCTCGGAAAGGGGGGGCATGCACTCGCCGATTCCTGGCAACGATGCTGAGAATGCCGCGGCAGCCCTTGGGGCGCAAGTTTTTGCGCGACCTGGGCGACGTCATCGAATCCACGGGCGCCGCTCACACAGCTGCGACGCAGCATCTTCGCGGCACGCGCCTGCAAGAAGATGGCGCGTATCAGGGGGGCCCGCAGATCGGGCAACCTGGCGGGCGCGCGACTGGTCACCTTCCATTTACGAGCGGGGTGGACAGGATCGACCACCAAGATTACGTGTTGTGGCGTATTGGCCCTGTGGAAGATTCCCTTCGCTACGCATGCTTCGCCTCGTTTTCTCTTCGGCGTGCCCCGCTATTTGATGCTGGAGACAGCAAATTGGCGCGGCATGGCTCGGCTCTGCGATCGGCCGCGGAGGTCAGGTGGCAGTTCGCAGGTTTATTGTGGAGCAATGGTGCGCGTCGTCTCGCGATTCGGAGTCCGGCGGTGGAACATGCCGAAGAAGAGGCCTGGGCGCCCGACCGGGTGCGCATGTTGGAAGAGCAGCAAATGTCGACGCATCGTGAGCAGCACCCTGAACGAAAGCGTGGGCCCATTTTTCTCCGGCCTGATCTACGCGATACAGCTCAGTGTGAGTCCCCAGTTTTGACGGATGATGGATCAGCGCGCGAATCGGAAGATGAGCGACTGCGCCCGCCCGACGAGCAGCCCGGCCCTGGAGACGCAGAGTGCGCGCACCCATTTTCCGACACGCAGTGGAGATTTATCCTCGCCAGCTCGCAAGCCGATGCCGATGCCGACGTCGAGGAGAAAGTTGCTCTAGCTAGCTACGGAGGTCACTGAGCAGGACATGTGTGAGGAAAACGCGACGATGGTCGAGGAGGTCCACCCCGTGGACCGCGCTGGATGCACGTTTGCTCGCGGCGTCTCGCCCAATGGAATTGCACGCCCTCCCGCGCCAGTTGTTCCTCTTCTTGAACCTCGTGGCGACGGATTGGGCGCGGAGACGCGTGCCTTATGATCGCCCAGTAGTGAATGGGCGACGAAGACAATGGACCTCTGGAGACAGTGACCTCTGGGAAGAGGCATGGGCGCGGTGACTCTAGCGGCGCCTCCAGCGAAAACGAGGACATGGACGAGATGTTGGCGGCGCACGGGCTCTCGGCGATTTACCCAAATTGCCCCGTTGGGCGGCTCGGGGCAGCCCCTCCTCTTGGGGCGGGCGAAGTCGCGCAAGGTGACGAAGACCACGGCGACCCTCCCAGCGATGGTGAAGACGGTGCTAGGTTGAACGCGACACATTCCGGATGCAGACTGGTGTTTCGCGGGGATGTGTTCCTGAACGCTCTCCCGGCCTGCGCGGCCATCTCGAAACTCCGGGGGTGCTGGAGAGCGACGACAATGTTCCGCCGATGGCTTTGCTGCGGCTGCTGCTGGTGATCTTCTGGGGATGGAACGGCGCCGCGACGTGCTTACAGTGGCAGCCTGGGGAGTCAAGCACCGCGATGACAAACAATTCGGGCGCTGGGATGGCGGGGCCAGCCCGTCAGGTGACGGGCAGCGATTCGAGGGCCACGAGGACGCGTTGGAGTGCTATGTGGGGGTTGCCGCTGTGCACCAGTTCAGCGGCTCCGTTTCAGGAAGACCGCCCCTTTCTGATGCAAGTCGTTGTCCTTTCTACAGCAGGTCCTGCGTTGGCGTTGCTGGTTATCCTTTCTCGTTCTGGTGGGTGGGTTCGTGGCCGGGTCCCTTCTGCCTTCTTTGCGGATCGTCCGCGGACTGACTTTTGGGGCTGGCTGAATTCGTGCATGCAGCGCATGTCGGATGTAATCCGTTAAGAAGTGGGGGAATAATTGTTGTGGAGGTGACCATTGAACGAGATCGCGCGAGGCGCAACATGGGTTATGCAATCTTCGGGGCGGCCTGGTCAGAGTCGACTGAGGGACAAGAACAAATTCCACAGCTTCTATCCCGCATCGGGCATACTCACGAGAACGGCGGCGCTTGCTGGCTACATCTTGGGCCAGGGAAAACGCGCCCCGACCCGCGCAGGATTAGTTTTCGTTCACGGGCTGCCTGTTCGTAAGTAGTGGTGGGCCTCTCTCCTCCTGCGGGGCTGCCTGCGAAATGCTCGGCGCAGCATCGAGGTCGCGAGCTGCATGCGCCTGGCGACGGTGACGATGGCGAATCCGAGACCTGGAATCCGAGACCTCTGACCGCTATGTGCGGAGGCAGTCAGCTGGTGATTCCCTCTTCCTCTCGCCCACCGAGGTCGACACCGACGGCTTGGAAAATGAGGCGGGCCCCTCTGATGCTGAGTCACCCTCGTGAGGCGCGCTGCCACTTCGCCCACTCTTGAGCGAGATGCGCATGAGGGGCCACGGCGACCTGACGGACCTGTCTGATTTGGCTGACATGATTGAGGGTAGCGTAACTAAAAACGAAAGTACCTATGGGTGAAGAAGGTGACAGTGTTTTGCCCTTTTCGCGGCCATGATGGAGTCGAATAACTGCTTGAACCTAGTGGGCAGGAGGATGTGCCTGCTTAAGGTGCGGACCACGTCAAAGCCGGCCGTGGCGTTCGAGACCCACCACATAGAGCGGCGGGATCATGGTGTTGAGCACACACTACGGCGGGGACCTTCCCCGCCATCCGATGGCGACATCATGTTTGGCGCGGCGACAGGCCTGCTGCTTGCGCGAACGAGGAACTGCGAGGCACCGCGCATGAGGCCGAGCAG
>CAUYUJ010016481.1:89352-101852 GCA_963575745.1 Prorocentrum cordatum | reverse complement strand
GGCCGTGGCCGGCAAGGGCCTCCCAGGGAGGCCCAGACATGCGAAACCGAGTGACGATCCTTCGCCTCCTCCTCCTCCTCCTTATCCTCCTCCTCCTCCTCCTCTTGACTCCTCCTCTTTACTCCTCCTCCTCCTCCTCCTCCTCCTCCTCCTCCTCCTCCTCCTCCTCCTCCTCCCCCTACCCCTCCGAGCGAACTCCCCTGGAAAGACAGAGTCCCGCCGCGCGCGGGCGTCCTGTGAGCTACATCGAGTGCAGCATCTCGAACATGGGCCAGGCTCTCAAGCCTGGAGGTAAACGACCTTGCGCTAACCTTTGAATTGCTTTCCTCCCCCCTTCTGTAGGAGGCTCACAGGCTGACTTTAATTTACTACGGGCCCGAATAGTCCATCCCCCGCAACGGCTACACCAGCAGATACCGCTGGTGACTTGTAAATGGGGTTGATGGGACGGGTGCATCGCCAAAACGTGGGGCCTACAGGGTCTCTTTAACCAAGTGGGCATCCGAATTTTGACACTACCTTGCTTCTTACACCTCAGGCAAGCTAGATTATACTCGGGGGCGACAGGGGCAGCTAAAAGACAGTGATATGTATTCAGAACGGCATCCTGAAGGGCCTGTACACTTCTAAGGGCTCTCACTCTCCTACGCTCCTCCTTCGACTCCTCGTCCTCCTGGGGGAACTGATCCTTGGATTCCCACTAGTGGGTCTGGATTGCCGAGAGACGGTCGCAAATCATGTTGGCGTTGATGTCTGCCCCCTGAATCTGGCGGGCCAGCGCGGGGGGTACGCTCCGTCGACGGGCAGCGCACCTGGCAATATCATCCACTGGCTCATTCACGTAGAGCGTCCAGGGCGGCTCGTTGGCCGCCTCCTCCTCCGTCGGGTGACTTCTGACCTTCTGGAAAAATAGCGATGCGGCACGGGCTGAGGCATGCGTCCAGAACTTCTTCCAAGCCAGAGGGTTACGAGAATGTCGGGCCCTGGGTCCTGTCAAGAAGCCTTCGATGACGTAGAGGCAGTCGGTGACGATGACTAGGGGTCCTCCTGTGGCTTGATAACTGCGGCAAGTTCAGCGAGAGGGACTGACTGCTGGCCTCGGATCCCTCCTGAGAGTGAGCCGACGAACTGCATCGAGGAGGACCAGAGGGCGGCTCCCCAGCCGCAGATTCGGAGGCGTGCGTCCATGGTGTGCTCCCCTCCGCTCCCGTCGGTGGCCCCGATGAGGATGTTTGTGTGGCTGAACTTGGCCGGTTGCTGGAAAACTCCAGTTTTGAGGATGTCGTCGTCAAGGGACATGATGTGTTGGTGGACTGCGTGTAGGGCCCATTTAGCAGGTACAATCCCTCGGAGCCAGAGGCAAGCATTCTGGGGGCACTCCTGGACAGCTTGAGGTACTGAAACTTGGGTCTTCTGGATGGCCTCTAAACCTAGCGAGGGGAGCTCGGGGCAGGTCCAGAACTTGTGAAGGTCGTCCGCATTCGGCTGTCCACAAAGTAGGCAGTCGGCGCGGTCCTGGAGCCCTGCTTCAAATCTGCGCTCCTCACTCCAGCACTTGGAACAGGCAACGGCAGACATAGCGGAGGGGTAAGAGGCGAGCCTGGTGAGGTACTCTTCTTTGGTGGCCCTCTGGTCCCTGGTGAGCTCCTCCTCCTCCATCTTCTTCCTCTGCTTCCTGATGACTGCTGAGTTCCTGCTGGGGTAAAGCATCATTGCTGTGATATCTCCTCCTTCCTCCAACCCTGCGGAATTGTGGCTCTTGGGGCAGTTGAGGCTCCAGAGGCGCATGGAGAGGAGGAACTGCATGTGATAGAGGAAGCGCTGCTGCTGGTCCCAGCTGAGCGGCTTCACACTGAAAGCCTGGCCTGAGGGGTCCGACCACTGCCAGGCAGCGGTAGGCTCCCAACCTATGTCGTGAAGGGTGGCGATGACCGCCGACAGGTGCGACTTCACGCGAAGCCACCGATGCTGCGAACGAAGCTTGTCTCGTAGCAGAGGCCATGCTCTTTGGATTCCTCCCAGGAGACCGAGCTCGTTATTGATGAATCTGAACCAAGTCTGAAATAGGTTTTTCCTGAGAAAGATCGCGGGATCGACTTCTGCGGGTTCTGCTTTGAGTGCGTGAAGTCCTGTGGTGAGGCAAGCTCCTGATTTAGACACTCCGAAAGCAGATGCGGTCTGGCGGCGCAGAAAAAGCACTTCTGAAGGTGAGGTCCCGTGACCTTGCATGCCCCATAACATCTGGGGCTGCGCTCCTGTGCGATAAAGCGAGCGAGCCTTGGTCGTTGTCCTGGCCAGCTTCTTGATGTTTCTTGCCCTGAGGAGCCCAAGGGTGCGGCGTTTCCTGCGTACCTTGAGGGTCCGACGGCGTCCCACGGAGGCATCCATCCCGAGGTCCCTGGTGTGGCTGAGGGGCTTGATGCGGATCCCGTGGTCCGGGAGGGCGCCCGCGACGGCCTTGCTGGGGTCCAGAGAACTGGCCAAGACGACGGACTTATCCGAGAGACGGCAACCTAGTTCGGCAAATCCTTGGCAGAGGTTCACGATGCAACTGGGGAAGGTCTCCTTCAACATGTCGGGGCTGCCGACCATCCGAATTCTTATGTCGTCCACCCATGTCCTGATGGTGGGCCTTGGGATCTGGTAGTGGGCCCTCTCGAGTACCTCGTAGAGTAGGGCCCTGGTCCATGGTGCACTCTGTCCGCATCCTTGAAGTATAGACATGGGTGGCGTTAGCGGGTTGCTGACCCCGATAGGCGTAGTGAGGGCCCTGACAGCGGCGTGGACCAGGACCCCAAGGGAGAGCGGGACCACGGGGTAGCCTAACTGCAGCGCCTTCTGAGAGAGCTTCTGGGTATCTATGGTGCCGAACAACTTTTCGAGGTCGAGCACGCCCTCGACGATGCTGGCCTGGAGTGCCCCTCCGATCTCAGCGAATACCTCACTGACCAGAGCGGCCTGTAGACAATCACTACCTTTGATGGCTGCATCCCAGAAACCAGCCCGAGCTTCTTCCCAGGAGGATATCTGGCCTTTGAAGAGCCTCATGGTGACCCGATAGGGCGCATTGGTGAGGGCGATGGGTCGGTCACTGATTTCCGTCTTGGGCTTGAGGGCCACGAGGTTTATTAGACATTGGGCTGGGTACTGCTGCAGCCCGCATATATCATTCATTATATCTGTTAGGATCTCCAATCCTGCTTCTGGTAGTCGGCGAAGGTCAGCGGTGCGCCACTGGTCGGCGCCGGGTGCCGAGCTCGCAGGGAAAGACTTAAGCGCGGCTGCTACCTGGGTGGTAGTGAACTGGTCGTCTTGATCCCAAGAGTCCCGTGCCTGCTGCCTAATCTCTTGGATCCATTGGGCCTCGGGGGGGACCTCCAACTCGTTTCCCTCTGGGTCCCGGAACTTCATCCAAAACTCGCCCTTGTGACCTAAGACTTGCATGGGGTCCGTAACTATGTTGTCATTGGCATCTATGAAGATATCGTTTTCCTCCTCGGGGGTGGGGCCTGGGATAATCGTGATATGGTGGGCGCCGCCGCCGCCGCGGGCGAGGGAGTCCTCGAGCCACGACTGGAAGGCAGCATCCTGCTGCCGCAGAGCCTCTTTCTCATAAAACTGGAGTGTCACTTCTAGCTGGAAGAGGGCGTCTTCGAGTTGGTCCTCCTGAAGGTTCCCAAGAAGGTACTTCTTGATCAGGTCCTGGAAGTCCTGAAGGGCCCCATGGGGGCCACGCGAGGCCTTGGTTGACGATGTCGCGGATGTACCCCTGGAGTCTCTGGAAACCTTCTGAGCGGGGCTTGATCGTGTGGAGCTGGTCTCTCTCCTTTGCCCTTTGCTGGAGAACTCCCCATTGGTGACTGGCAGGGTGTAGACGCTGCTGGAAGGGAGTGGGAGGGCAGATGTCTTTCCATTCGCACTGGAAGCCTTCAGCTCGCCCAAAACTCGGCGGACAGCTCGGCGGACTCCCAAGACACCACCCCTCCAAGGCCTGACTAAGACGAGCGTACTGGTGGGTCAGGTCGGGGGAGGAGTGGGCGGCGGCTAAAGGATGAGAAATCCCTGGCGGACCTTGCCAGTCCAACTGAGCCTGCGCCCAGTAGTGATGCCATGGTGCCGCGGGGGCCGATGGCGGTTGGAGCGAGCCCGCTCGCTTTTGAAACCAACCCTGCCTGACCATGATGTCTGTCTGGAAAGTCGCCCGCAAGCCGATGTGCGGCTTCCAGGGGCTGGTGAGGTCGGTCTCTACCCTGAAATAGTCTCCAAAGAAATTGCTAATGATGAAGAAATCGATGGGTCTACCTCCCGAACATGTACTGTGGATCTCTGGGGCCTTGATGGTGCCCTCGATCCTGGAGACCCAGGGGTTCCCGCTGGTGAGCTCCTCAGGGGTCATGTTGAAATCCCCTCCGATGATGAAGGGGAGCTTGAGCTGCTTGAGGAAGATGGTGATCTCTCGGGCCACCTTGTTGTTGAAAGCATTGTAGCCTACCCCCGACTGTAGGTAGACTGAGATGAGAACTAAATTGCGCTGACTCAGACGGACTATACAGGCTGTCCAATTAGTCCCTCCCACTAATGGTTTGGCCTGCCCTATTCCGTTCATGATGCGCGCATGCGAGTGAAACTGCTTTGACACGAATAACCCCACTCCGCCTGAGCTGCCTGCGGGAGTGCGAGCTGCTGGGCACTGATAGCACTTGTAGCCAAGCTTCCCCATGAACTTTCTAGCTTCTCCCAAACGTCCTGAAACCAGATGCGTCTCCCCTAGCATGATGATTCCTGGTTGTCCAAAGCTCGAAGCTTGAAAAGAATACTTGGCTTTCTTGTTCCAATTAGTGATATTGGCATGGTAGATGGTGGAACTGTCATGAGCCCCTGGGGGGGGGGGGGGTCGTGGCCGATCGCCACGCTCACCTGGGTCCGTCCCCCCCCTGGCCCCTGCTGCAGGGCGCGGGCAACTGCGGCTGCGGGGCTTCTGCTCATGAGTCCTGCCGCCTCCTGCCAGATCACGCCCACGGGCTGGGTCATCACCAGCTGCAGCTGCGGCACCATCAGCACGACGGGGTGGTGCTGCGGGTTGTTGGGCTGCTGCCTTGGGCTTGGCCTTCTTGGCCTTGGTCTTCGGGAGCAGGCCTTGAACTTTCTCGAGGTCCTCGAAGAATTGCTTGGCGTTGTTGCCTTCCTCCCCCTCCATGCCCTGGATGAACTTGAGGAGCTCGACTGGCACTTTGGGAAGTTGAACGGCTGGTCCTTCTTCGATGTCTTCCTCCATGGGGGCGCCTCCGCCCCAGCCACGGGTGGCCTCGACGCTGGCGGCCTCGAAGTTGGAGCGGGCCTTCGCGAGCTCCTCGGCCGTGGGTCGGCCGTGGTGTCGAACTCCTCCTGCGCGGCTGTGACCTTGGCCTCCAGGTCGGTGATGGTATCCTTGAGGTTCTCCTGCTTCTTCTCAAGGCGCCGTGCCTCATGCAAGGCTGTGGTGGCTGCAGCAGCTGGTGGTTTCTTCGGCGACTGGATCAAGCCCTGCATCTTCTTGCAAGCCTCGGTGCCCAGGTCGTCCTTCTGCTCGGGTGTGAGTTTTGCGAGGAGAAGTGAGAGGATCTCTTTCATCTCAGATGGTTTCTCCTGCTGCTCCTTGTCCTTGCCGCTGGGGCCTGAGGTGCCGTTGTTGTCCTGGCCCTTGCTCAGTGGAAGGTCGAACGGCTGTCCACAGAGGCAGAACATCTTCTTCCGCGCCTTGTTCAGATATTGCCATTCTCCACAACTTGAACAGACGCAGTACTGACGCCGACGTTGCTGCTGCTGCTGGTAGTACTGCTGGTATGCCCACCACGAGTTGCCACCCATGGCTGCTGAACTGTCGGTGTCTGGCCGACGGGAAACTGGAACGCCACTGCTGGCAAGATGCACTTCGAGCCCGTGCTTGAGCCAAGCCCCCTCCCCCTCCTCCTCCTCCTCCTCCTCCTCCTCCTCCTCCTCCTCCTCCTCTTTACTCCTCCTCTTTCCTCCTCCTCCTCCTCCTCCTCCTCCTCCTCGTCCTCCCCCTCCTCCCTTTGGCGCGCGCGCGTGCGCACCGCCGGGAGGACCCCATCGCGGTGGTGCACGGCTGGGAGGCGCCCGCTCGCTCCGCGGGTCTGGGAGGCTGCGGGTCCGGGGCGCCTCTGAGCGGGAAGCGCATGAGTCGCGGCCGCTGGAGCTGCGCTGCTGCAGCAGGCGCTGCTGCTCCTCTCTCCTCCTCCTCTCTCCTCCTCCTCCTCCTCCTCCTCCTCCTCCTTCTTCTCTTCCTCCTCCTCCTCCTCCTCCTGCTCCTGCAGCCGACTCGGCCATGCGCAGCACATCGGTTGGAGCACAGCGAGCGAGGCCAGCAGTTTGCACGTGCTCCCGTGTTCCCCTCTCCCCCCCTGTCCTCCCCTTCTGCCTCTCCCTCTTGTCCCCCCCCCCTTCCTGTCCTCTTGTCCTCCCCCCTATCCTTGTCCTCTCGTCCTCTCCCCTCCTGTCCTCCCCCTCTTGCCCTCCCCCTCTTGTCCTCCCCTGTTTTCCTCCCCCCTCTCGCCCCTCCCCTTTTCTGCCTCCCCTGCCCGTCTCGGGGCCTCGCCCCCCCCCCCCCCCGAGTGCCGCAGCCGTCGCTCGCCGAAGGCTGACAGGGGGCTCCCGCCCCTGCCCGGGGCCCTGCCCTCCTCTCCTGCCTGCCTGCCGCCGCCGCCTGCCTCCGCGCCCCTCTTTGCGTGCCCTGTCTCATTCGCTCGAAGAAGAGGAGGAGGAGTAAAGAGGAGGAGGAGGAGGAGGAGGAGGAGGAAGGAGGAGGAGGAAGGAGAGGGATTAGGAGGAGGAGGAGGAGGAATGAGGAGGAGGAGGAGGAGGAGGAGGAGGAGGAAGGAGGAGGAGGAGGAGGAGGAGGAAGGAAGAGGAGGAAGGAGGAAGGGGAGGACGGAGAGGGATGAGAGGGGGAGAGGCACGAGCCAATGTACCAGATCCCAGTCAAAGTCGTTTTCAGCGCCGGAAGGAGCGCACTGAAGGTCATCACAAGCTAACAGAGGAAGAATAACCACATAAACATAAACTTTCGACGCTCCGCGCGGATTTCTTAGATCTGCACTGGGGCCCCCTGGCGGCGCCTCTGGCGCCGCCCCTGGCGCGCTCCGCGCGCCAGGGAGGGGGTCCCAGCGCAAATCCAAGAAACCCGCACGGAGCGTCGAAAGCTTCTGGTTATGTGTTTCTTCTTCCTCTGGTAACTTCTGATGACCCTCGGTGCGCTCTTTCCGGCGCTGAAAAAGACTTGGACTGGCATCTGGTACGTTGGATCGTGCCTCTCCCCCTCTCATCCCTCTCCTTCCTCCTCCTCCTTCCTCCTCCTCCTTTCTCCTTCTCCTCCTCCTCTTGTGAGGGCCTCTTGCGCCCGCCAGTTCTCATGGTTATTCACGGGACTCAGGAAAGCCCGTCCTAAGTCCATGGTTGAGCTTTCCATGCCACCTGTTTCCTTTGTCAGTGCCGGTAATACTAGACTTTTCGTCTAAGTCGAATGAGCGTTTGTATTTTCCTCTTGGTGCACCGATTCTGTGACACATGCATCTGCCTTGCTATGCGAGTCCAGGGTCTTTGTTTTGGGCTTGGCAGGCTGTGTGAGGAGCATGTGGGATGCGTCGCGGCCGCCCCCCTTCCTCACCAACAAAATCTTCTGGTCGACGCGGCAACGCGCGCGTCCCCCAGTTGCGAATCGCTCCTCCCCGCCTCGCGGTCCTCCTCCTCCTCCTCCTCCTCCTCCTCCTCCTCCTCCTCCTTCTCTCCTCCTCCTCCTCCTCCTCCTCCTCCTCCCTCCTCCCTCCTCCTCCTCCTCCTCCTCCCTCCCTCCTCCTCTCCTCCCTCCTCCTCCTCCCCCTCCTCCTCCTCCGCCTCCTCCTCCTCCTCCTCCTCCTCCCTCTTACCCTATTTTCTCCATATCTGTCTGTTTCTGGGGGTCGAATTCTGGCCACGTTCGCAGGACAGACCTGCTTTCTGCTGCTCGGTTCCACGATGCCCCACTGTGTCCGTTGGCTTACCAGTTCGAGACATATCCCTATCCCCATGTCTGGCATCACCTTACCTCGATGCCGATCTTAGGGATGCCCTCGGCTCCTGAGGGAGACTGTCACCGCTGTTGGCTTGCCCATCTCAGGGATAGGGATAACTTCGAGTCT
The DNA here is from genome assembly GCA_963575745.1 of Prorocentrum cordatum. Taxonomy (NCBI): domain Eukaryota; class Dinophyceae; order Prorocentrales; family Prorocentraceae; genus Prorocentrum; species Prorocentrum cordatum. The sequence goes on along the minus strand of CAUYUJ010016481.1, from coordinate 93,678 downwards.
GCTTCTTAGCCGCCCTCGAAACAACTCACAACGACGGCGCTCACCAGGGCGAACCCACAGGACTCACAATCGGGTCCATCCCTCTCTCTCTATTTCTCTTTTGTGCGAGGGGCGGTCGATTCCTTTCTGTTGGAATCGCAAGTGCTGGCAAGAAGAATTCGGGAACCGTAGACGGGGGTGAACACGCCCTCGATGTGCTCAATCACCGCTTTGCCTGTCTCGTCAGGACGGAAGGGCCGGAAATTGTCGCAATCGGCGGACTGCCCGGTCGCAGAAACCGCCCCGCCAGCAGATTGGCGAAGTTGTTCTTCTGACGATGCGCTTGCTCAAGTGAATGTATGTTTTGCATGGTTATCGGGAGCCGTCTGCCGTCAGTAACTCGCCAGGCATGTCGCCCAAGCCGACGCCCTTGTCGTTGAGCTTTGCAAAAGGCTTCTCTGCCTCAGCAGGGCCAACACCGACAGTAAGATCCGCCACCCTGGGTCCAGGCATGATGGTCGCCAGTTAAATACCAGCTGCACTTTCGATGTGGAAGGCGTCGACGTGGTGCTCCACCCAGCGAGCTTCAGCATCAGCAGATTAAGAAGTCCCTATCCCTCTCTGATGGGCTGGCGACGACCGTGGAACCATGGCAATTTTGTCACCGCTAGGACGTCGGAACAACGACAGCGCCGCCTTGTCGCAATGGTTTTGCGGTCGTGTCCAAGTTGGCTTCTTGTGTGTGCTCTAGGCTCCCTGAACCCAAAGTTTGGAGTTCGGCTTGTCTTTGTGTGGAGCTCGTCCCAAGATTTCCGCAGTTCTCTCCCACGGCCTCGTCCTCTTTGGCATCCCTCGCCCACATCCTTGCCCAACTATCGATCCTGTGCTTGCGGTTCTGCAGCCCATCACCCTTCGCGTTGGAGCATTCTATGACATGCGTGCTGGTGACAGTGACAGGTTCAGCTGAAATCAGCGTCTTCCTTTGTGATTGCAAATCACGTTGCGCTCCGCATGTTCCCCCAATCGCGTACGCAGCACGGCGGCTACAAGAAGTTCGTTGTCTTGATGTTTTGTTCCTTCGGCGTGAACGCTGAATCCTTAACAGCTGCAGCATCATGCAACTAATGCTGAACTGATCAGCACCACCAGTGGAGGCAGGATAAGGAGCAGGAGAAGCAGGGCGAGCACGGGGAGGAGCAGGAGAAAGAGCAGAAGGGGCACGAGGAAAAAGGAGGAGTAGGACGAAGTGAACGATAAAGAGGAGGAGGAGGAACAACACAAGGAGTGAGAGGAGGAGAAGAGTGACAGGAAGGATGAGGATCATGAGCAGCAGCAGTGATAGGAACAGCGAGAATCTTGAAGATGAGGAGCACCATCATCAAGAAGTAGTGTGAGCGTGATCACGAGAACGAGCGCGAGCGCGAATATGAGGACTCGCACGACCACGAGCAAGATCAGGATGAGGATTCTTCTGCGAAGGTGTCCACAAACATTTGCGCACTCGTGCGTGCAATAGTGCGTCTGGAACACAGACATTACACAGTGCCCCGTGCTCTACCTGAGATGCAGTAAGTCGTACACGCGCTTGCAGTCGGGCATTTCTATGTTGCAGCCGTTCTTTCTCCCGCCTTCCACTCGCAATCGTTCGCCATAGTCGGAGTGCAAATGCGCAAGGTATACATATATACACGTATCTATATTACCTGTACATACACATACATATAGATGATAGATAGATAGATAGATAGATAGATAGATAGATATATGTATAGATATATAGATATATAGATAGATAGATAGATAGATAGATAGATAGATAGATATATAGATATATAGATATATAGATAGATACATAGATAGATAGATATATAGATATATATTTAGATATATATATATATATAGGTAGGTAGGTAGGTATATATATATAGATAGATGTATAGATATATGGATATATATATATCTAGATATATATAGATATACAGATATATAGATATATAGATATATAGATAGATAGATAGATCGATAGATATATAGATAGATCGACATATATATAGATAGATAGATATATAGATATATAGATAGATAGATATATAGACAGATCGATAGATGTACATGTACATCAACACATGCAGTAATGGGCTTGGCCGCTGCAATTCTTGAGGCCGCTGGCGCTATAGTTGCGCGCGGTAGCTCACGCAACACACTGGTGCATCTGCGCTTGCGGACCCCATTGGAACGGACACCTCAGCCCGGCTCCATTTTCCTCATTCTTCCTCTTTGACCCCTTCCCTCCACGGGCAGTGAAGCTCCTCCTTCTCCTCCTCTTCCTCCTCCTCCTGAGACCCCACGAGTTCCCCGGGCGCTCGCCGCCCTCGGCCCCGGCGGCCCCGGCTGCACCACGCTGCACCGTGCCGGCTCCAGGGCGGCCGTCGGGCTGATCGCGTCTGCAGCGCACTCGGCGGGAGGAGGGCTCGCTCGGACGCGCAGGGGCGTTGGGGGGAGGGGTCGACTAGACGTAAGAGTGACCTTTCGCCAGAGTGACCTTTGGTGCGGGCACAGATGGGCCCTCAGATGGCTGAAGACGAAGCGGTAGCAGCGGCTTGCGCGCCCAGGTTTGGTCTCCCCGCGGCCCCCAAAAAGCCGCGCACCAAAGGTCACTCTTACCCAGGGTCACTCTTACCCAGGGCTCGCTCGGACGCGTGGGGGGGGGAGTCGAAAGCTGGGCGAGGGCTGCTAAAATCGTGGCTGCTCAAACGGCCTTCCTGGAAGGAAAAACAACTTCCCGGAATGAGGCGCGGCACGCGAAACAGTCAACGGGCTTCTTCGCGGAAGGACGAGGACAATTTCCCGGAGGTCGATTTTGGCAGCCACGGATTTAGCAGCCCTTGCCCGGCTTCCGAATATTGGGGAGTGCGATCCAGGAGCTGGGCAGTGGAGGGAGACGGGAAATGGGAGGTCGGGGCGCACGTAGTGGGGTTCGGCGCAAGGCGGGGCTCAGCCAGAGCGCCGGATCCCGCAGGATCCTGCAGAGCCGGAGTTCGGCTGAGCCACGCTTGGGAACCGCCCTCGGCCCTGGAGGTTGTGGCAGGTTTTTTGAATTTGGCCGAGTCTGCGCTGATCCGGGCCAGCTCGCGCCCGCTAGAGGAAGGAGGGGGGGGGGGGGAGAGCGGGGGAGGAGGAGGAGGCAGAGGGGAGGCGGGGAGCTCACCTGAGGCGCTCGCCCTGTACATGTACGTTGCCCACATAGGGCGAAGGCTGTTCGGCCTTGCGCTGCGGCTGAAGTGAGAGCGGCGGGGTCCGCGGGCACTGCGGGCGAGGAGGCATGTCAAACAGCCAGGTGCCTGCTGACACCTCGCCGCTCGTCCTCACATGCCTCGTGTGAGAACTCGGCATATTCACCATCCTCTCGACCTTCTCCTCTCCTCTCGCTCCATGGTTCCCCGCTCCTGCGCGCAGACGCCTGTCAAGGAGCCCCCGCGGGATCGACTCGGGACGAGACCCCACGCCAAGACTGGAGCCGAGGTGACCACGCGCATCTCGGGCTCTCCGACGCCCGGCGCCTACATCATAGTTATGCTGGGGTACTGGGGGCACGGGCCCGCGTCCGTCATACCCCTTCCCCCCTTCCCCCCTATGAGCACCCCCCCTCGGCCGCGAGAGGTGTTCGTTCCCGGGCAGAAGGTGTTGTTCCCTGATAGAACGGTTCGATCCCGGGCGGAAGATAGAAAACTCGGAAGGGTTTGTTATCAAAGAAGTTGGCATCTCGTTTCTGATTGCTGGGATGTGTCCGACACTTCCTTGAGGCCTTTGAAAAGACGCGGAAGTCCATGAACTACAGACCGTTTATTTCTTCGTTTCCGATAGCCGACATGCCGCTGGCAAACGAACCTCGCATACATCTGATGCTGATTGTGCAGTTGGCTTTGAGGAACTCCAAGGGTCCTGAGACCCCGCAGGGCAATCTGAAGAAGCTTTCAAAAAGCTCCTCAGACTTTTGCAAGAGGGTACTTAGAGGCTCCTCGTAGGATCCACGAAGGCTTCCAGGAGACTCCTCAGAAGAACCTCAGGATACTGCAGAATTTCAAGGACGGCTGCCAGAACATTCAGAAATCCTGTGCACGAGTGGATCGCGCAGCATCGGTGGTAGCACGCGCACCAGAGTGGTAGCAATGGTCGTGGTCACGATCGTGTTCGTGTTCGTGGTCGTGGTCGTGGTAGTAGTAGCAATAGTAGTGGTAATTATTATTATTATTATTATTATTATTATTAGTATTATTATTATTGTAATTATTATTATTATTAGTAGTAGTACTAGTAGTAGTAGTACTAGTAGTACTAGTAGTAGTA
>CAUYUJ010016481.1:31852-81852 GCA_963575745.1 Prorocentrum cordatum | reverse complement strand
TGCCCTTCAGGAGCCCAAGACGGCCCCAAATCAGCTCATCAACGTCCTCCTCACCCTCCCCTCGTCTCACCGCGCGCGCGCCCGCGAGAGCACGACGGCGGCAGCGACCGACGACCGACGACCGACGACTACAGAAGACGGTCACGAGGACGACGGTAGCGGCGACGAGGAAGACGATTGACGATTGACGATTGACGACGGCGACGACGAAAGACAACGACGAAGACGCGTTCCATCATCCACTTCCCTCTCCAACCCCGCCCCCCCTCATTCCTCATCGATCCTTCTCCTCCTCCTCCCACGTTCTCTCCCCACCCTCCTCATTTCGCTGACGACCGCACCGAATGACCACGACGAATGAGGACGCGCCCCAAAATGACCCAAGAGGCATCATAAGCGGCCTGGGAACGGCCCCACACACGGCCCAAAGAGGGCCCCACGTTGGTCCAAATAATCGCCATGTGGGCTCCCCAGAACTAGGGGCGAACTTGCGCAAGATGGGACAGCGTTCCTCGCGTTCCCCCTCCTCAGCCTTCTCCTCATCCCCCCTCCTCCTTGTCCCCTTCCATCTTCCCCACACCACCATCAGCATCATCATCAGCATCGCCATCGTCGTCATCACCATCATCAGCAGCATCATCATCATCGCCACCGTCAACATCATCCGCATCATCAGCATGGTCCTCATCATAGTCATCATCATCATAGTCATACGTATCATCGTCATCGTCATCGGCATTATCAAAGCCGTCACCGTGGTCGTCATCGGCACCATCAGCATCGTCATCATCACCATCGTCGTCGGCATCATCATCACCATCAGCATCGCCATGGGTATCAGCATCATGGTCATCACCATCATCATCATCATAACCAGTATCATCATCACCATCATCATCAGTTGCAGCATCATAACCATCCTCATCATCGTTGACCTCATCGTCACCATCATCACCATCACCACTTCGTCATGACCATCATTCTATTCAGGATCCCTCCTCGCCCGCCTCATGCACCACGTATCCTCCGTGTCATGCCCCTCCTCCTTCTCCTATATGTACTTTGCTCCTTGTCAGCGTCATCGGCATCATCCTCCTCCCCCTTACCCGCATCTCCTGGCAGGGGGGGGAAGGGTGGGAGAGGGCGCGCGACAGAGCACGTCAGCAGCAGCGGCTGACGACCGACGACCGAAGACGGCGGCGACAAGGACGACGACGACGGCGACGACGAGGGTGACGATTGACGACTGGCGACGGGCGGTTGACGACACCGAAGGACGCCCTCCATTCCCCACTTCCCCTCTCCAACCTCGGTCTCCCCCTCCTCCCCAGTCCTCATCGACCCTATTCCTCAACCCACGCTCCTCCTCCTCTTCCGCCTCCTCATCCCCCCCCCCGCAGCACCACCAGCAGCATCATCAGCATCGCCATCACCAGCATCATGCCCGTTGTCGCCATCGTTGTGGGAATCGTCGGTATCATCAGCATCACCACCAGTATCATCACTATCAGCATGACCATCATCATACTCAGAATCATCGTCGCAATCATCATCATCATCATCATCATCATCATCATCATCAGCAGCAGCAGCAGCAGCAGCATCAGTACCATCAGTGGCATCATCATCAGCATCGTCGTCACCGACATCGGTACCGTCATTTCCATCGCCACTGCAATCACAACCATCCTCAACATCACCAGTGTCAGCATCAGCATCATCATCACCATCAGTATCATCATAATCGGTAGCATAACCACCATAAACATCATAATCATCCGAATGACCATCAACAGCCGCAGAACCGCCATCGGTATATCATCCGCATCGTCGGCAGCGTCATCATCATCAGCATCACCATCATGCTCATCATATACAACATTAACAACAACAGCACCATCATCAGCATCATCACACTCCACTCACCGTCATACTCCTCATCATAATCGTCGCCATCATCATCGTTATCATCGTCATCGCCATCATCACCATCAGCATCCGCAGCATCATCATTCACATCATCATCAGCAGCATCATCATTCACATCATCATCAGCAGCATCAGCATCAGCATCATCATCATCATTATCATCACCACCACTAGCACCACCATCCCCGCACCATCGTCATCGTCAGCATTCTACTCGCCCTCCTTCCTCGTCCCCCTGAAGCATTAACCTTCACTGCTCCCGGTGCTCCTCCTCCCCCTCCTCTTCCTTCTCCTTCTCGTCCTTCTTCCCCTCTTCCCCCTCGGACGACTGCAGCGAATGACGCGGACGAGTGGGAGTACGCCCCAACAACAATTCCAAGCGATCCCTAAGATGACCTCAGACAAACGGCCCAAGGCAGCCCTTAGACGATAGACGGCCCTACAATGCCCCCAAGCTGGATCGAACGAGCTCCATGAGAGTTTCTCGCGAACTGGGGACGGAAAAGGCGTCACATGTGACAGCCTCGCTCGCATTCCTCGCATTCCTCCTGCTCCTCTTCCTCAATCTCCTCCTCCTCTTCCTCGTTCTCCTCTTCTTCCTCCTCCCTCATCAGCATCGCCATCATCATCGCCATCATCATCATCATCATCATCATCATCATCATCATCATCATCAGCCGCAGCATCATCTTTACAACCATCATCATCACGATCAACATCACCATACTCAGCATGATCATTATCATGACCATTAACACAGCCATCATCATACTCATGATCATCATCATCTTCATCATCGCCGTCATTATTGGCATCACCGTCAGGACCACCATCATCGTCATCACCACCACCAGCATCACCATCATCATCGTCATCACCATTATCATCAGGATTTTGACGATGATCATCATCAGCATCAGCCTGGCCACCATCATCACCAGCATCATCATCATCACTTGCATCATGATCATCATCACCATCATCATCATCATCATCATCATCATCATACTCATCATCAGCATGATCATCATCATCAGTACATCTATCATCGAATCATCGTCATCGTCATTATCGTCATCGTATTCGCCATCATCATCGCTATCATCATCCGCATCATGATCACCATCACCAGCATCATCATCAGCATCAACATCATCATCAGCACCATGATCATCATCGTCATCATCATCAGCAGCAGCAGCGCCGCCACCATCATCACCATCATCACCATCATCATCATCATCATCGTCATCATCATCATCATCATCATCATCATCATCATCATCATTAGCAGCATCATCACCACCACTATCACCACCAGCATCAGCATCAGAGGATTTGGGGATGCTCTGCAGAGGCTCTGGGAATGCTCTTCAGAGGCTCTGCGAAGGCTCTTCAGAGGCAGTTGGAAGGCTCTTCAGGGGCTATGCGAACGGTCTTCAGAGGCTGTAAACGTGTTTGGGTTCAGTGTTTTGAAAATCGGGCATTTGCCCCCGAGATGCCAGTGTCATCGAAAGTTAAGCCCTGCTGGTGCGACCCTGAGGGGTTTTCTGATCTTCGTTGCCCGTGCTTTGGCCCCAGATGCGTGGCCAAAAGGGAGTGGGGGGGCGGCTTTCGATGCACCGCGGTTTGGCCCTGGTGGTGTGCACTACGGAGCCAGACTCAGGCACACATTTTGTTCGTTCAGCTCCTCCTCGGGTCCTCGGACGGAGCCAGAGAAGCGCAAGAAGCATTGCAGAAGCATCGAAGACTCCCCTACACGTCGCCCTGATCCCGAAATTGAATTGCCGCAGGTCCCACTACCACCCCCGACGGAGCTCCATAATCGCCCCAGCATTCCCCACTGGCAACTTGCGATGCGATTTATCTAGCTCCTCAGTGCTGTAGCATCTTCGGCACCTGGAGACGTTGGCAGAATCAGCTGCGTGAGTTGACTCGCCAACCCATATCTTGCCATGTGCACTCTCGTCCGTCCGACCCGAGCGAATTGCGGCGACGAGCTTGCGTCCCGGACGGCGAAGCGGGCAAGCCTGGGCGGCAGGGCAGGCGGGGGGGAGGCGGGTCGAGAAACAGTTCGCCTTCCGCCTGTGTAGCGCACGGGAGATCGCGCGAGGAGTGCGCGCGGCGCTGAGGATAGAGCCACGCGTTGCTCACGGCTCGCCCACCATCGGTGTTAGTGATGCCTTCTGTTTGGGGCGACTGTGCGCGGCGCTGGAGGATGGAGGGAGCCCGGGGCCAGCATTCCATTCTCGGTGTCCTCGTTCCGCGCAGGTTGCCCTTGGCGCTCGAACGGCGCGCAACGATCGTCCGCACGCTGCTGGCGGCGAGGCCAGACCCACGGCACAAGTAGGACCCCGATGGATCCTGCGGAGTGAGACGACGTCCCCAGGGGAGCAGTGAGAGAGCTCAACCCCTCCTCCTCCTCCTCCCCCTGCTCCTCCTCCTCCTCCTCCTCCTCGCCCGTTGCCCTCCCGCCAGCTCGATGTGGAGCCCAGGCCCCCTCGCCCTCGGGGTCCTGCGGGCCGTGCGCCGTGGGGAGGCCCGGGGCCGCCGCGGGCGATGCCGGCCGCGGACGCCGGGAGCCCGGCGGAGCAGGGCGGGGTGGGGTCGCGGCTCGTCCTGGTCGGGCACCCGATGTGCCCGTTTGCGCAGCGGGCCTGGTTCGGCATCGAGGATCGTTGCGCGGCATCGGGCCCCGCACCAAGCCTCTGGGGTGGGGTTTGGGAGTCGCCGCGGCGATCGCGGCGGCCAGCCACAGGTCGGGCAAGGTTTTGTCGAGGAGTGGCATGCCCCTTCCCGCCCCCGCCCCACGCTCTGCGATGTAGACGTGGCCCGTAATCAACACTGTTGCGACAGAGGGTTGTTCATGTCTGTCTAGCATGGGCAGCCATGTTTTGTCGGTTCGGTGTCGACCACCACGCATCCAGAGGAGGCGGGGCTGGAGTACGAGCTGCGGGAGTGCGAGCTGTACCCCAAGCCGAAGTGGCTCTGGAAGATCAACCCCAACGGCAAGGTGCCGGTCCTGCTGGACGAGGCCGGTAGGCCCATCGTCGAGAGCGAGGTGATCGTGGACGCTATCGCCGAGAGGGCGTCCCCTGCGCTGGGCGTCGGCAGCGACGCGGACGCAGAGGTGATCTCTTCTTGGCGGCGGCTGGTCAACGAGGAGCTCCTGCCCGCTGGCCGCGCGGCGAAGTGCGGCGGCTCGCGAGCGGCTGGCCTGGGCGCCGTGCTGAGGCAGATGGACAGCCTCGTGGCGGGCCCCTTCGTGGCGGGCGAGGAGATCAGCGTGGCGGACGTGTCCGCGGCGCCCATGATGCAGCGCCTGTTCGAGGACGGCATGGTGCCCGCCGAGCTCGCCAAGCTGCACGCGTGGTGGGCAGAGGTGAGCCAGCGGCCGGCGTTTCGGAAGACCGCCCTTCCCGCCGGCCAGTACTGGTGGTGGTGGTGAGAGCCACTTGGCAACTTCCTTTCGGAGGGGGGGCGCTCGCAGAAAGGCGGTGCTCGGGGGTGGTGCCAGCGTGCGGCTGGCTGCGCGGAGGGGTCGGCGCATCCAGGGGCGCCCTCTCGCAAGCCATCCCCTCATGCTCCTCTTGATCATCCTCTTCCTCCTCCTCCTGCTCCTGCTCCTCGAAGGCGGTAGTCGTCCCTGTGCCTTCCTCTGCCAAATCATCGGGGGCTTGCCGCAGCCATGGCCGGGTTGACCTCTTCTTGTGTTGGCAAAGGGGCGGCCAGCTTCAATCCAGCCTCCTGGCCAGTGTTGGCTCTTTAGGGCCAGCTTCTCGCGAGGTCTTCTGATCTGGGCGAGCGTCACCCGCACCGTTGAGTCCGAATCCTACCCTCGGTCGTTTTTCTTTCTGGCTTGGCAGTCTTCTTCGATCTGGGCATACCTGACATGGGGCATGAGGTCTTCGAGCTCTCCCTGAGGAGGAGGGAGGAGGAGGAAGGAGGAGGGGGAGGAAGGAGGACGAGGAGGAGGAGGACGAGGAGGAAGCGGAGGCGGGGGCGGAGGATGAGGAGGAGGAGGAGGAGGAGGAGGAGGCGGAGGAGGAGTAGGAGGAGGAGGAGGCGGAGGCGGAGGCGGAGGCGGAGGAGGAGGAGGAGAAGGAGGAGGAGGCGGAGGCGGAGGCGGAGGCGGAGGAGGACGATTGCGAAATGGGCTGAGTACAAACGTCTTCTGAGGGAAGCGGCTCGGCTGACCAGGAATAAGCTAGTGAGTGCTAGAACACCCCCGCTGGAAGCCAAGATGGTCATTTTCCGATCTATTTCGAGGGCTGTGCATTTTAACCTAGTGAATTTGGCTCGGACCCTTCTTGCGACCACGACGGTTGCCTCGGAGTTTTTGGAGATTTCGAATGACAATACAGTCTCGCTTTCCTGACCGATGAATGCTAGGAGGCAGTATGAGCAGCTTCAGCGTGATCTTGTGGAGGACCGTGTGAACCATGCTGAAACTGCTCTGAAGGACTCCCCTGTATTTGCTGAGAGGAAAAGAATTCGAGCGTACGTCAGAGCAGAGAGGAGGCGTGCCAAGATGTGGGCTCCGAAGGGAAAGTCGTTGCCGCTTCAGGCTGTGGTCGACTCTGCGCGTGGGGAGGTCCTTGTGTCCTCTGCGGATATGGTTTCTTCCCTTCGGTCCCACTGGGCCCCTGTTTTCGCCCCCCGCTCGACGTCGCAGAGGCATCTTGATCAGTACTTAGGCAAGCATATGCATGCCTTTGACTGGTCCTTGGCTGCGCCGCCGTCGATGGGGTCGATTGCGTTCGTGATCCATGGCGCGAAACCCACGGCCCCTGGGCCTGACGGCCTTCCGTACGCGGCATGGCAGCAATCTTCGCTCTCGCAAGAAATCCTATATGAACTAATGCTCGAGCTACTTGCTGGTTTTCCCCCTCCTGTCTCCCTTAATGACTTCCTTCTTACCTTCTTATCTTTGCACCGAAGGGTCGCGAAGAGCGGGATAGTACCTTTGTCATGAGAGCCCCCGCAGAACACACGCCCTCTTGCTTTAAATAATACAGATGTGAAAATTATCTCGTCAGCCTGCAACCAGCGAATTAAAGGGACGATTGCTGCACAAGCCCACAAGGACCAGAGAGGCTTCCTGCCTGGCAGGAACTTCCTAGATAATGTGGTGCTTCTGGGCCCAGGTCGCCCAGAAAGATTCTTGAGCCTGACCCAAGCGACTTACACGTTCGCTGCGGCCAAGATCTCCCTGCTCGGTTGCCTCCGGACGTTTTGCATCATCAGCCCAGGCATCATGCAAGGTGCTCCTGACTCAGGATCGCTTTGGGCTCTCATCATGGACCCCCTGATCAGAGACATGCGCAAGAGGCTGATGAAACATCCTGGGTCGGCAGTGGGTGTGTGCGGATGACGTGGGGGCTCTGGTGGGTGATCTTCGGGCTCTTGCGCGTCTCTCGGGGGTTTTTTACGCGGCAGAATTGTTGGCAGGTTTGAAACTCTAGATACAGAAGTGTAGGCTGGTCCCTGTCCACCAAGCCTTCAGTGAGGTGGTCAGGTCCCAGGTCGCGGCTGCCCTTGAGGGAATTGCCCCGCGCTGGTGCGGCATACCCATTGTGGGAAGCGCGGGGTACTTAGGCGTGTGGCTCGGTCCCGAGGCGAAGGAGGAGGTGTGGGCCAGGGCGTTTCGGGAGTGGGTGGGAGGAGTCATTCGTTGCCTTGCAGAGACCGCAGCTCCGCCGTCGATCATGATTGCCATGTACAATAGTCGGGCTGTCTCGAAGTTTGGATATCTGGCTCAGCTGTCTCCGATCCCTGAATCTATTTTAAAGTTGGAATATTGGGCTCTACCTAAGGTTCTGAGGATGCCCCCTTTCTCCCTGCCACTCGACCAGCTGCTGGCCCTCAGACAGTGGAGTAAGCTCAGGCCCCTCTCGCTTCGTGTCCAGTGCGCCGCTGCCCTAATCAGATCTGCCCGGGTTACCGTCACCAATTGGAAGCCCCTGTGGGCGAAAATTCGGGCAGCGGCTGAGCGTGCTCTTCCCATGACCCAGTACCTGGGTGGATCGTGGTGTCCGGCCTTCTGGAAGAGTATGCCGATTGCCCAAGTGCTTGCTGAGGCTGCCTCGGGTTTTCCAGGCTCTGCCCGCTGGCGGGCTCCGATGGCGACAGCGCTCAAAGCTTCAAAGGAAGCGCAGTCGGAGAACCCGCGGGCCCCTGTTCAAAAGTCGCTGGCCCGCTCGTTGGCTAGCTCGATGTCTCGATGTTTCAGGAAAAGCTGGCCCCCACGATTTTCAAACGCCTGGTGAAGTGGGCGTCCCGTCCTCCCTCGAAGCGTGCTTTAGCGGGATGCGATTGGCCTGCGATGAGAGACGCGATGGCCGAGCTCCCACCAGCATGGCAGGCATCGGTGCTAAAAACTGTGGTGGGCGGGTGGACGACGGAGAGGATGATGACTCAAACTGATGTGCCGTGCAAATTCGGATGCACGGACGCTGTCGACTCCCAGTCCCATTATCTTATGTGCCCTGCTCTGTGGGCTGCTGTATCCATTGCGTGGCACCCTGAAACACCAGTCGAAGGATATTTGGATGCTCGACTTGGCCTGGCGCGTTCTTTGACACCAGAGAGGCAAGCTATGGCACTGCAGAGACTGGTGCTAGTTTTTTACATGTATAATTCAGTGAAGGGACTGGGAGTGGCGGTGGATGACGCAGAGATTACAATTCATGCCCGCGCTGCCAGAGCGCAGATGGTGCAACAGATGAGAGAGATGGACTAAGGCACACTTCATCCGAGCTACGTGCGAGGAGGGGGAGGAGGAGGAGGAGGAGGAGGAGGAGGAGGAGGAGGAGGAGGAGGAGGAGGAGATGGAGGGAGGAGGAGGGGAGGGGAGGAGAGGAGGAGAGGAGGATTGGAGAGAGGAGGAGGAGGAGGAGTGGAGCAGGAGGAGGAGGAGGAGGAGGAGGAGGAGGGAGGACGTGAGAGGAGGAAAGGAGGAGGAGGAGGAGGAGGAGGAGAGGAGGAGAGAGGAGGAGGAGGAGAGGAGGAGGAAAAGGAGGAGGAGCAGGAGGAGGAGGAGGGAGAAAGACAACGTACTGGAGTACCCAGATCGGACCACGCAGGCCTCCCCCGCCCTCGTGCTCATCCGTCTCCCCCTCTTTCCCTCCCGCCCTATTGCCTCCTACTCGAACTCCCGATGTCCTGGCTTCCCTGACGGCACCAGTGTTTTTTGAACGCTGCCGCTGAATTCCTCCTTCTCCTCTACCTCCTCCCCTTCTCCTTCTCCTCCTCCTCCTCATCTCTCCTCTTCCTCCTCCTCCTCCTCCTCCTCCTCCCCTCCTCCTCCTCCTCCTCCTCCTCCTCTCCCTCTCCCTCTCTCGTCTCCCCCTCCTGCTGCTGCTGTTCCTCATCCTCTGCCGCCTCCCTGCACCCCCTATACTCCTCCGGGTCTCTTTATTTCCCCTCCTTGCTCCTTCTTCTACTCCTCCTTCTCTTCCGACTCCCTCCTCCTCCTCCTCCTCCTCCTCCGCCTCCGCCTCCGCCTCCACCTCCTCCTCCTTCTCCTCCTCCTCCTCCCTCCCTCCTCCCCTTCCTCCTCCCTCCTCCTCCTCCTCCTCCTCCTCCTCCTCCTCCTCCTCCTCCTCCTCCTCCTCCTCCTCCTCCTCCTCCTCCTCTCTCTCCCAATCCCCCTCCCCCCTGGACTCCCCCTCCGCGCCTCTTGGGCCGTCTTGGAGCGTGGGAAAGCCGACACGACGGGAACTCAAAAATTATCAAAAACCTAAAGACAGTAAAAGATGTTGGGCTTTCGGGCCCCTCATGGGAAGCCTCTTCGAGGCCTCTTGGGGCGTCTTGGGGTGTCTTGGCGGCCTCTTCAGGCGTGTTGGGCCCATCTTGGGCGTCTTGCAGCGATCTGTCGGCGTTTCAGGGCCCTGGTGTACCGTCTTGGGGGCCTGCTGGGGACCTCTGGGTTCGTCTTGGGGCCCTCGCGGGCCAGAACAACAATCATGCGACCAAAACTCCAGGAACCCCAGGGGGCACGCGGGGACCCGAATTGATTCCTCAGGACTGAGGACTGAGGCTCAGAGGATTTGGCAAATGACCTGGGGACCCGCCCACTCCGTGGCCACAGGCACGGTGGCGGATGCGTCCTATCATCAAAAACCCTCCACATAAGGTCGCTTCCTAAAGAAACCATCCGTAACGATCCCCCTACGAAAATAACCATTACTACATGAATCAAATTTGAGGACAGCTTTTTGAGGACCGAGTGCTACAATCATCATTACACATGGGCCCGTACTAAAGGAAGCTTGCCATTAAAGCTATCCGTATTAGAATGAACCAGAACCACGACTGAACGAATACTTACTGAATATCTCGTTACCAAGAAGCGGTTACCAAAGGCACCCGTACCAACGAGTCCTTACCAAGTCCATCTTTACGAGGGGAGCCTTTTTTGATGATAGAAAACCCTAGCGAATGACCCCACCGAGAGCACCTTCGAGCATCGCGGGGCAAGTGAGAAGGAGGAGGGGGCCAGGAAACGGACTGCGGCGTCGACCTGGGTGCCGCAGGAGCGCCCACTCCCCAACTCCCAGAGCGGAGCAGCTGGCGCCTGGCGGTGCCGGCGCATCGGCGACGTGGTCAGGGACTCCGAGCTTTTGGCATCGTTCGGACGTTTGCATGTTTCTCGGCGAGGCCGGCGCTCAAGCTTGTGGCGAGGCGTCCTGACTTGCCGATAGGCCCAGCAAAGAATGTTCTAAGAGCCTCTTGTGGTTTGGACGAAATGTTCTTAGAACGTTTCTGGCTGAGACTCTCTGGTTGAATATATCGAATACGTTCTAAGAATATACTTGTCATTATTAGACTGTTTCTGTTCTAAGAACATGTCGTGGTAGGCCTACAGGACTGCCAGGACGGCCGTTTCCTGCTCAAAGCTCCGGAAGTTTTGGGCCCTCTTGGGAAAGACCCGTGCACGGAACCAAGCCGTGCACGTGGAATGGGCGTCCGAGCGATGGCAAGCGCCCCATTGGCGTGCCGCCGAGCGTTCGGCCGGGGACCTTTCGGAAAGGGCTCGGTTCCCACGGGCAGGTTTTTGGGGGCGTCCACAGGGGGGGTGGCGCGAGGGCGGTGGGCTTCTAAGAGGGAGGATCGGCTTCGTAGAAGGCAGGGTACGCCTTGGAAGGCCCTAGAGGCTCCCGAGAAGGCTTCTCAGAAGCCGCCTGGCCCTTCTGAGAATGCCCCTGCCCTGCAAGGAGCCCGCCCAAACGACCTTCTCAGTAGTAGGCCGCCCCCCTCGGGCCACCTCCTTGTGGACGGCGCCGGTAAGCAGGTGGATGAAGGCGGGGGGAGGAGGGGCCGGTGTTTTGATGCGGTGGTGCCGGATGCGGCGGCGCTGGCGGCGAGGGTGATGGCGGAGGTGGCTGTGCCGCGTGCCGTTGTTCTTGCCGCTCCGTCCTGTCAGTCGCCATCCCTGCCCTTCCGCATGCGCGGGGCGAGCGTGGGCGAACAATGAGCTCAACTCCCCTCACCCCCCCACCCCCTCCTCGCTGGTGGAGGGCAGTCGCATCCCCCGACATCGTGACGGTAGCAAGGATGGAAGTTTTGCGCACCGGCCTCAGGTTTCGAGGGCGTGCGTCTTGCGTTAGGTAGCAGCAAGCAGGAGGGGGTGGGGGGAAAGGATGAGGAGGAGAAAGGGGGGTTGGGCGGAAGATGACGAAGAGTAGGACAAGAAGGCGGAGTAAGGAGGATAACATCTGAAGAGGAGAAGGGAGGAGAAGGCATATGAAGAGGAGGAGCTGGAGGAGAAAGAGGAGGGGGGGAGGAGGGGAGGAGGAGGACGAGGAGGAGGGGCAGGAGGCGGAGGGGGAGGAGAACGGGAGTTGGTGGAGGAGAACGAGAAGGGGGGAAGTACGGGAGGGGAAGGGGGAGGCGGATGAGGAGAGCGGAGAGGAGGAGACGGACAAACCAGGGGCGTTCACGGCATACTTGACATTCAACATGTTCCACCCATTCTTCCAAAATGCGCTGAATTATTTGCTATGCGCGGGCTGGGGTGTCCAAGATAATCTTAGCCCTCAAAGAGGCCCCGTCGTACAACATGCAGTCAGAAAGGGTGGATTGGTGCATTCAGAGGTGGGGCAGAGAGGGAGCGAGGAAGAGAGGGAACTGGAGAGAAGGAGGGAGCGAGAGAGAGAGGGAGAGAGAGAGCGAGAGAGCGAGGCACCGGTGTTCGACCCATGTCGCCGTGGCGGGAAGAGCAGGAGGCGCCCCGTCGCCGCGAGGCATGGGCATCGGCGCCCGCGGGGGGGGGCCGGGGAGCGCCCCTCTGCCGAGAGGGAGGGGGGGGCGGGCGGGAGCGTGCCCGCGGCGCCGACGATCGGGCCGGGCGAAAGGGGGGGATTGGGAAAGGGGGGGTTACGAAATTTGCTGCATGCAGCTGGTTTCGGCCTCACCGAGGGGCACATTCCTCGATACATGGCCGCCTCCGGCGCCGGGAGGCGCCAGGAACACCAGCTGCGTGAGCTGATTCTCAAACCCCCCCTTTGCTATTCCCCCCTTTCGCCCGGCCCGAGACGAGCGGGGGCGGGTGGCCATTGGGGGGGGTGGCCCGAGCGGGGGTGATCGAGGGTCGAGGATCGAGCATCGAGCATCGAAGATCGAGGATCGAGGATCGAGGATCAAGAGGAGGAGGAGGAGCAGGAAGAGGGGGAGGAGGAGGAGGCTACTGGATGCGGGAGCAGACCGCAGCCTCGGAGGTGGTGCTTCGATGCTCGATGAGCCCCGCGAGTCATGAAGAAAAACCCGGCGGCAGGTTTTTCACAGTGTTCGGGCCCTGGGGGCCCTCGCCAGACCACCAACCAGCTTGCCAAACCATCCCAACCCACCACCAGGAGTGAAGAACCACTCACCAAGCCACCCCAACCCAACTCGAAGGCTTCAATTTGCCCTCCATTTCCAGTGTTGGGGGGGTCGGGTCGGGGAACATTGAAACAACACATGGAGCCCGTCCCCCCCCCTTAACCGTACATTCGGGTCGAATTTGGGTCTTCGGTTTGGGTTGAACGATTGGGGTGGTCTGGTAGGTAGCCAGTGAAGAATCCAGAACTCCGCGAGTCATCCGGCCCCTGGGGGCCCTCGCCAGGCCTCGCGACCGCCAAAGAACGATTCGGGGTGAGAAGCCGGTCCCGGGAAGAGGTCGAGATCTCTGGGGGTCGACGTCACGAAAAATCATGACGTCGGGGGTTTAGGAAAAGGGCCCTGCAGGGGCCCTGTGGTGCCCCTTTTGGAACCAGCAGGGGCCCCAAAGGGCTCCCTTTAAAGCCCTTCTCTTCATCCCCAATTCAGGTCACCCCCATTACCAGTAGGTCGGGCATGTCCCGCTACAGGAGGAACATCCAAACTGGTCGAGCATTTGCATGGGGACCATTATTTTTGGTTTGTCTTGCGTATTGCTAACTATTTTTGGGGTATGTTTTACTTTTCGCCCACAATCCGCCTGTAGGGGGACGTGCCCGACCTAACATTACCACCCGCCCGTGACGGGCGCTCGTCCACCCGTCTGCCCACGCCGCTCCTCTCCATCTCTCCAGCCGCTTCGGCGCGAGGGCGACGCCCGGAGGCAGCGGTGCCCCCTGGAGGCTCTAGGCCTCCCAGAAGGCGGGGTCCGAGCAGCCGGGCCCGGAGGCTCGCGCCCGCATCGCCGCTGCGGCCCGCCGCGGCGCTCGAGCTCTTCTCCGCGCCGATGCATCGGCGATGCGTCGGCGATGCATCGGCGAGGCGGCGCGATCCTCCGGCCCTGTCCACTCGGGCCCCGTCCGCGCGGCCGCTCCCGGGAGGGCGGCGGCGCCCCCCCGAGCGGCGCGAGGCTCTCCGCCCGTCTGCCCCGCGCTGCCGCTCGGGCCCGCTGCCCGCGCGGTGCGCCTCGTCGCCGGACGCGTGCTCCCGGGGGCCTCTCGGGGGCCTCTCGGGGGCCTTTCGGGGGCCCCTTGGGCCGTCTTAGGGGGGTCTTGGCCCGTCTGACGCCTTTGGATTAGGGCCGTCCTGGGGCCCTCTTTGCAAGGGCTCCCTCGAGGGCGCGAAGTTATTCGCGCTTCGCGGTCCTCGTTCCTTCTCCTCCTCCTCCTCGTCCTCCTATTCTCCCTTTGGGAGGGCGGCGCGAGAGCGCGAAGTTATTCGCGCTTCGCGCTTCGCGCAGCGCGAAGCGCGAAGTTGGGAGCCCTAGGATACTTGGGGTGCTCTTGGGACGCTTGGGGTCCTCTTTGGGGGGCCGCATGGACTGTCTTGCAGCTATCTTGGAGGACTCTTGCGCCGTCCCTGGCGGTCGGGAGCCCGAACACGCTACAATGCTGAACTCGCTTTTGCTCAGCTTTTGCCACTGTCAACGTTGATCGTCGGATTCCCTGGCGTATCGTATCTGGGTCGGGTCTGTCAAATGTTTTCTCTAGGCAGTCTCATCACAGGAGATTCGACGTTGCGAAAAATACAACAGATCGCGACGAACCACTACCGGCTAGACCATCGATCTTACCTTGTTGCTGCAAATGTCGAGCCGTACCAATCTGTATGGTCCCAGGGCCCGAAATTGGGCGAGGACGCCCAGTGCGAACAAGAACCGTCCGTCGGTCGGGCGTCGGGTCATGGGGGTGCGATAAGAGCGGGGGGGGGGAACAGGTGCACCTCTTGTGCCCTGAAGGGACCCTCTTGTACCCTGAAGGAGCCCCCATGGGGCCCTAAAAGGGGCACCAAAGGAGCACGTTTCACCCCCCTACCCCTCTCTCTCTCGCTCTCTCCCCCCTCTTTTAGCGCACCCCCAGTCATTACGGTGGAGGCATTGATTCAGGAATGTTCCCAGGAGGCTGCAGACCCTTGAGGATTCCTTACTTGATGAGGGTGGCGGTGATATCCATGGCCAAGCCTCAATTGGAGTTCCAACCGCCTCCAGACCCTGGATTCCTTATCTAAGGGTTCCTGATCAAATGCCCCCACCGTAGCGCCCGAGGCGGGACCTCTTCACGAGGCGAGGGCGTCGGGGCTGGCCCCCTCCGCGCCCGCCGCCGCGCCCCCCGCAGGCGAGCGATGACCGCGGAGGGGCATCCCGCCCCCGCTGGGCAGGCGCAGGAGGCCCAGGCGGCCGTCGCCGCAGGCCGCCAGAATCCCTGCGCCCTGGGGCCGACCCCTCGATGCCTCGACCCCTCGATGCCTTGGCCCCTGAGCCCCTCGACGCCTCGACGCCTCGTCCCTCGATCCTTGTTGTCCTCGATCCTCGATCTCCTCCCCCCTCCTCCTCCTCCTCCTCCTCCTCCTCCTCCTCCTCCTCCTCCTCCTACTCCTCCTACTCCTCCTCCTCCTCCTCCTCCTCCTCCTCCTCCTCCTCCTCCTCCTCCTCCTTCTCCTCCTCCTCCACCCCCTCCCTCCTCCTCCTCCTCCTCCCCTCCTCCTCCTCCTCCTCCTCCACCTCCCCCTCCTGCTCCTCCTCCTCCTCCTCCTCCTCCACCTCCTCCTCCTCCTCCTCCTCCTCCTCCTCCTCCTCCTCCTCCCCTCCCCTCCCTCGTCCTCCTACCTCCTCCTCCTCCCCCATCCTCCTCCAACTCGTCGTCCCTCCCTCCTCCTCCTCCTCCTCCTCCTCCCTCCTCCTCCTCCTCCTCCTCCTCCTCATCATCCTTTTCCTCCTCCTCCTCCGCCTCCTTCTCCTCCTCCTCCTGCTCCAACTTCTCCAGTTCCTCCTCCTCCTCCTCCTCCTCCTCCTCCTCCGCCTCCTTCTCCGCCTCCTCCTCCCCCGCCCGCCGCAGGCCGCCAGAACCACGCGCCCGGGCGGGGAGGGGTTCTCCAACTTCCAAGGGCACTCGGATATGATCGTCGGTTCTCGGCGGTTCCCCTCTGAGAGGGCATGATCAGGCATAAACATCAACTTCCGAGGTTCCGCGCGGATTTCTCGGGTCGACGCTGGGTCCCCTTGGCGGCGCCTCTGGCGCCGCCCTTGGCGCGCTCCGCGCGCCAGGGAGGGTGATCCATAGCCGATCTAAGACTCCCGCACGGGCCTCCGAAAGTCTATGTTTATGAAGTTTGTTGTTTCTCTAGGGCCAGGCTCTGGGGGGGTCACCAACCTTCAACGGTGTTCGTAAATGTTCGTCCGCTCTCGGCGCGTTGCAACCTTGGGAATCGTTCCAGCAGCTGCGCCTCGCCGAGAGCTTTCCCAGGGTGCCCAGATCGTCCCAAAGGGCCGCTGGAGAGCCGACTTATGACCCGAAAGCCAGGGGGCAACGTCAGGAGGCTAGGCTCAGGGGTTGCATCGACCCCCAGTCGCCCACTCATCGCCGATTGAGGCCCGACAGCCCACCCCGCCCAGGAACGTGCGGATTCGCTATCCGGGGCCTGCCGAGTGCGCTCGAGGTAGCTGCGCAGGCGCGAGTGGTCTGTGGTTATCGAGGCGGCGTTTGCGCCCAAGCCAACGCTCAAGGATCCCACTGGAGCTCCCCGTGCCCGCGCGTGTACAGTGAGCGGAAAGGGTCGGGACACAGCCCCACGTGAAGAATTGAGCCACCCGGGGCCGATCGCCGATCTGTCAGCGATGTATCGCAGATTCCAGCTCAGCTCGATGCTCCCCCCCCTTGAGCCAGTCCGCCCACCCCACGTTGCCCCCCCAGCGGAGAAGAAGGGAGAGGAGGAGGAGGAGGAGGAGCAGGTGGAGGAGGAAGGAGGAGGAGGAGGGGAGGAGGGGAGGGAGGAGGAGGGAGGCGGAGGAGGAGGAGGCGGAGGAGGAGGAGGAGGAGGAACCTCGCGCCGCGACAAGAGCCAAGACGGGAGGGGCTCGACAGCTCTTGGCCTCCGAGGCCCCTGCCGCGCCCTGCCTGGAGGGCTTGGTTTCCACCACCACAAATTGGAGGGGGGATGTGGAGGACGAGGAGGAGGAGGACGAAGAGGAGGAGGACGAAGAGGAGGAGGAGGAGGAGGAGGAGGAGGAGGAGGAGGAGGAGGACCCCCTCCCCCTCCAACTTCTTGTGGTGGAGGTGGGAAACGGGCCCATCACTGCTGCCCTCGAGCACAAGAGGGGCTCGGGGTGAGAGGCGGGGCCTGGGAGAGGCGCCGAGAGGTCCAGAGCTCCACGCTGTGAGCACATGTGACGTTGGGGTTCAGGGGTTGGAGGAGGGGGGATGGGTTTTGGCACCGCCCCCCACAGCATGCTGTGCCTCCCAGCAGCTTCGCCTTTACTTCTTCTTACGGGAAGGAGAAGGGGTGAGGGGGGGAGGAGGAGGAGGAGGAGGAGGAGGAGGAGGAGGAGGAGGGGGCGAGGGGGACGTATGGGGACAGCAATGAGGGAGGAGGAGGATGATGATGAGGAGGAGGAGGCGGAGGAGGAGGAGGAGGAGGAGGAGGAGGAGATGAGGAGAGATGAGGTGAAGGAGGAGGAGGAGGAGGA
Organism: Prorocentrum cordatum; assembly: GCA_963575745.1. NCBI lineage: Eukaryota > Dinophyceae > Prorocentrales > Prorocentraceae > Prorocentrum > Prorocentrum cordatum. Next base: position 64,541 of record CAUYUJ010016481.1, on the reverse strand, counting down.
AGACGGAGAGGGAGGAAGGGGAGGACAGGACGCGAGGGAAGGGAGCGGGGTCGAAAGGAGGGGAGAAATGGCAGGGGTGTGGAAGGGGAAGGCGAGAGGAGGGGGAGGACATGGAGAGGGAAGAGAGGCAGGCTGGCGAGTAGGAAGGTGGTGGAGGGAGAGGAGGGGCAGAGGAAGGGGCAAGGGAGACAGGAGTGGGAGGGGAAGAAATGGGGGAAATGGAGGGGGGAGGGTGGGAAAGAGGATGGGGTTGGAAACGAAGAGGCGAGGCTAAGGGAAGAGGCAGGGGGGCGGCGGGAGGAGAAAGGGACAGGGAGGGGAATGATTATATTGGGTTCGAGGGAGGGCAGAATAATGGGTGCAGGGGAATGGATGGGGGAAGGGTGTAGGAGACGTGCGATGGGAGCAAGAGGGGCACGGGGGTGAGGGATGCCGAGAGGGAGTGTCTGCATTTTACGGTGCTGGTCTGGTGCAGGCAGACCAGGTTCTCCCGTCAACGGTGAGTGTAGATGCGCAGCGCTTGGCCTCAAAAAGTCGTGATTCAGGTTTTCGAGTGGCCCATGGTTCCGATGACTGCAGGATGCCAGGACTCCGTGGAGCCAGCTCACCTCCGCTCCACTGCCCATCCCCCTCTCCCTTCCATCCTCCCCGCTGCCATCCGCCCGACCCCCAAGCTCCCTCTGCATAGGCCCCCACAATGAGCCATTTCCACTGGGGGAAGTGCCCCGTTGGGAGTCAACCGTGTGAAGATCCTGAAGCGTGCCAAAACACCATTCTCGGAACTTCAAGGCCACGAGTCAACCTGACTGCTGCGCCTTGGCGATCCTGAATCGTGCCAGATCACCATTGCTGGGACGACAACGCCGCGAATTAATGTACAGGTTGTGTCCTGACAACCCTGAATTGCTTCGAAACGTAATGTCTGATACGGTAACCGCTGGAATTCGTGAAACCCAAATACATGTGTAAAACGAATGTGCGCGGCGCTAAAGCGACATTTTGAAAAGGGGCCGCCCGCAATCTGCGAAACACTCCTGCAATTTGTTCAGACGAATGTGTGCGGCGCTAGGGCGAGAGTCACATTTTGAAAACGGCCCGCCCTCAATTTGTGAAGATCCTGCGATGTTTCATTTCAAGAAGGATGTGCGCGGAGCTAAGGCGAGAGCCACAGTTTGAAAGCCTCCCGCCCTCTATCGATGAAGCTCTTGCCAATGTCGATCTTCAGGATCCGAAATCGTGAGGGCCTCTCGGGCGAAGCGCCCGGCCCGCCCCTCCGCCCTGGGGTGCGACAGGGATCAGGCATTCATGAGGAAAAATAATGGAGCAGGAGAAGGAGGAAGAGGAGGAACAGGAGGCGGCGGAGGAGCAGGAGGAGGAGGAGGAGGAGGAGGAGGTGGAGGAGGAGGAGATGAGGAGAGATGAGGAGAGATGAGGAGAGATGAGGTGGAGGAGGAGGAGGAGGAGGAGGAGGAGGAAGACGTAGATGGAGGAAGGGGAGGACAGGAAGCGAGGGAAGGGAGCGGGGTCGAAAGGAGGGGAGAAAGGGCAGGGATGTGGAAGGGTAGGAGAGGAGGAGGAGGAGGAGGAGGAGGAGGAGGAGGAGGAGGAGGAGGAGGACCTCAGCCCCCCTCCCACACCCCGCCTCCCCCAGCGCACCCCCGGAGGCGCCTCGCAGGCGAGCCAGCCGCAGCAGCCTCCCGAGCCGCCGTCGCGGCCGCCGGAGAGGAGAGGCGACCCCGACGGGGCGCCCTGGCCATTGTTTTCCCCTAGTTCTTAGGGTTGGGATTTACCCTACTTTTCGGATATGATTTCTTACCCTACACCCCCTACGTTTTTTACCCTATCTCAAGAATAAATTACCCTACTTTCTCATACAACATTACCCTACTTCCCCTACATGTCCTTGCCCTACTTACCCTACTTACCCTTCTTACCCTACTTACCCTACTTACCCCAAGGGGGGGGGCGACCAGGCGGGAGCCCTGCAGGGAGCCGGGGCAGGAACTCAGAGGAGGAAGAGGTACCGACCCAGACCCCCCTCGAGTCATGAAACAAGCACGACGGGAGGTTCTTCCCACGGGGCTGGACCCAAGCGGTGTTCTTGGTGATTTCGTGGGCCGTTTTCGTTTCGACTTCGTTTTGCGGTAAAGGCGGATTCGAGACAAAAGCGAGGGAAAACGAAAACAAAACGAAAACGAAAAACACAGTTTAGGTTCAGCCATGTTTTCCCAATTTTCGGCCTCCGGGGGCCCTTGCCGGGCCTCGGGGCTGTCAAAAAACGAGTCAGGATGAGAAACCGGTCCCAGGGAATAGGTCGAGATCTCTGGGGGTCGACGTCATGACAAAAATCATGACGTCGGGGGTTTGGGGAGGAAGAGGTACCGATACCGCTGCCGCTCCCTCGTTTCTGCTTTTCGGGGGGGCATCACGGGAGGCCCTCGAGCGGGGGCGGCTCCGCTCTGTGTTGGAGGGACTTGGTGCGAGTAGCGCTGGCAACGCCCAGGCAGCTAGACGAATGGTGGCGCTGCGAAGAAACGCGGCCACACTTCGGCGGAGTTCATCGCTTCGCCGCCGGCTCTGGCCCACCACGCTTCGGCGCTACACTCGAATCAGACCCCAGTCCCCAAGCATCAACCTTCTGATCTTCCGATCGTTGTCCCAGCATCTCGTCCCGAAGCCGAGAGAAAAGGGATCCGCTTGCAAGGAATAGCGCGTCGCCGGTGCAGCCGCCGCGACACGCTAAGCAGAATGTCTTGACCGCGCTCTTTTAGCTTGTGTCACAATTTGCCCCCCCCCCCCCCCCCACCCCCCCCCTCCAACTTCTTATCCTCCTCCTCCTCCTCCTCCTCCTCTTTCCCACCTCCTCCTCCAGCCCTGCCTCCATCTCCTCCTCCTCCTCCTCCTCCTTCATCCTAATCCTACTCCCTCCGTCCTCTCTCTTCCCTCCTCCCTCCCTGCTCCTTCCTCGTCCTCCCTCCTCCTCCTCCTCCTCCTCCTCCTCCATTCCTCCTCCTCCTCCTTCTCCTCCTCCTCCTACCTCCACTCACTCTCCTCCTCTACCTCCTCTTCCTCCAACTACTCCTATTCCCTCCCTCTCTCCCTCCCCTTCCCCCCTCCCCTCCCTGCCTCCCCCCCCCCTCCCTGCCTCCCTGCCTCCCTCCTTCCCTGCCTCCTCCCCCCCGCTCCTCCAGGCGAGGGGCTGAGCGCGCGGGGGGCGCTGCAGTCCCTGATGGCCCTCGGCCCCTCGCTGCACCTGAAGGCGGGAGCGACGGGGGAGTGCGAGCGCGCTGTCCGGGGAGCGGGTCGCGGCGCGAGGACCCAGACCACCTGAAGTCATGAAGGAATCGCGACGGGAGGTTTTTCCTAATTTTCGGCCTCCAGGGGCTCTTACCAGGCCTCGGGGCCGTCGAAAAACGACTCAGGATGAGAAACCAGTCCCGGGAAATGGGTCGAGATCTCAGGGGGTCGACGTCATGACAAGATCATGACGTCGGGGTCTGGGGACGCAGACCTCCAGCGTCTGGGGCGTCTAGGGCCTCATCGTTTTTTCGTAGCTTGTTCGTAGTGGTTCGTAGTGGCTCGTAGTTGTCTGTATTTGTTCGTAGTCTCTCTTGTAAAGAAATCAACCAAACAAGTCAGAAACAAGTGTTCGCAGTGTTTCGCAGTTTATCGCAATTTTCGTAGTTGTCGGCGTCTGGGGGCCCTCGCCGGGCCCTGGGACTGTCGAAAAAGGGTTCCCAGTGTCGCAGCTTTCGGAGCAGATTGCCGTAGTCGTCGGCGTCTGGCGGCCCTCGCCGGGCTCTGGGACAGTCAAGAAGGGGTCCGGGGCGACCGGAGCTCAAGTGAGCCCGTATTGAAAACGTCAAGGCATCAGAGGTCTGGGTTTGTTTGGTCGTCGTGGTCGTCGGTCGTCGGTCGTCGTGGTCGTCGTGATCGTGATCGTGCTCGTGCTCGTGCTCGTGCTCGTGCTCGTGCTCGTCGTCGTCGTCGTCGTCGTCGTCGTCGTCGTCGTCGTCGTCGTCGTCGTGGTCTCTGTCTGGCGGCCTTCGGCCAAACGTCTTTGGCTCTTGAGTTTGTTCGCCTGCGCTGGGCTCCTCGTCGCCATAAGGGCGGATTCCCTTCGACCTGTTAGTCAACAGGCCCCCCCTATGGAGAGGTCAGGAGGTCGATGCTTGAGGGGAGAGGGGGAGGAGGAGGAAGAGGAGGAGGAGGAGGAGGAGGAAGAGGAGGAGGAGGAGGAGGAGGAGGAGGAGGAGGAGGAGAAAGAGGAGACTGGCCATATGAAGACGAGGAGGAGAAGGAATCACGGGCCCCTTTCTGGGGGCCTCCTTGGTGCTTCCTGTGAATGGCCTGTGGGCCTCTTGGGGGCCTCCTGGGGACTCTCGGGGGCTTCTTGGGGCCTCGTGGGCTGTTCTAGGGAACTCTTGTCTGGTCTGGTACTTTCGGATGCCGTCTCGGGGGCCTGTTTGGGCCGTCTCGGTCTCGGTGCCTTCCGCAGCGTTTTGGGGCCGCCTTGGGGCCCTCCTGGGAGCCTCTTGGGCGGTTTTATGTTCCTTTGGGGCTAACTTGGGGCCGTCTTGGGGGCCTCTTGGGCTGTCTTGGAGCTATACTCGAGGCCTCTTAGGCCGTATTGGGCGACTCTAAGCCTCAACAATCGAGAACCTCGACATCCAACAAAAGCCCAAGGAACATCGATGTTGCTCGCCTCCTCAGGCTCTCCAGGAGGGCTTCTTACAGCACTCTTGGATGCCTCCTGGGGCCTCCTGGGGCCTCTTGGGCCGTCCTAGGGAGCTCGTGGCCCGTCTGACGCCTTCGGAGGCCGCTTTGAGGGCTTCCCTAGGCCGCGACACCCGGCTTCCAGAGCCGCTGGATCTCAGAGATGTTTGTTTCATCCTCACCCGATTGTGCGGTGGGGGCGTTGGGTGAGGAATGTACCCAGGAGGCTTCAGACTTTGGGAGATTCCCATCTCATGAGGGCGGCGGTGACACCTATGGCCAGTCCACGACTGGAGCCCACTGGCTTCCAGACCCTGGTTTCCTTACTTCATGGTTCCTTATCCAATGCCTTCACCGTACCCTCATCCTAGCTTCGTCTTAGTTACGTGTGTCATGAGGTGTCCCTGCGCGTTCCCCCTCCTGAGCGCCGGCTTCCCAGCCTTGGCTGTCCTGCGCGGCGTTGGCTCTTGCCGGTGGCTGCCCACAGCTTCCGGCCCGAAGAGTTGGTTGCCCATAGGGCAGTTGCCTTCTCCTCCTCCTACTCCTCCTCCTCCTCCTCCCTTTCCTCCTTCTCCTCATCCTCCTTCTCCTCATCCTCCTTCTCCTCCCCCTCCTCCGTCTCTTCCTCCTCCTCCTCCTCCTCCTGCTCCTCCTCACCCCAACTCCTCCTCCTCCTCCTTCTCCTCCTCCTCCTCCTCCTTCTCCTCCTCCTCCTCCTCCTCCTCCTCCTCCACCTCGTCCTCCTTCTCCTAGTCCTCCTCCTCCTCCTCCGCCTTCTCCTCCTCACTCTCCTCGTCCTCCTCCTCCTTCTCCTCCTCCCCACGTTCAGGAACTTTGGCTTGGCGCGTCACTCTGCCAGTTCAACGTCCCGAGCTTTTCCCAGCCTCCCGCCCCGCGGAGCGGAGCGACACGCGATTAGCTTGCAGGGCAGAGCGTGTCTCCGGGGCCGCCGCCGCGACACGGTGAGCAATAGTGTGGCCGTCTGGGGCCCACGCGCACGAAGTTTCACCCAAAGGGCCGCAGGAGCCTTGCGGGCTGCGTGGCCATCACACCTCCTCAGGCTCCGAAGAGAGTTCCAAGGCGGGGCTCTGCCCCGTCCGCAGGCAGTTCGCCCAACCCTGGCGCCGCCCTGGCCCTGGGGCCCACGCGCGGCTGATTGTCACACCCCTTGCCGGCGTGTCCGAGCACTGCAGAGGACCCTTCTGCATAGCAGACCCCAGGCAGGTGGGCCAGCGGGGCGACCCTCGCCATAGGCTCCAATCATGTCAGGCGCACCTGCTGAGAGCCTGGTCCAGGCCCTCCCACTCCCTCCCGCCCACATCCGCACCAGCCCGCCCTGGGGCTGGGCGCACCGGGCCATCGCTTCGCAGCGTCAGCCGACTTGAGCGAGGGGGCCAATTCGTGAGCTCCGTACCAGAGTCTGCGTCTCGAAGGCTCGCCTCTCCGAAAAGTGGCAGGCATACTTCGACTGAGAAGCGCCACGCTCGTCCTGGTGCCGCCCGTAGCACCACGTGCACGGTGGTGTGCGCCGCATGGCAGATTCTCTGCTCAGTGCGTGCGCTCCCTCCGGAGAGGCCCAGAGGACGCAACATTGCGATGGCACAACGTTCTCGACGGTGTCGGCGACATGTACCCGTTTTGACGGAGACACCCATCTCTGGTGACTAACTTGTTTTCGGCTTCCAGAGCGCACACGGTATGTGCCATGCTAGAGAAGACCCGCACACGCCTTTGTTGAACGGAGCTGCGGGTTTTGCCAGCGCGTCTAGTTTCCCGCCAATGCTGGACCCAAATGCAAGGCACGGTGATTCCTCACTCAATGCAAAAACAACTGGCAGAAGACACAGGCCGTTAGCCTGTGGCTCGCGATTGGTGGCTCGCGACTGCCTCTGTCAACGCTGCATCACGGCACGAAGCGCACCAGTGAGCGCCTGCAACATGGTCCGTTACTTTATGGCGTCCATGGTCAAAAATATCCAGCGCTTCCCGCCACCATGAGGCTGTAGCATTCCGCCAATCCACAGCAGGCCTTGAAGTTGCCGCTATCGCATGATCCGTTCCCTCCCCGTCCACCTCATCCAACCTCATCGCTCATTGCTCCTTCTGCTTATCCTCCTCCTCCCATTCCCTTCTCCACCTCGTGTTCCTCCTCGTTGTAGTCATCCTCGCCCTCCTCCTCCTCCTCCTCCTCCTCCTCCTCCAACATCCCCCCCCCCCCTCCTCCCCTCCTCCTCCTCCTCCTCCTCCTCCTCCTCCTCCTCCTCCTCCTCCTGCTCCTGCTCCTCCTCCTCCTGCCCATCCTCCTCCTCTTTGCCCCCCGTATGGCTCCCGATCGGGGAAGCCCCTTCGCGCGCCAGCGAGCCAAAGCAGCGGCTCTCCAGCGCTGGTCGGCCGGCGCGGCGGCGGCGGCGGTGCCGCCAGACCCGCCCCGCGGACGCCCCGGGGGGGCGACACCAACGGGGGAAAGCCATCCCCTATCCTCCCCCCAATCCTCGACATCATTCTCGCTGCTCCCTCCACCCTCCTCCTGTTCCCTCCCCCTCCTCCTCCTTCTCCTCCTCCTCCTGCACCTCCTCTTCCTCCTCCTCCTCCTCATCATCACCCTCATCCTCATCCTCATCCTCATCCTCATCCTCCTCGTTCTCCGTTGTTTTGCGCCGGTTCGAGTGCGCGCTCGTGATGACCCTCGAGAAGGGCAATCGTGCTCCTCTTGTCTCTTTTGCCGCTTCTTACAACCGTCTCCCCCTGGATCCCCTTGTCTTCTCTTGTCCGCCCTTCCCTTGCCGGCCAGTGTCGCTCATCCTCCCCCTCCCACTCCTTCCTCGACGTCGGCGACCGTTGTTTCGGGCCTCCGGTGCCCATGCCCTTCCTCGTTGTTGCCTTTGGCGGCTTCCTGGGGAATCCGATCATGTCGCCCTGGGGTTCCGACGCCGCGAAGGACAAGCACAATCCCCAAACCACACAAGACCAGTGCCCCCGACCCCGCCCTTCCCTGGCATTCCTCACGCCGGCTCTGTCCGCGACAGCCCCTGGGGCCCGAAATTGGGCGAAGACGCCGGGCAGAGTTCGGGGCGCCTGCATCTCACGTGGCGACCGCCGCCCCGGTCCGCATCGTTCTGTCCTCGTTCCCGCCGCTGCATGAGAAACATACCATATGTGTTTTCTCTCCTCCTCCTCCTCCTCCTCTTCCTCCTCCTCCTCCTCCTCCTCCTCCTCCTCCTCCTCCTCCTCCTCCTCTCCTCCTCCCTCCTCCTCCCACTCCCCCTCCTCCTCCTCCTCCTCCGTCCCCCGTTTTCCACTCCTCCTCCTCCTCCTCTCCTCCTCCTCCTCCTTCTCCCTCCTCCTCCTCCTCCTTCTCCTCCTCCTCCTCCTTCTCCTCCTCCTCCTCCTCCTCCTCCTCCTCCCTCCTCCCTCCACCTCGTGCAGGGTCAGTCTGTCGCAGCGTGGCAGATCGATGAGATTCGCAATGCGTGCTGCTGTGTCAGATGTGGGAGGCTTGTTGAGGGATGCATTGCGTTGCGAAGCGGTGTGGGCCGAGGGGGGGGTGCGCTGGATGGGTCCCGTGAAAGTCTGTCACGAGAGGGGGGGCCAGCGCAAATCCGTTCAACAGCTGTCGCCAGACCCTTCCTGGGGTGCTGAAGCGGACCAGTGCTTCGCACCGCGCCCATGACCAGCAGTGGCGACGAGGGGGCCCCTTCCTCCCCGCCCCTCCTGCCGGCCGGAGCCAGCGCTGGGCCACCTCAGCAACCCGAGCCGGCTCCCACGCTGCCTGGCTCAAAAACAACTCGAGCCCAGACCCCAGGGCGTCGTGATTTTTCCATGACGTCGACCCCCAGAGGTTGCGACCCATTCCCCGGGACCGGCTTGTCCTCCCGAGTCGCTTTTGGACGGTCTCGCGAGGCCCGGTGAGGGCCCCATGGAGGCCGAAAACTTTAGAAAGGCCTCCCGTCGCGCTTCTGTCCTTCCTCGAGGGGGTCTGGCTCCCGCGCGCCGGCCGAGGAGCCAGCTCCCTGCCGGACCTCTCGGCGGGGGCGAAGGCGGCGCGGGCCCGCCCGGAAGCCCCCCGCGGGGTCACCGCCTCCGCTGCCGGCCGTGCAAGGAGCCGGGCGGCGCAGCCCGGGCTCCGTGAATCGGCACGATCGCCAAGCAGGGGCGAAGCGTCCTGGCGCGCCCATAGGCCTACCAAGCAATGTTCCCAGACCCCCTCGAGCAATGAAAAACACATGACGGGACGTTTTTCGCCATTTTCGACCCCTGGGGGCCCTCACCGGGCCTGGGGACCGTCGAAAAATTATTCAGGATGACAAACCGGTCCCGGGGAGTAGGTCGAAACCTCTGAGGGTCGACGTCATGAAAAAAACATGACGTCGGGGGTCTGGGCGTGCCTGTAGGCCTACCAAGCATTGTTCTGAGAAACTGTTGCGGTTTCCACGGCATGCTCTTAGAACATTTCTGGTTGGGACTGTCTTGTTTCACCACATCGGGCTCATGTTCTAAGAGCATTAGTTCGGTTCTTGGATCATTTTTGGGTCCTAAGAACATGTCGCGGTAGGCCTATAGGAATGCCAGGACGGTCGGTCCCTGCTCAAGAACGAAATTGGTACGGAAAGAATGGGTACACTGCCCAACAGCAGTTCCTGTTCATTTCGAGCAGGACTCGCTGTCCGCGCCGCCGCGGCCTGTGTCTATTTGAGACAAACGGCCACGTGTCCAACAGCGGCCGCTGCTGGTTTGGGGCGACATCTGTTGTTGGGCATTGTACCCATTTTTCCTGGCTCCCATTTCGGGCAAAATGAAGCCAACGGGTCCGCTGTGGTATACCGATCTCGAAAAACCAAGAGCCAAGTTCTTGGGAGCGACTGAGGCTGCGCACTCCCAGACCTCTCGGGCAAGGAGAGAAGCACGACGGCAGGTTTTTCTTTATTTGCGGCCTCCGTGAGCCATTTCCGGGCCTCGGGGCCGTCAACAAAACGACTCGGGATGAAAAACCGGTCCCGGGAAAGGGGTCGAGATTTTTGGAGGTCGACGTAATGAACAAATCATGAAATCGGGGGTCTGAGCTAGAGGCTCCGAGGCGCTTCTCGGGCTTCCATGTGCTCCCGAGGACAGTCAACACCGATAGCCAGGAGCAGCGACGTTCCAAGGTTTCCCTCGCATCCTTGCCTTCCGGCCCGTCCTGCTGGCCGCGCCCCGCTCGAAAAGTGTCGGCATGGCCTTCCAAGGGTGTTCACGCTTCTGTCGGTTCGGTTGCGTCGCAGTCGGTTGCGTTCGGTCGCTTCGGCTCGGTCGGTTTTCGTGCCGTTGCCGTGTCGCTGCGCTTTCCTAGGCTCAAGTCGGGCCTGTCCCTCTACAGGGGGAAGATTCAAAATTGGTAAAACAAATCATCAGGGTGCGTGTGTATATCTTTGAGAATTTGCTTGGGTTAAACGTTTCGTCCAGAATCTCCCTGTATGGGGCATAGTGGGCCCTGGAAACGACAGGGCCGTTTTTTTATCAGTTCCGTTTTGCCGTTTTTTTGCCGGTTCCGATGCGGTCTTTTAACCGGTTCCGTCGCCGTTCTTTTACGGGTTCCCGCTCCGGTTCCAATCCTGGAGCCGTTTTTGTTGCCGTTTCCGGTCGCCGTTTTTTTGCCGTTGCCATTTTCAAGGGACACTTTTTCGGAAACGGTGAAAAAACAGCCCTGCTGTTTCCGGGGCCCACTAAGCCCCTGGCCCAAGGTGCCCCCAGCTTTTCGCTGCATTTTGGAACCCCTTGGGCTCCCTGGGCCGCGTGAGGGGTCATCTGGAGGCCGCGGGGGCCTCCTTGGGAATCCTGGGGGCACCTTGGGCCAGGGGCGCTTCTGGCAACACCGGAAGAGGGAAAATGGGGGGGACGAATCCTGCTGCATGCGTCCAGTCTCGGCCCCGCCGCAGAGCGCTTCCCGTAGTGCATTGGCGCCGGAAGGCGCCACGAAAACCGGCTGCTTGAGCTGATGTTCAAATTTCTTGTAGGGGGGACATGCCCGACCTAATCCTGGGCTGCCTGCGTGCCTGTCGCGCTAGGTGGTCTTCTTCGGTTTCGCTGTCGCCTCCCGGTCGAAGTTCCAGCTCTGCGGTCGGCGTGCGGGGCCCGGCCTTCCAAAAGGCCCTGGCATCCCCACCGCGCATCCCTCCTCCTCCTCCTCCTCCTCCTCCTCCCTCCTCCTCCTCCTCCTCCTCCTCCTCCTCCTCCTCCTCCTCCTCCTCCTCCTCCTCCTCCCTCCTCCCCCTCCTCCTCCTCCTCCCTCATCCTCCTCCTCCTCCTCCTCCTCCTCCTCCTCCTCCCTCCTCTCCTCCTCCTCTCCTCCCCCTCCTCCATACTGCCAGCCCTGACCGTGGGGGCCATGGCCGAGGGCCACGCCTGCGCCTCGGCGGCCCCTGGCCTCTGGAGGCCAACGGGTCCGGAAGGCATTCGGCAGCTTTTTTCTTTGTCGGGCGCTCGGGGCCTCTCCCAGGGCCTCGGGGACGATCAAATACTTACGGGGGGGGCGAGCTTTCTGGCGCTCGGGGCCCCCTCCAGGGCCCCCAGGGACGATCAAGCACTTCACTTAGAGGCGGGGGCGAGCTTTCGGGCGCCTCGGGGGCCCCTCCCTCCGGGGCCCCCCAGGCCTATCAATAAGCAGAGGGGCCCCCGGGGCCCTCACGGATCGGTCCGCGGGAGAAGTGCCGCAGAGAGACAGGGTCGAGGGTTTTGGTGGTGATCCGCTTGCGATGCTGCAGCTGACGTCGGCCTTCGTGGCAAAACCCGCAGAAGCCAGCATACACCACCACCATCATCCCTGACCAGGGCCAACCTTCGAAGAAGAACAATATCGGCATAACTGTTAACTTTTGTTGGCGCTCCGCGCGGATCTCTTGTATCTGCGCTTGGCCCCCCCCCCCGGCGGCGCCTGCGGCGCCGCCCCTGGTGCGCTCCGCGCGCCAGGGAGGGGGGGGGGTCCAGCGAGGATCCAGGAAATCCGCGCGGAGCGCCAACAGTTTGTGTTGATGCCATAGTTTCTCTTTCTGATCTTTGGCCCCAGGATGATCTGGGCCTGGAGAGTTGCGATCCCCACGACCGCCTCTCCCTCGGGGTGACCCGCCGGCAGTGCTTGGCCCTGTCCCTTGAATGCCAGGTACCCTTCATCCCCGCTGGACCCGGGACCAGCGTTGGGCTCGGCTCCCCTTCGCCGCACCCCGTTGTCGAGGCCAGGAGCGTGCGCATGTCATCGCCGGATGCCTACGGGCTGGCCTCGTGCAGGAGTGGCGGGAGCTGCGCGGCAGCTTTCTATGCGGACCGCGGGGGGGGGCCCGCCTATCGCTGGCCCCTCAGAGGTGGCTGGACTGGGCAGGGGGGGCGGAGGGAAGGCGAGAGCGGCGGGAGGCGGTGGGCGGGAGGCGACGGCATCGAGCGCAGAGAATTAGGCTCGCGTCGAAGCAAGATCAGGTGGGACCCAGACCCCCTCGTGTAGTGAAAAAATCATGATGGAAGGTTTTTCTGAATGTTCGGCCTCCGGGGGCCCCCACCGGGCGTCGGGAGCGTCAAAAAACGACTCAGGATGCAAAGCCGGTCCTGGGGGAAGGGTCGGGACCTCTGGGGGTGGACGTCATGAAAAAATCATCACGTCGGGGGTCTGGGGAGGTTAAGTGCCCGTGTTCGGCCCCGGGGGGCCCGTCGACAAGAGCAGCTCGGGGTGGAGAGCGGGTCCTGGGGGATAGGGGGCGGGTTCTCCAGGGGCCCCGTGCGGAAAAAGGCCGGGCAGCGAACGTCTGGAGCGGGGAGGGGGAGGAGGAGGAGGAGGAGGAGGAGGAGGAGGAGGAGGAGGAGGAGGAGGAGGACGAGGGAGGAGGAAGAGGAGGAGGAGGAGAAGAAAGATAAGCAGGAAGAGGAGAGATGGAGTAGTAGGAGGAGGAGGACGAGGAGGAGGAGGAGGAGGAGGAGAAGGAGGAGGAGGAGGAGGAGGAGGAGGTGGCGCAGAGAGAGGCTCAGGAGGGGCAGGAGGGGGAGGAGGATCGGGATGAGAAGGAGAAGATAGTGATGGGAGGGGAAGAGGGGCGAGGATGATGAGCAGGCAGAGGAGGTACAGTGCAGGAGCGGGGGAATGAAGAGGGGGAGGAGAATTATGAGTAGGAGGAGGAGGAGGAGGACGACGACGACGAGAGTACGACGGAGCAGGAGGGAGGAGAGAAGGGATGATTGAGAAAAGCAGGATGAGCATGAGCAGTGGCAGAAGAAGGATGAGAAACATCGACATGAAGGGGGGCAGGCAGAGCGGGCATGATGCGGTGGATCAGGAGCAGTAACACGCAAAGCGGGTGAGCAGGAGGACGAGGATACGGAAGGGAGAGGATGTAGAGAGTGCGAGGGATAGGAGGATGTGCACAGGAGAAGGGGCAGACGGGGAGGAGCAGCATCAGCAAGATGACGAGGATGACGCCAACGAGCATAAACAAAATAACGAGGAGGAAGAGGACGAGTGGGAGGAGGAGGAGGAGGAGGAGGAGGAGGAGGAGGAGGAGGAGGAGGAGGAGGAAGAGGCGTAGGAGGAGGATGAGGAGGAGGAAGAGGAGGAGGAGGAAGAGGAGGAGGAGGAGGAGGAGGAGGAGGCGTGCGTAGGTGGAGCAGGAGCAGGAACATACGTAGTAGGAAAAGCAGAAGGGAGAGGATGTAGAGAGTGCGAGGGATAGGAGGAGGGACGGACGGGGAGGAGGAGGAGGAGGAGGAGGAGGAGGAGGAGGAGGAGGAGGAGGAGGAGGAGGGGAGGGAGGAGGAGGAGGAGGAGGAGGGAGGAGGAGGAGGAGGAGGAGGAGGAGGAGGAGGGGAGGAGGAGGAGGACGAGGAGGAGGAGGAGGAGGAGGAGGAGGAGGAGGAAGGAGGAGGAGGAGGAGGAAGGTGGAGGAGGAGTGGAGAGGAGGTAGGAGGAGGAGGAGGAGTAGGAGGCGGAGGAGGAGGAGAGGCGGAGGAGCAGCAGCAGGAGGGGGGGTGGAGGAGAAGGAGGAGGAGGAGGGGAGGAGGAGGAGGAGGAAAAGAGGGGGAGCAAGAGGAGGAGGAGGTGGAGGAGGAGGAGGAGGAGGTGACGGAGACGGAGACGGAGACGGAGACGGAGACCGACACGGAGACTGAGATGGAGACGGAGATGGAAGGGGGTAGGAGGATGAGGAGTAGGAGGAGGATGAGGAGTAGGAGGATGAGAGTAGGAGGAGGCATAACACCCTGGGAGCAGACGTCACGGAAAAGATGCAACATTGTGAAACAAGTCGAACACATTGATCATCATAGTCCAGGACCCTTTCCTTCTTCGGCATCTTATGAGCTCGATCGATCTGTGAGGACCCCAGGGCCCGAAACTGTGAAGAACTATTGCGACGCCAGGATCTTTCGGGGGAGGAGGGAGGCCCTGGCCGCAGACATGAGGCGATTCGATGTTTCGAGACGCGGGCCCCCGACTTCTCGACCATCTTCTCGTGACCGATGCTTTATCCCGAGTTGTTTTTTGATGGCCTCGGGAGCTGGTAAGGGCCCCCAGAGGCCGTAAAAAGGACGAAAAACCGTCGTCCTGACTTTCCTACGGCGCGAGCGTGTCTGGGGGGAGGTGCGCGGTATTGTGGAGCTACTGATTTGTCCCCCGGATGGAGCGCCCGCCATGCCTCTGGCGCCAACTCGGGCCAGGCCCGCTTAGGTCTGGGGCCGGTGCAGAAATCTCGTTGGCCCAGCTGGCGGCCAAGAGTGGCTGCACGCCCACCCAACAGGCCGTGGCTAGGCCTCCCAGACGGGGTCCGACTGGATGGGGTCGGAGGATCGCGCCACATCGCCGTTGCATCGCCGACCCGGCTCGATGTGGAGCATGATTTTCCCCCCGCCGACGGCGCCGATGCGTCGCCCTCGAGGCCTCGAGGCCCTCGGGGCCCTCGGGGCCCTCCAGGCCTCCGAGGCTTTCGAGGCCTGCGAGCGGGAGGCCCTCGCCTGGCCTCCGGGCCCCCGCCGGGCCCCCGCACAGCGCCGCCCAGGCGTCGCCCCGGCCCGGCGGCGGCGTGTGGATGGTCCGCCCGGGCGGGCCGCAGGTGGCGCAGGCAGCCGGCCGGACGGCTGGGCGCCGCCGGACGGCCACGTGGCTGGCTTGGTCGTCGTCGCGCTCCTCCTCGTCCTCCTTCTCCTCCTCCTCCTCCTCTCTCCTCCTCCTCGTCCTCCTCCTCCTCCTCCTCCTCCTCCTCCTCCTCCTCCTCCTCCTCCTCCTCCTCCTCCTCTTCTTCCTGCTAGGAGCTGCTGTGGTTCTCAGCACAGCAGGAGCTCCCACCACACCTGCCGCACCGTACAACCCATGGGTGGAGGTCACTAACATGCGGGGCGGCAGGCCTAGGCTGGCCTGCAGTTCCAACCCATCCTTCCCTCCACCCGCAGAAATCGTTTTCGCCATGGTATTGAGAGTTTTGGCACATAATGTGGAGTGGTCTGATCACACTCGTCTGGAGGAAATATAGACTCTCACGCCGACCGTCGACATCCTGATGCTCAACGGCACAGGGCGTGCCGCAATGAAGGACGAGGACGCGACGCAGATGAACTTGCCGAACCACACTTGCGTGCAGCTCGGGTTCCGAAATTCAAGATGGTCAAACCGTTCATGCGGCCTGGCGGTGCTGTTCAACACGGAGATGAAGGGCACTCTGCAGCAGACTTTGTTCCCACCACGGTCCAGGGGCATCGCTGGGCGGATCGCCATGGCTTAGCCTCGCATCGGAGCAAGTACGGTGGCAGTCTTTCCTGTATACCTGCCGCCCAAGGGTACCACGCCGTCGCTGCTGAAAGAGGCGGTCGATAGATGCATGACATGGTTCACCTGGACATCAATGTTTCATTATCATGGGAGGAGATTTGAATTGCTCTTTCGGCATCCGAAGAGACGCCACTGGACGCAAGTACTATCGAGCTGATCACGTAGTTGGGATGAAAAACCCAGGGATGGAGACAGCAGTTTCGCAGCGCGTTCGAGATGCGCTAGAGGAGAACCATCTGACCCTTGCAAGTAGTTTTTGGGACACGGGGCCAACATATTTCAGCGGTGCCGCCAGCAGCAAGATCGATCATTACATCGTGCCCACCGAGTCCATGCAGCGCATCCTCACCATCAAGACGCTTCGAGCGCTCGGACGGCGCCTTCAACGGCGCGTGACCACCCTGCCGCAGGACCATGTCCCACTGCTCATGGAGTTAGACATCCACACGAAGCTAGCACACAAAGGCGCTCAGCACCCTCAGGTACATCGAGGCTCCATAATGGGCGCATATGTACACAGCCATCTGCGTATTGAGTACTTGAGAGAACTTGAGAAGAACACTGAAGAGATTCCAGAAGACGTATGGAGACAAATGTGGGAGCAAGGCGACGTACAAACTGGATGGGACTTGCTGAGGGCCAGCATACACAAAAGTCTGCAACGAGTTTTTCCACCAAGGGAACATCCTTCTCAGAAGTACGAGCACATGCGCGCGGAGAGGATCGCGCTGATCAGACAACGAGCAGAACTTCGTGAACGACTAGGGCGAGAAGGCAGCAAAGCTTTCGACCAGGAGAACCCGCATCAAGATAGGTACGACGAAATATGCAGACAACTTGGATCGCTCACTCGTGAATTACAAGCTGCGCGCCGACGGCACACGTTGGAACGACGCATCGAGACTGCTAAACAATTTGAGCACGCATGGAAGCGACGTGACTGGGCGCAGGTACATCATTTGAAGACCTCACTGTCGGGCACGGGAAGGGGGCCAAAGAAGCGGTTCATATTCGGCACGAAGCACAGCATGGCAGTTGATGAAGCAACACGCGGGCTCGCACAGAAAGCTGAAGACGGTGGGCTCGGAGCAGTACCTATTCAATGGGCCGAATTTGCTGCAGACTATCAGTTTTTACCCGAGCTCGCCCCCCCGGGGCTGGCAATCGACCAGGCACAGGCAGACCGCATGGGCCAGATCAAGTACCTTCGGCGGGCGCCGAAACGTCGAGTCTGCCCAGCTTTGGGAGTTTTTTTTTTTGGCAGAGGCACTATTGATGGGCATAGATCGTAAGAAGTATTCGAGCGATGACGGCACGCACTACTTTATCCCGCGCATCTTCTCTCGTAGATATAATGATCTACTTACCCTCATCAGGGTGGTGCAGCTCATGCCCATGAGCGCAGTGCGGTCTCACATTTTTTCAGCCCAAGCACAGCGGGTCGCACGGCATCAAAGGTCAGAGGATTATACATTGTTATGACGCTTTCGGCATGAGTTTTGATGGGCAGCTTCTCACGCGCACGAAGGGGCCAGTAACACGAGACATTGCACACGGGGGAATCAGAGGGCGACGTCGGGAGGGCTGCCTGCTTGCTCTTTCTTCTGCTGCCTGGAGGTGTAGAGACGCGCGAGTATCGCGCACGCTCGCGAACTACGATGGCACGAACGCGTTCGCATGCACGAAGAGGGATGGTCTTCACGAGTTGCATGAAAGCACCGCACCTCCCGAGCACCAAGTTTTTCTCAGAGCTGCCATAGAGAACGCCACCATGCACGTGATTCGCATCGATGGGGATACTGATTTTCGAGCTGATCGGGGGACCGCCATGGGCCGCTCATTGGCGGCCGCGGATTTCGTGGACGTTTTTACCCCAGGTATTGAAACGTGGTGCGACAAACTTCGCCAGGGGGGCTATAGCTATCAGTTGCTTACGGGACGCAGCGTCATCAGTAGCAAGCAAATCGACATCGGTGTCGGCACGTTCATCGACGACGCATCGCGCACGCACGTACATCCTTACAAGCCAGCATCACAGCACATCGCAGCGCAGCTCAATCATGCAACGGATTCACTGCAAGAGCAAATATTGAAGACATGGCATTACCGCAACAAACAGAAAACAGCACATCGTGAACATCGTAGGGCATGGCTCGTTCGCATGTGTCAAGCAGCTCTGCGCGCCGTCCTTAGTCCAGGGCACTGTTGACAGGGAGGCAAGGCTGCTCGGTCCCACCCTGCCTTTTGACGGCGTCTTGCGCACCGAGCTTAACAAGCGCATAAAGGCAGCTCGTGCGGGATGGAGATCTCTTGGACACACATGGCACCAGCCGCTCCCGCACAGATTGAAGCGCATGCTCTTCCTCTGTTTTGTGTATTCTGCCGCTATATCAGGACTTTCAGCATTCGTAGTGCCAGAAGACTTCGCTGATCGTTTGGGCAGTGTGATCGTAAAAATGTCGCGGGGACTCATGAAGGGCAGGGCTGCGATAAAACTGGAAGATGGACGCGCGCGTACCATGCAAACACGTGTAGTACTTAGCTACTGGGACATCTCGCCCGCGGCTGTCGGGCTACAGCTGCAACGTCTTCGGTGGATTAGCACAATCGTCAGGGATCCTGGGAACCACGAGCAGGTCATCATGGGTGTTTTCGGCACGACTCGCCTGGATGAATGCGTCAAGCGTTGCCGTCTAGACAACGCGGGCAGAGCATGCGAGCGCAGCACCCCCTGGGCAAAGCAGTGGTTAGGCGATCTGAACACACTAGCTAAGGTAGCACAGCGCTACAGCGACATCCACTACCAGGTCAACGGGTGCAGGCCAGGATTAGATTGTACGACTGGATGGCACGACACACAGCACATCACCGAGTTTTTCAAAGATACGGAGGCGGCATCGGTTTTTAAGAAATTCAAACTGGACAAGCCTATTTTGCGCACGTGGCTAGAGCGAGCACATGACGATGAACGAAGAGCACGAGGACACACGATGCACGATGAGGGTGAGGAGTGCGAGGGGGAGTACTTGTGCATGCACGAGATGCACGACGGCACAGCTTGCGGAGCGACGTTTCCGACTATGAAGGCACTCAATGCGCATGTCACTTTTGCACATCAGCTTCGCAACGAGCACTCACTAGCTATTCGCACAAATACATGTCCATGGCGTATGACAACATTTGCGAGCAAGGCATCATACATCCGGCACGTATGGACCATGGCAAGCAAGACACCGAAAAAGTGCCCTACTCGATCGGTTTCGTTTGATTTTCGGCCCGAGCCTGATCCACCTTACAAGTGTGGACATTGCGGCCTCGTCCATCAAGATCTTCACACGCACACTTACTTCACGTGCGCGAGCACGTTCCTGGGCCAGAGCCACAAGATGATGGGGCCAGCGGACTGGGTGCTGACGGCCACGGGAGCGCGACCGAGGTCAGGGACGCTCGACGCAGCCAGCGTCGCCGCGGCGCCGCCAGCGCAGAGGCCGCGCCAGGGGCCCGCGCCCCAGCGCGCTGGACACCAGCCACGCCGTGCGAATGCTGGGACTGGATAAGGAACGCAGGCAGAACAAGAGGAGGTGACGAGCTTGCAGCGCGCGACTCTCAACACGATGCAGATGACCAGACACCTGGCGGGCTCGGTCTGGGACTTCTACCTGATGCCACAGAACGAGGCGACGGAGCAGAGCACGGAGATGGGCACAGCCTGCGCGGAGAAGGTCAAAGCAGGCGAGAAGGACTTGGGCAGCCCGCGCATACATATCGCGGTCGCCTTCTTAGGGGGCCTGGCACAATTGGAATTGCCGAGCCCATCGAAAGGGACCCTCGAGGTTTTCGTCATTTTGGTGAGCAAGATGTCACGTCTGCACGTGGGGGGCCTCATCCCACACTTCCGGGTCAAGGCCGCCTACGCCCAGATGGACTAGCCCAAACAGTTCAAGGTGCAGATAATGTACAACGCGCTCGCAGTCAGCCCGTTCCTGGACGAATCGATCATCGCCGCAGTCAACAGAGCCAGGGGGCAGCATCAGGGCGAGGGGCCGACGGAGCCGACCAAGCCGCCAGCAATCTCTGTGCAGCAGTTTCGACAGGCAGTGCATCAAGCCATCACACGCGTGGGAGGGAAAAACGATCCAGGGGTCAGCGCCGCCCAGCGCCCTCGAGCGCGCACTTCAGAGCCAGCTGCGCGCCCGCCAGATGTAAGATACGCTGCAGTGCACTTGGAAAGCTTGCGAAGACAGGCCGCCAGCGGGAGTCAGCGAGCAAAGGACATGCTGAAGCGCATGAGCCTATGACTATCCTTGTGCGTGAAGCCACTTTTGCCCTGCCGCTGTTTGACATGCAGATCGATTGGCTTCAGCAGTTTCTTTCAGTACACGATTACCACTACATCTCTCATCAGCCACGTGCTGGGTACAGACTACAGCATATGATTCCTTTTCTTTGCCTTCATGAGTCAGACGTTCCACAACCGCGGCCTCACGTTGGGAGCGGCAAATGGAATCTGATTTACAGTGAGTTCTGTCCGTCTGGATCGAGCTCCGTTTTTACCGCCATGGCGAAGTGGCAGCCACGACATCTACGGCCAGGATTCTTGCTCTCTGAGACTCTTGAGCGCAGCAGCACTGGCACTATATAATAGCAGTATCACGTTCAATGTCTCGCACATGCATGTCGCACAGCACGGCGCAGTGAGCACGCGATGCGCATACCTGTATACAGAGTGTGCCCTGAGCGTACACTAATAAGCATGTAACTACGTATATAGTTGCAGGTAGGGAGGGTTGAGCCTAGAGTCGTTTTGCTTATTAGAAGGATGGAGACGGCCTAGGGCCGACGAGGGGCCCAAGGCTCTATAGGCCCCCACGGGTTCCCTCAGGCGTCCTTCCGCCTCGCCCAATGACAGAACCAGCAGCAAGTCAGGACGCTGACAGGCGCCCAATTTTGTCAGGCTCGTGCCCCGCGCCCGAAGTCGAACTGCTGCCGAGGTCGCTCGCTCGCTCGCTCCTCTTCCTGCTCTTCCTCCTCCTCCTCCTCCTCCTCCTCCTCCTCCCGCGCCTCATCCACCTTCTCCTCCTCCTGCTCCTCCTCCTCCTCCTCGTCCTCCTCTTCCTTCTCCTCCTCCCTTTCCTGCTCCTCCCCCTCCTGCTGCTCCTCCTCCTCCCCGAGTCTTTCTTCTTTATGAGTAATGTTCCCCTGTCGCAGTCCGAGGCTAGTTTTTAGGGCGGGCCGGGAGTTTCGCCTGAGACCTCCTTACCACTTATGACCCTGAAGCTCCAAAACTGGCAATCGATTTACAGATGGAGTGCGAGTCGTCTTCGAAATGTGGCTCTCGCCTTCGAGCAGCACACATTCGTTTTCAAATTTGCAAGAGCTTCACGGATTGAGGGGAACCCGTTTCCAAAATGTGACTCTCGCCTTAGCGCCGCGCTCATTCGTTAAACCAAATGGCAAGAGTTTCACGGATTGAGGGCGGTTCCTTTTCCAAATGTGGTTCCCGCCTTAGTCCCGCGCACATTCGTCAATATAAGTTGCAAGAGATTCACGCAAATCTAGGATCAAGGTACCAGAAATTGTTTTTTGGATGGATTCAGGATTGTGCGGGTGCAACAGTTATTCTCGTTCGCGGTGTTGAAGTCCCAAGAACGGCGCTCTGGCACGATTCAGGATCGCCCAAACGCAACAGTTCGGTTAATCCGTGGCGTTCGAATCCCGAGAACAATGTTTTGGCCTGCTGCAGGGTCTTCATACGGTTGTCTTTCAACGTGGCAGTTCCCTCAATGTACATGCGCCGCTGTAGAGGCATATGAAAAGGGAGCTTAAAGGGAGGGTATATTCCAACATCGTTGATGACTCTTGGCTTTACACCACTGGTCCTCCTTCTTGTCCTCTTCCTCCTCCTTATCCTCCTCTTTGTTCTTCTCCGCATCCTCCCCCGCCTCCTCCTTCTCACTTCTCCTCCTCCTCCTCCCCCTCCTCCTTCTCCTCCTCCTCCTCCTCCTCCTGCTGCTCCTCCTCCTCATCCCCCTTTTCCTCCTTACCCCACCTTCTCCTCCTCCTCCTGTTCCTGCGCCTGCTCCTCCTTTTCCTCCTCCTCCTTCTCCTCCTCCTCTTCCTCTCCCGTGGGTGGGGGCCTGGCACCTGTTCTCATGGTGTCAGCGCCACACACTCCACGGGGCACACTGTCAGGAAGTTTTTCCGCCAGCTGGGTCAGGAGGACCCCGCCGCCGAGCTTGGGCGCCAGTCCATCACAGAGCGGCTCAACTCCTGGTTCAATGAACCGAACTACCACATGCGCGTCGCCCAGGCCTGGAAGCTCCCCCACAAGAAGACCATCAGCCTCTGGGGCAGGAAGTGGCACCAGGTCCTGGGCCCCATATGTGCGATCCAGGCCATGCTCGTGATTGCTGGTTGGGGTTCGCCGCCCCCGCACGAGTGGTCGCGCGCGCCTCGTGAAGGCGGACCTGCAGACCGAGGCTCCAACCTCACATGGGCCTAGCCGACCAGGAGGTCAAGCGACGCGAGGTCGACTTGTCGGAGTTCGCCAGCGAGTTCTGCCAGTCCATGGAGACGGGACCGCGGGGGTCGCTAGCCAAGCACCTGCATGGAGAAGGGCCCCAGCGAGGAGGGCCCGGCGCACGCGCCGCCAGCCGCGAGATGGAGAAGGCCACGGAGAACAGCCAGTCCGACCAGTGGCCCCGACGTTCTGCGCCGCGCCAGGGGCCCAGCGGCCGCGGACGCGCCGGATCGCGGCGGGCTGCCAGGCGCAGGCGCGCTGCCCCCGCTGCTCGGACGTGGACGAGACCCCGATGCACAGGTCCGGCTGCGCCACTGCAGCCGCGAGCGCGAGGATTGCGCGAATCCTGACGCCCTCTTGCCAGCCGCCCCTGCTGAGGCGGAAGAATCGCCTGCTCGCTGGCTCGGCGGCTCGCCTGCGCGCGCGGACGCGCGCCCTGGCTCTTCTGATTTTGGAGGGGGCGGCGGGTGGAGCTGGGTTGGGCGGGGTTGGGAGGATTGCTTCGCCGGCGACGAGGCCCCCGCGCTGTTCGGCGACGGCTCGGGCGGCCAGTTCGGCGCCAGCCCCCGCCCCCGCGGGGCGGGGGCCGCCTGCGTCGCAGCGAAGAGCCCCGTGGGGGGGCATCATTTCGGGCTTGGAGGGCCCATTTCAGACCGCCCCTCGCGCTGAGCTGCTCGCTTTTGCATTGTCCCTCGAAAATTGGCCAGGCGACCTGGGTTCCATCGCAGATCACTTGCCGCTGCGCGACGGGTGGAGGTCCAGCCGACACCTGCGCCCAAGCGAAGCATCGCAAAGGCGACTCGCTCTCGTGGCAGCAGCAGGCCCGAGGTGATGGGTGGCCGCCCACAGCGAGGACACCGCTGGCATCGTCACCCACCCTATCAGAGACTTCCGCGCGCTGCGCAACGCGAGCGGCGACTCGAGGACTGGCGCGGCCGCCCACGGGGCCTGGGAAGTTGCGCTCAGCGGAGAGGCGCCTCCCACGGACCTGCATGACACTCAGCGCGCCCTCGTCCACCGAAGGGCGCGACGGGCACTCGCCGACGCGCTCGCTGCCGACCCGTGGGAAGCAGAGAGGCCATCGCAGGCGCGTGGCCCGCGCCTGACCAAGCTGCAGCACGCCCTCCAGTCCTAGCGCACATGCGTTCGGTCTTCGCGCGAGCAAGTTCAGGTGCTCGCGTTGCTGGCTTTCTTCCGACATGCGTACGGTGCGATAGACATGCAGCGCGCCGTGCCACGATAAGCCTTCCGAGCCCACCGCCAGCGTGCACGTGGTGCCGCTACACGGCGCTGTCGTGCTCGGCGGGCGCGTGATGCGCGCATCTCTGAAGCTCCATCAATGCAGCAATACTGTCTGTACTTATGTCGTCTCTGTGGCAAGACGGCGACGGAGGACCCCCGCCACCTCGCCGCGCACTGCTCGGGCCTCACGCGCGAAAGGCGTGAGAACCTTGCTAAGATCGGCCGAGGCCAATTCACCCGCGCGTGAGGGTCGAGACGGTCTGACTCCATAGATGGGGGCGGCGGCCCACGGCTTGGCCTTGGGCGAACCTGTAGCCGCTGCGCTGCCCGCTGCTGATGCCAGCGCTCCCCTATACAAAAGTGCAACTTTTCGGTTCACCGAGCTCCCACCCTGGTTCGCCTGGCTTCTCCATTCTCCATTACCCTCCTCTTCGTCCTCCTCCACCCCCCCCTCCTCCCACTTCTCCTCCATCCCCTCTCGTCGTCGTGTCCCTCCTCCCCCTCCTCCTCCTCCTCCTCCTCCTCCTCCTCCTCCTCCTCCTCCTCCTCCTCCTCGTCTCGTCCTCCTCCTCCTCCTCCTCCTCTTCCTAAGGCTCCTCCTCTTCTTCCCCCTCCCCCATTCTCCTCGCCCCCGATGCTCCCGCAGCGCGCGTTGCCTAGTGCAGCACAGCCCTCGCTCTGGATTTTCTTGCGTGCAGCGGTGGCTGCTTTGCGGAGGCTCGCTGGTGATGTGGTGCAAGCGCTCTGGCCTTACGAGGTCCCTGCCGCCCGCCCAACCAATTCTCCTCCTTCGCTCCCCCTCCGCCTCCACCCGCAAAGCGTGCCCCTCCTCGTCGTCCTTTTCCGCCCCCATCCTCCTCCCAGGAAGGATTCCTCCTCCTCGCCGCTGTGACGTGGAGGAGGAGCCCTCCTCTCCCTCCAAGCGGGGGGGGGAAGCCGCGCGGGTGCGCCGCGCTATCGGAGGCTCCAGCGGCGCCCGCCCCGAGCTCGGCGCGCGGGCGCCGCCCTGGCGGCCAGGCCTCGGGGGGGGGACGCCCTCGGTCACTTCGGGGACGGCCAGGAGGGGATGGTGACTGGGCGGGGGGGGGGGGCGGGGGGAGAAGAAAACTACACCGATACCGCTACCATTCAGCCGTTGTCCCTTTTTGGGGGCCAGATTCGCCTCGAACGCCTGGTCAAAACGCGCCCCGGGAGAGGTCCGGGGAGTCGCGGTATCGATACCTGTTGGCTGACCCAGGGGAGGGGAGAAAGGAGGGAGGTGGAGGACGAGGAGGAGGGAGGAGGAGGAGGAGGAGGAGGAGGAGGAGGAGCAGTGCAAACCCAAGATCCGTCAAGGATGCTGCACTAAACCTTCCCTCCAAGCTTCCTCTTTCTAGGCTCCTAGAAGTATTTGTCTTCGCTGCGGGAAGAGGCCCCTTGGAAGGCAACCGTAAAAAATCTCCAGCCGTGTCAAAACACCAGGAGGAGGAGGAAGGGGGAGGGGGGCAGGCCAGGCTCAGAAGCAAGATGGGGGGGCACGCTCACGGGGGCGACAAGAACCCCACGGCGCCGTCTCACCCATCGCCCACTCATCGCCGATAGAGGCCCGACAGCCCACTCGCCCAGGAACGTGCAGTCTCGCTATCGGGGGCCTATCGCAGATCAGTCGGCGCTGTATCGCCGGGTCCAGTTCGATGCCCCACCCTCAGCCAGCTCCCCCTATCGTTGCCCCTCGCAGGAAGGGGGTGGTGACTCAGTGGGGGGGGGAGAAGGAGTGAGGGAGGGAGAGAGGGAGGAGGAAAAGTAGGAAAGGAAGGGAATTGGCATGGAGGAGGATGAGGAGAAGGAGGAGGCGGGAGGAGGAGAGGGAGGGAGGAGAGAAGAGGATGAGGAGGAAGAGGAGGAGGAGGAGGAGGAAGAGGAGGGAGAGGACAAGTGCAAACCGAAGACGCATCAACTATGTTGCAATACGTCCTCCCTCGCATTTCCCTCATTGGCCCTAACATAAATTATTCCCAATTGAAGACTGACGTCGGGTAATGATTGATCGTGCCAAAACACAGTTCTTCGGACTTCAGCACCGCGAATCGGCGTGACGGTTGCGTCCTGACGATCCTAAGCCGTGCCAGGGCACCATTCGTGGGATTTTTGCGGCGCGAGTCAACGTGACCGTTGCGCCCTGAGAACTTCAAGCTTGGCCAGAGCATCATTCCTGGGACTTCAACCATACGAATCCTTGGAACTGTCACAAACTTCCAAGACGAATGCATGCGGCCTTAAGGCGAGAACCACAATTTGAACAGCAACCACCCTCACTCCTTGTAGCTGCTGCAAGCTTTGAAGCGAAAGTGCGCGGCGCTAACGCGCGACTCGTCCTCTACCAGCGAAAATGTTGCAAACGTTTGAGAAGAATGTGTGCGGCGCCGGACCCGAAAACCACCAGGCGTGGAAGAGGAGGTCATGACTTCGGGGGTTGACATTATGGCCACGGCCATGATATCTGCCTGGATGTCGTGGCCCCTCTTCTCATGATGCTTATCGAAGACGCCTACGGCGAATCACCGCCGCCCCCTGCCTTTGTGGAAGCGCCTATGTGGCCGAACGTTGAGGCCAGACCTGCCAAGCCATCGGACCATGTGTTCCCCGAATCGGTTTGGAAAGCCTTCGGGGAACACGTGGGCGTCTTGATGGTCATCGTCGTCGTCTTGGAGGCCTCTTGGGCGATCTTTCGGCGATCTTTGGGGGCTCTTGGGCCGTCTCGGGCCGTCGGAAGGCCGAAAGAAGGGAAATGCCCAAATCCATCAAAAACCTTGGGAAAATCAGTGATTTTGGCATCTTTTGGCCTTCCTGGAGGCCCTCTTGGGGGCCTCTTGGGCCCTTTTGGGCCAGCTTCGAGCCAACTTCGGCCATCTTGGTGGGTTCCTGGCACGTCTGACGCCGTCGGGAGCCGTTTTGGGGGCCTTCTGGGCCAACGGGGGACCCTCTTGGGGCGCTCCAGGGCCGTCTTGGAGGCCATCTTGGGCGTCTTGGAGGCCATCTTGGGCGTGTTGGAGGCCTCTTGGGCCGTCTTGGGGCCCTCTAGGGGCCATCTTGGAGGCCACTTGGGCCATCAGGGGGCTCTCTTGGGGGCCTCTTGGGCGATCTTGGGGGCTTCTTGGGCCGTCTTGAGCCGTCGGAGAGCCGAAAAGGCGCAAATGCCAAAATCCTTCAAAAACCAAGGGAAAATCAATGATTTTGCCCTCTTCGGACTCTCCTGGAGGACCTCTTGGAGGCCTCTTGGGCCGTCTGGGAGGCCTCTGGGGGGCCTCTTGGGCCGTCTTGGGCCGTCTTGGACTCTCTTGGGCCGTTTTGGAGGCCGTCTTGGACCATCTCGGGCGGACTTGGAGGCCATCTTGGGCCATCTTCGCGATTTTTTGAGGATGTCCCGAGCGAAACGGCCGTTTTTGCGCACGGTGGCGGGTTGTGCCGGAGCCCACTGGGGAGTTCTTTTGGAAAAAGAACCAAAACCAAAACCTAACAGCTCATCCAGCACGCCGTGCACCCCTGCAAGCAGGGGGCGGCGGATCTGATGGCCTTCGGTCCATCCCGCCACCGTGCCTGGGTTGCGAGTCGGAGTTTTCAGGGATGCTTCTGCGTGTCGCATCGGGGCGCTCTCAGGGGCCTCTTGGGAGCAGTTTGGGGGCCTCTTGGGGTTTTGAGGGGCCTACTAGGAGCCTCTTGGGACCTCTTGGGAGCTCCTCGGGGCCGAGGGCTCAAACTATCCGCTCGTGTTCCTCATCTGGGCCCCCTCTTGGGGCCGTCTTTGAGCCCTCTTGGACAGTCTTGGGTGCCTCTGGGGCCGTCTGGGTCCTCTTGGGCAGTTTTGGTGCCCTCTTTGGGGCCTCTGGGGCCATCGTCTTTGGGCGATCTAGGGGGCCTTGTGGGCCGTCGTGGAGCGTCGGGAAGCCGAAAAGGCGAGAACGCCACAATCCTTCAAAACGTAAGGAACATGACTTGAGCCCGCCGCTTGTGCTACCAGCGGCGGGGTTCGCCTCTTCCCTTCCCCTAATTTCCCTTTAATGTGTCCCGATAATTGTCTTCTCATTGTATTATTGTCCCTCTAAGTGTCTTGCATTCCCGATAGTTGTCTTGTATTTCCGATCATCGGCCATATGGTATACACCATACAAGCGACACAAACGCATGGTATCAAGGAGGAAGGAGGAATGAGGAGGCCTGAGACCCTCCCTCACCAGTAACATGCCCACCCTCATCCCTGCCCCCTCCTCGCCCTCCCCCGTCCTTCCTCATCGTCCTCATCACTGCTATTATACTCGAGATGGCTAAGCGGCGGACTTTTCGACACCTCGGGGAGCCTCCCTGCAGGCCTCTGGAGGCCTTCGAGAGGCGCTTCTCCTCCCCCTGCTGGTCTTCGTGCCGTTCCCTCTTCCCACCTTTCCTCCTTTTTCCTCCTTGGCGTTGCTCGGGCGTGTGCGTTTTTTCCTCTGCGAGGACCATCGAGGAGCATCCCGGACCACGTAGCAAACCAAACACGCGCGAAACCGACACATGCACGGGGAATGAACGTCCGAGCGATAGCAAGCCTGCTGCCCGCGCTGGGCAGGGGGAGGAGGAGGCGGAGGAGGAGGAGGAGGAGGCTCTGGAAGGCTCTCGGCGAGGCGCAACTGCAAGAGAGCAACCCGGGCTCCCCCACCCCTCGACCCGCATGATTTTCATTGCTGGGGATTACCGTCCAGGGGTTTGGGGATTGCCGTCCAGAGTTAACGGACCTCCCGGGCACCTCCCGGGGCCCCACCTCCCGGGGACCCTTCCCGATAATTTCCTGAGAATGAAACCCTGTAAAAACACAGGGACGAATTCGCGGGAAGGCCCCCCCCTCCCGGGGCCCCACCTCCCGGGACCTCCCGGGGATTTTTTCCCTCTAGTGCCTGGACGACCATTCCCGTTAAGTCGGGATCTCCTGGGATCTCCCAGAACCTCCCTGGACCTCCCGGGACGCTCTCGAATGCCTTCAATGTCCGCTGCACCGTGCACCCTACTCCGGGAGCGAGTGCACGGCGACGGCGGCCCCCCGCCGCCGGCCGCCCGGCCGCGTACGCCAGCACCGTCCGCAGCACTGGCGCCAGCGCCGACGCTTGCACCGACCGCCAGCAGGGGAAAGCGGAAAGCGCGCCTCCTCCTCCTCCTCCTCCTCCTCCTCCTCCTCCCCCTCCTCCTCCTCCTCCCCTTCCTCCTCCTCCTTCTCCTCCTCCTCCTCCTCCTCCTCCTCCTCTTCCTCCTCCTCCTCCTCCTCCTCCTCCTCCTCCCTCTCGGTGACGTGGTGACGGCCCTTCCTCCTCTCCTCACCCTCCGGCTGCCCCTCTCCCTCCCCCTCTTGCTGCTCCATTCCTGCTGCTCCCCTCATTGTTCGGCTCCTTTTCCCCACTTGTTCCCTCCGTCGTTTCCTGGTCGTCGTCCCTTCTCGTCGTCTTCCCCTCACCTGCATCCTTCCTCCGCGTCTCGCTCTTTCGACTCGTTCGATGTGTCGTGCCATCATACCGTCACCAAAGCATCATAGTGTACGTCTTTTGCTCATATCATGTTTTACGTGCTGTAGGCCAACCATGTAAGACCGAGTATGGCTGACGCCCGTAAGCATTCGTTGGGACAGGGGAACTAGCGGGAATTAGCGGGAACGGTTAGAGGGGAACCAGGGGAATTAGCGGGGACCAGGGGGACTAGCGGGAATTAATTTCCAGGAAATTGTCGGGATTATCGACAAGAGGAATAGAAGGAACAGGTTTGGTAGCGCAAGCGGCGGGGTCAAAACATGACTGATATTCGCCTCTTGGGGCCCTCTCGGGAGACTTCTTGGAGGCCGCTTTAGTCGTCTTGGAGGCCGTCTTCGGGCCGTCTTGGGCGTCTTGGACCGATCGTTCGGCGACTCGGGGCCTCCTCCTCCTCCTCCTCCTTCTCCTCCTCCTCCTCCTCCTCCTCCTCCTCCTCCTCCTCCCTCTTGGACCGTTTGAGGGGGCCTCTTTGGGCCCTCTGGGGCAGATTTTGGGCCCCTCTTTGGGCCCGACGGGCCCGCGAGAGGACGCGACAACCCCCCGACGCGAGACGCGCCAGGGCCCTGCGGACGTGGCAGGTTCGGGGCCCGGGACCCTGAGCGATTCCTCCGGAGCGAGGATACTGAGGCTTCGAAGATGGGGCCGAGGACCTGAGGGCAGGCCCCCCTCCGTGCCCAGCGGCACGGTGGCGGCCTCTTCATCCTCTTTCCCCCGTTCCCGAAGCAGTGCTTACCTTCTCTTCTAACGAGCTGGGCTGGCGTGTCGGTCTGGCGGCCAGGTCGCCGCCGTCGCCGCCCCGTCGCCGCCTCTTCGCCGCCCGTCGTCTAGGCCTGCGTGTCGGCCTGGCGGCCATGTCGCCGCCGTCGCCGCCCGGTCGCCGCCTCATCGCCGCCTGTCGTTTGGGCCTGGGCGGCGGCCTGGCAGCTGTGTGATCGCCGTCGCCATCACGTCGCCGCCTAGATTGCACAACATAGTTTAGTCCACATCTATTGCACAATATAATCACACAGAACGCACCGGGCAGATTACACACCATATGGATTCTCCTTTCTCAGAACGAATTCGGATCTACCCCGGCCCCCACCCCAGGGTTATTCCCCCCTGGGGGTGCGCAATCTTTCAATGATTCTGCACAATCGTTCATTCGAAACCTGATTTTTAATCATCCCCGCCAAACAGGGTTCGACACCCCCCGCCACCCTCTTCACATAAAACTGTGCGCGCGCAAGCGTTCATCACAAGTGATAGATATACAAAAACCATCTTGCAACCAATGGGACGACGTGCACACGCGCGCGCCGTAAGGATTTCAAATTCGAGTGACATCAACCATCTTTGTTGTTTAGAGAATGGTTTTGCAACATGGCTGTTCAAAAAGAAAAACAGGTCTGCGCACGCTCTTGCGACTTCTCGAGAAAACCGCTACTTGCCAACATGTTCATCAACCAGATGCGCCCAAACGGTCCTCCCGCGCACGCATGTCAAAATCATTCGAACGCCCTTGCGCGCGTGCTGGGGTGAGCACGATCCGCGTGTCAAATAATACCGTGCGGGCCGCTTGCGCGTGTCGGCCGTGCGCGCATGTTGACTTCTCTCCACAACCTTCATCACCGACCTGTGGACACCGTACCGTCATCGCCATCGACGTGATCAGCATCGGCGCCGTCATTGGCCTTGCCGTCGTCATCGTCAACCTGGTCACCAGCATCGCTACACTCATCGTCGCGTCTGCCGTTGCCGACGTCGCCATGATACGGTGCCCGCCCGGGTCACCGACTCGCACGGACTAGCCCTCGCGTCAGCGCGGCCTGCAAGACGGTCTGAGACGTCGCCAGCGGTCAGCACCACCGCGGCCGCGTCAGTCGCGACAGACCAGCTGGCCGCTCTTCGCGCCAGCCTGCGCGCGCTAGCGCGGCCGCAGCGATGCGCCAGCCAGCGCCAAGCAGTCACCGCAATCGCAACTGCGTGGGCTTCGCAAACCAAGTTGCGAAGGGGTGGGTGGCATGTCTGCGCAACCGGTAGGTTTGACAACTTCCAGATCGGCAGGGCACTTTGCCCAACATTAGCTGCACCACCACCGAGAATTGTGCACAACGTAGACTTCGCAACCGATGTTGCACTGCGTAGGTTCTTCTGTCTAAAGGAATATTAGGGTATTCCCCGCCCCCCTCCCGGAAATTTTCCATACGAGTCTGTTCCATCGATCGTCCGTCCTAAATATGAACGCGTACCATCCCAGGCAGGCGGGTACCGCATTCCCCCCCTCCCCCACTCATCCCCCGCAAAAACACTATGCGCGCGCACTCGTTTATCACAAATCACCAGTTCTCAAAAAAACCCGATGCGCATGCCAGAATCCGTCAAAAACCATTGGTTCCGCAAGGCTGTTAAAACCGAGTGCCCCGAACAGAGATACACGCACATGGTTTTGCAACGGTAGTTTTCAGAAAAAAATGTGCGCTCGCGGTCTTGCGAATCCAGAAGGAAACCATACGTTCGTCAACGTGTTCATTAAATGCTACCAAGCGGGCCTCGTGCGCCAAATGTCAAAATCATTCGAACGCCGTTTCGCGCTTGGGGGGATGCGAACCGTGCCAAATAATACCGTGCGGGCCGCTCTCGCGTCGGCCGCGCACCCATGCCGAACTCCTATTGAAAACATTCATCGCCGACGCGAGGACGCCGTCGCCGTCGTCGGCGTGATCAGCATCGGCGCCGTCACGTGATCATCGCCATCAGCATCGCTACGATCATCTTCGTGTCAATTGTTGCCGACGTTGCCATGATACCGCGTCCGCCCAAATCGCCGACTCGCACTGAAGTGCCCGCTGGGAAATCTTCAGCGGTCAGCGCCACCGCGCCGGTCGCGCCAAACTAGCTGGCCGAAGAAACGCACCAGCCAACACTCGTCGCAATCGCCGCCGCCTGGCCTTATGCAAATTCAGTTGCAGGCGGGTGGGTGGGATGATTTCGCGAGCAGTGGGATAGACATATACGGCTGAACGCACGCAAACACACACACACACACACACACACACACACACACACACACACACACGGCTTGGGGTCTACGCTGGCCAACATCGGAGGTTGGGAGGCGAGATCGAAGTGGAATGGAGAGCCCCACGCCTGGAAATCGGTTTCGGTTTCGGGTTCGCGTCGCGCTTGCGGGCGAAGCGAAGCTGCTAGGGCGGGCCATGAACCGTGGACCGCCCCTCCTCCTTCGCCGTTTGGCGGGCGGTGGCGGGGTTGTCCCGCCGTGGTGTCCCGTCGTTGTCCGCCTCTCTCCCGCGGCGGTGGGCGGGCGGTGGCCAGGTTGTCCCGCCGTGGTGTCCCGTCGGTGTCTTTCGGTGCCCCGTTGGTGTTCCATCGTTGTCCCGTCGCTGTCCCGAAGCGTCGGTGTCCCGTTGGTGCCCCGTCGCTGTCCCGTCGCTGTTCCGTCGTTGTACCGTTGGTGTCCCGTCGGTGCCCCGTTGGCGCCTTCGTCGGTGTCCCATAGTGAGATCGAGCGAGCGGGATCGATCGTCGGATCACATCGCGGCGCAGCATCATCACCACGCGCCGTCGCCAACCCGAGGGGCGCATCACCAGCACTGTCGTCATCGCAGCCCTTGCAGTGGTCGTCGGTTGTTCGTTCCCCCCACCCACCCACCCACCTCTTCATCACCCGAAGGGTGGCCGTAGTTGAACATATGATATTTTGTCATGGTGGCCGCGCTGCAAAAAAAAAAACCTGGTCAACGCTGGTGTTACACGGTGACCGCGCTGGCTGTTCATGGTGGGCGCGGTTTTTCGTGGTGGCCGCGCTGAAATAGCATCGCAAGGGGGAGGACGACGGGGCGGTGTTGCCACGGCTGCCTCTGCGCTGCTCTCTTTCCCCAGACCCCCCTCGAGCCATGACAAAGATCGCGA
>CAUYUJ010016481.1:19352-26852 GCA_963575745.1 Prorocentrum cordatum | reverse complement strand
GGCTCGGTGCTGGACACCCTGGCGGCGCCTCTGGCGCCACCCTGGGCGCGCTCCGCGCGCCAGGGAGGGGGGGGGGGGCTCTGCGCAGATCCAAGAGATCATCGCGGACCTCCGAAAGTCACGAGGGGAAAAAACCCACAGACGCAATGAGTCATCGACTCCCAGGAAAATATGGGAAAATATGGGAAGTGTGGGGGGGGGAAGACAAGGACCCATAAAATATCGGGAAGTATGGGGAATACTGGGATTTGTGTCTATTTATTTGTGTGTCCTTGGGCCTCTTTAGAAAGCTCGAGTTTCTGTTATTGCTTGCTTGTTCCACAAGCCGAGGCGCAAAGCCAGGAGAACGACATCGTGGCCCTTGCCGCTCGAGGCGCCCAGGCAGCCCGAGCCTGGCTCCAGGGCGGTGGGCCGCTGGGGTCTGTTCTCTCCCCGCCCTGCCCCTTCCTCCCGCTGCTCAGGAGGGGAAAAAACACACACAATTAATCGTCGATCCCCCGGAAAATATGGCAAGGTATGGGAAGTGGGGAAGAGGACGAAAATCCAGAATAGCCTCCCCCCTGGGGATCGCCCGGGACCCGGCTGGGGATCAGCCGGGGTACTTTGCGTCCGGGGGCCCCCAGGGGCCGCCCCGCGCGCGCGAACTAGAAATATTGTTCAGTAGTTACCGGAGATCTTAGCACGCCTCTGGCCCGTTGGGCCGGCGAATTTGTGTGTCCCAGGGCCCCTCCCTCTGCGCCGCAGCACCAGCAGCGGGGGCCGCCAGCGGGCAACTGCTACCCTGTCTGATCACGTGGGCGCTTCAGGAAAGTCTTCGCCTTCGGGGATCGAAGGAGGTGCCATCCCTCCATCGACACAAGGCGGCGGAAGCCGCCGGAAGTTGAAAGTGCGCCCCCAAGAGATGGCGACCTTTTTGGGCTCAGGGTTTCCGGGATCGGCCACGTGCATGATCAGCCCCCGTGGCCTCCGCCCCCAGCCTGGACGGACCCTGAGAGCCGACGTTACAAAAAAATGCAACACCGCAAAACATCACGACCAGAGTCCCGTACCCCATCATTCTGCTTCATTTTTCGAGCCGGATCGACCTGTGAAGGTCCTGGGGCCCGAAATTGAAGGGTAACGCCCGGCTCGAGAAAAATCAGTCGGCCGGAAGAAATTGGGTTGCCGAGATCTCGGGGGATGAAGAGGGGGGTGGGCGGGTTGGAGGGGGGCACATTCCTCGATGCATGGCCGCTCCTGGGCGCAGAGCGGCGCCAAGCACACGGGCTGCATGCTGCCGCTTCGGTGACCACCCTGTGCTTTTACCCCTCGTGCGCGCCGTGGGCCGGTGGGCCGTGGGCCCTGCGCGACGAGGCCCCAGGAAGCACACCCCAACCGCCGGAATTGCCTGAGCGGGCCAGTACTCCTCCTCCCTCCTCCCTCCTCCTCCTCCCTCCTCCTCCTCCTCCTCCTCCTCCTCCTCTCCTCCTCCTCCTCCTCCTCCTCCTCCTCCTCTCCTCCTCCTCCCTCCTCCTCCTCCCTCCTCCTCCTCCTCCTCCTCCTCCTCCTCCTCCTCCTCCTCCTCCTCCTCCTCCTCCTCCTCCTCCTCCTCCTCCTTCCTCCTCCTCCTCCTCCTCCTTCTCCTCCTCCTCCTCCTCCTCTCCTCCTCCCTCCTCCTCCTCCTCCTCCTCCTCCTCCTCCTCCTCCTCCTCCTCCCCTCCTTCTCCTGCTCGCCCCTCTTCCTGCTGCTGCGGCGCTCGCGCCACGCGAATCTCGATTCGCGGTGTCTGAAAGCAAACCCGCGCGTCGAGCCCCTCGAACGGAAAGACCTCCGTGGCATGGTCGTCGTCGTCATCATCATCAGCATCAGCATCATCATCATCATCATCATCATCATCATCAGCATCATCATTTCCATCATCATCAGCAGCATCATCATCATCATTATCATCATCATGATCATCATCATCATCGTCGTCATCGTCATCGTTGTCGTCATCATCATCATCAGCACCATCATCATCGTCACCATCATCATCATATTCATCATCATCATCATCATCATCATCATCATCATCATCATCATCACCACCATCATCATCATCATCATCATCATCATCATCATCATCGTTGTCGTCGTCGTCATCATCATCATCATCATCATCGTCACACGGGGCCACGTGGAGGGCCTCGCTCTGAGCTCGAACTAAGGGGCCTCGCCCTCCTCTTCCCCCTCCCCTTCCCCCTCCTCCTCCTTTCCTCCTCCTCCTCTTCCTCCTCCTCCTCCGGCGTGCCATAACGGCTCTGGGGCCCGGCGAGGGCCCCAAGAGGCCGAAAACGACGAAAGGCCTCCACCGTGATTCTTGGGCTTACGCCACGCCGCCGACCCCCTTGGGGAACTGGCGGTTGTGGTGGGTTGCTCCCGAGAGTCTCTGGAGCGGCCTTTTAGGATGCTTTTTGGTGCCCTTTTGGGCGCTTCATGGGGGCCAGTGGGTGGCCTCTTGGAGCTTCGTGGAAGGTTTTCACGGGTCTCGGGGGGCCGAGGGCTCAAAATGCAGGCTCGGGTTCCTCTCCCGGGCCCTTCTTGCGGCGGTCCAGGGGCTCGTTTGGGCCAAGGCCTCTGCGGCCGTCTTTGGGGCCGTGTGGGGGCTCTCTTGGCATGTCTAGGGGCACTCTTGGAAGCCTCCGTGGCCGTCTGGGGTGATCTTGGGAGCCTCTTGGGCCGTCGTGGAGCGTCGGGAAGCCGAAAAGGCGAGAACGCCAATTTCTTTGAACAACAGATTGAAGATCGATGAATGTTTGCTCGTGGGGCCCTCTTGGGAGGGCTCTTGGAGGCGTCTTGGGGCGTGTTGGGGGCGTCTTGGGCCGTCTGGAGGCTGCTTGGCCGTCCTGGAGGAGCCGTCGACGACTGGGGGCCCTCGTGGACAGTCTGTGGGGCCTCTTGGGGCATGTGGGCTCGTTGTGGGGGCCTGCACCCTCCCATGGCATGTCGCAGGGCCAGGCCCTGGAGGATCTGGGCGGACCCCCCCTTCCTCCGGATCGACTGGACCGGGGACTGGGTGGGGAGGGTCGGGGGAGGGGTCAGCATCTCACACACCGAAGACCCCAAGAGGTCGGGTGGTGTGCAGCAGAAGGCGGCGTGCAGCAGAAACGCCAGGCAGCGATGCTGTGCCATGCTGCGTGTGCCGCCACGTGCACATAGCGGCGCTTGCTCCTGAGAGGGGTGATGTGCCTGCACACACGGGGTAATATGATGCCCCCTGCCGTCGTGTAAGAGACCATTACACAGTGAGGGCGGGAGGCCCGAAGATGATCCAGGTTATGTCGCAAAGTGCGCTTCGTCTTGGAATTACTGTGATGTCTGGGATGGTGGTTGGGGGGTTGTATTTACTTCGGGTCGGCCGTCGGTCGAGGGGGCGGGCGTCTATGAACACGGAGTAGGGGTAGATCACTTTCAGAAGGGGAAGAAAGGGTTTGGACGAGCGTCTTCCCTAACC
Source organism: Prorocentrum cordatum (assembly GCA_963575745.1). NCBI lineage: Eukaryota > Dinophyceae > Prorocentrales > Prorocentraceae > Prorocentrum > Prorocentrum cordatum. The sequence continues at coordinate 23,376 of CAUYUJ010016481.1, read as the reverse complement.
GACCGACTTCCGGAGGGCTGGTGGGATGCTGTTTGCGGGCGTCGTTATTGGATCCGTGTAGGCCGCGAGAGGGCCTTCGTCGCATGAGCTACACTCGTCTCGAAAGCTTGGCCGGGATACAGATCAGGAGAAGCTTGTCGGGGAGGTGGATGAAGGGGGCAGGAGGTGGGAAGGATCTGATGGGACGAGAGTGGAGCGCCCGTGGAATTGTTTTCAGGCCATGTCGATCAGAGTAGGAGCGGTACTTCTCTCTGAACTGGGCGTAGGAAAGCCAGGAGTCATGCCTCCGACGCACCATTGGTTGATTCCTGGGAAGTCTTGGGCGGTTCATGCGCCGTCTCGATGCTATCTTGGATCGTCTCTGGGCTACCTTGGACCATCTCGGCGCTGTCTTGGACAGTTGGCGCTTTGTTTGGAGCCGCTCTGGTGTGCGGGAAAACTGGGAAACGGGAGAGAACCCACGTGTACATATGGCGGGCTTCTGTCATAGCGCGGCTGACTTTTTCAATGTGCGCAGTGCGCGCACAGGGGAACTGGCGAGAACCCACGTGCTCTAACAGCGGGCATCTGTTCAAACTCCAAAAGGACGATTACCGACTAGCCGTCAACACATCCCGCCATCCGAATGTGGGCTGCGGGTCGGAGGCCATGCGGATGGCGAACGGGGTCTCGTGGGAGGCGTTTCGGGAACGTTTGGGAAGCAGTGGTTGAACCTGGGGGGCTTCTTGGGCCGTCATGGAGCAACCCAGGAGGCTTCTTGGGCTGTCTTGGGCGTTGCGATCGCAGGAGAGGCGAATGTGCAAAAACTGCAAGTTTTCCCATCGACATTGGGCGATGCTTGCTCTTTGAGGCCGTCTTGGGACGCCTATTGAGGGCTTCGTGGGGCGTCTTGGTGGCCACTTGCGACGTCTGGAGGCCAGCGTGGGCGTTTTCTTTTGATCTTCCGGCGCCTCGTGGCCCTCTTGAACCGTCCAGAGGGCCTCTTGGTGCCCTCTTGGCCTGGTCGGGGCCCTCTGTCCCCCCGTTTGGGTCTTCTCAGAGCCCTCTGGGGGGCCTCTTGGGCCGTCATGGGCCGACCCAGGAGGCTTCTTGGGCTGTCTTGGATGTTGTTCTCGCAAGAGAGGCGAATGTCCTCAAAATTCCGGTGTTCCCGCGGAAATGGGGCGATGTTTGCTTTTTCTTGGAAGGGGGAAACATGTCACACGCCGATGAACTCCAAGAGATCGGCGGATTTGTTCGTCGACTCGTTGGATGTCTGCTCTCTCTAGGCCTCCCAAATGGGTTCCGAGCAGACGCCGCATCGCCGATGCATCGGCGATGCGGCTCGATGTGGAGCCCGATGTTCTCCACACCGACGGCGCCGGCGCATCGCCGACGTCGCCGACGCCCATGCATCGCCGACGCATCGGGGATACATCGACGATGTGCAGCGATCCTCCGATTTCATCTGCTCCGATCCCATTTGGGAGGCCAGACGTCGCGTGCAGTTGACGCCCCAGCTGGTGGTGTGATGTGACACTGCTCTGGGGTCGCTGCTTCGCTCTGGGCGTCACAGCGCTGCACTGTGCAGCTTTGGCCCTCACCCCTCTCGATCGGGTCTGTGGATCTGCGTCGCGATCTCTTGTCACTTGGCTCGTGCTGCGAGCGTGAAGTCGGGCCTGTCCGTCTATAGGAGGAACATTCAAATTAGGAGGAACATCCAAACATCGTGAAAAAGTAGTCGGGGGACCACCATCTTTTGTTTGTTTTGAATATGTTTGGGCATTTCTCGTATTTCTCATTCTTCGTGCAAAACCCACCTGTAGGGGGACGTGCCCGACCTGATGCGAGCGGCACGCGCGCGAACTACAGGGCCAATGCCGAGTCATGCTGCTGCTTGCGAGGGGAAACGATTGGGAGGCCTCTTCGGTGCGGAGCTCCCAGAGCCCCGACGTCATGATTTTTTCATGACGTCGACCCCCAGAGATCTCGACCCATTCCCCGGGACCGGTGTTGCATCCTGAGTCGTTGTTTGACGCTCCCGAGGCCCGGTGAGGGGCCCCAGAGGCCGCAAATCAGGAAAAACCTCCCGTCATGATTTTTTCATTACTCGAGAGGGTCTGGGCTTTGGGTTAGCGAGTCGCTCCGCCAGTTTGGGCCCACCGCGCCGCGGCGCGGCACGCTGTCCACTTCCCTCGGCCCCCCCCGCGGAGCGGAGCGACGCGCTGCATCCGCTCGCAGGCCTGGGCTGCCGCGGGGACACGCGGTCCACAAGCTCCAGGCCGCACCTCCCGCCCCAGCAGCAACCCGGGCCTGTCCCCCTACAGGAGGAGCATGCAAAAATAATCAAACTTAGCCTGACGCAGGACCCAAGCATGTGCAGTTGCGAGTGCCGCATTGTGGGTACTCGTTTCGGTGGAGCTCCTATGGGGCCACGAAACTTGTGAAGGGTGCGCCGAAATTGGTGGCGCGGACGCATGTGGACACCGCCTCGGTGGAGCTCCCTATGGGGCCACGAAGCGCTGTCTTGGGCAAGGGGGACGCATGCGAACACCCCCACTGGGGCCTTCGATGGAGCTCCCTATGGGGCCACGAGACGCTGCCCTGTGTGGGGGAATCGCGCGCGCCCAACCCCACTGGGGCCTTTGGTGGAGCTCCCTATGGTGCCGCGAAGCGCTGCCCTGGGTGGGGGAACCGCATGCGCCCACCCCCACTGGGGCCTTCGGTGGAGCTCCCTATGGGGCCACGAGGCGCTGCCCTGGGTGAGGGAACCGCATGCGCCCACCCCCACTGGGGCCTTCGGTGGAGCTCCCTATGGGGCCACGAAGCGCTGCCCTGGGTGGGGGAACCGCACGCGCCCACCCCAACTGGGGACTTCGTTAGAGCCTCCTGTGGGGCCACGAAGCGCTGCCCTGGGTGAAGGAACCGCACGCGCCCACCCCCACTGGGGCCTTCGGTGGAGCTCCCTGTGGGGCCAAGAAACGCTGCCCTGGGTGGGGGAACCGCATGCGCCCACCCCCACTGGGACCTTCGGTGGAGCTCCCTATGGGGCCACGAAACGCCGCCATGGGTGGGGGAACCGCATGCGCCCACGCCCACTGGGGCCTTTGGTGGAGCTCCCTATGGGGCCACGAAGCGCTGCCCTGTGTGGGGGAACCGCATGCGCCCACGCCCACTGGGACCTTCGGTGGAGCTCCCTATGGGGAAACGAAACGTGTGAGAAGTGTGCCGAGAGCAGAGGCAAGGAGGGGGAGGAGGGAGGAGGGGGAGGAGGGCGGGAAGGAAGGAAGGAAGGAAGGAACGCGGGGCACCGTCTCTTCAAATCAAGGACCCAACACCACCGGATGGTTGGGAAAAACCTTCGATGGAGCCCCCTATGGGGCCACGAAACGCTGCCCTGGGTGAAGGAACCGCATGCGAACGCCCCCACTGGGGCCTTCGGTGGAGCTCCCTATGGGGCCCCGAAACGCTGCCCTGGGTGAAGGAACCGCATGCGAACACCCTCACTGGGGCCTTCGGTGGAGTTCCCTATGGGGCCGCGAAGCGCTGCCCTAGGCAAGGAACCGCATGCGAACACCCCCACTGGGGCCTTCGGTGGAGCTCCCTATGGGGCCACGAAGCGCTGCCCTGGGTGAAGGAACCGCATGCGAACACCCCCACTGGGGCCTTCGGTGGAGCTCCCTGTGGGGCCACGAAACGCTGCCCTGGGTGGAAGGATTCCGCATGCGAACCACCCCCACTGGGGCCTTCGGTGAAGCTCCCTCCTGGGGCCACGAAAACGCTGGCCCTGTGTGCTGGACCCACAATGGCGAACACAACACTGGGGCCTTCGGTGAGCTCCGCTGTGGGGCTACGAAACGCTGCCCTGGGTGGGGGAACCGCATGCGATCACCCCCACTGGGGCCTTCGGTGGAGCTCCCTATGGGGCCACGAAACGCTGCCCTGGGTGGGGGAACCGCATGCGAACACCCCCGCTGGGGCCTTCGGTGGAGCTCCCTATGGGGCTACGAATCGCTGCCCTGGGTGGGGGAACCGCATGCGAACA
>CAUYUJ010016481.1:12500-19252 GCA_963575745.1 Prorocentrum cordatum | reverse complement strand
GAGGAAGGAGGAAGGTGGAACGCGTGGTGCTGTCTCTTCAAAACGAGGACCAAACACCACAGGATGGTTGGGAAATAGTGTGGGGACCATTTTTGTAGCATGTCTTCCATCCTTTGGAATATTTTGGGAGTGTTTTTCCCTTTCGGTCCAAAATCCGCCTGTAGGGGGGCATGCCCCACCGAGCCCCGGCAGGACGCCGCCGAGCCGCCGCAGGGCCCCCAGTCCGCCCGCGAGCGGCTGCCCTCGGTGCCGCCCGCCTCGCCGCGCCCGCCGGTGGCCGGCCGGGCCACGCCGCGGAACAGGATGCGCGCCACGCAGGCGCCCGCCGCGGGCCCGGGCGGGGGGGGGGATGGGCGTGTCTTCCACCACCACCATGAGTTGGAGAGGGGGGGTCCTTCTCCTCCTCCTCCTCCTCCTCCTCCTCCTCCTCCTCCTCCCCATCCTCCTCCTCCTCCTCCTCCTCCTCCTCCTCTCCTCCTCCTCCTCCTCCTCCCCTCCTCCTCCTCCTCCTCCACTCTCCTCCTCCTCCTCCTCCTCCTCCTCCTCCTCCTCCTCCTCCTCCTCCTCCTCTTCCTCCCCGCCCTCCTCCACCTTCCCACCTCCAACTTATAGTGGAGGTGGTGGCGGAAAAGAGGCCCATCAGGGGGGGGAGGGGGCGACCCAGGCGTGCGCGCGACGCGAGCACCAAAGACAGGGCAGCGGATGTTCCCGTGCGTCGTCGCTGCGGGCCTTCGGGGGCCCTCGTTGGGCCCTGCAGACCGTCCAGGAAAACGGCTCGGGCTGCGGAAGTCGAGCAATGGAGAAGAAGCGTGCTGCCAAATACATTCCAAGCGTCTAGGAAACATGTTTCAAGCATGTCTTAAGCATTAATGTGAACAAATTATCCCGGTAAAGCAACCTAACAGCGATGTGTAGAAGCATATCTGGAAGCATTGCCCTTGAGATTCATGTAAGAGTCCTGTTGCAGAATTCTGGTGTAATCGCAGTCGCAGTCGCAATCGCAATGGCAGTTGCAGTGGCAACGGCAGTCGCAGTCGCAGCCTCAGCCTCAGCCTGCCTCAGCCTGCCTCAGCCTCAGTGGTGCGTTCCCCGTAGTCACTGGCGGCGCTGGGGGCCTCAGCCTCAGCCTCAGTGGTGTATTCCCCATAGTCACTGGCGGCGCTGGGGGCCTCAGCCTCAGCCTCAGTGGTGCGTTCCCCATAGTCACTGGCGGATCCGCGGATTCTCCCCGGATCCTGCCCGGACCCCCCTGGGGAGTCATGATGCTTTCTTTTGAGACCATTAGAAACATATCAGTCTTCGCTGTTAGGTAAAACATGTTTCAAACATGTTTGAATCATTTTCTGAACATGTCACACACATCCTTAATTCAATAATCGGGTTGTAGGGTGTGCATTATCATGGCATCCACAAGGCTCAGGATGAAGATCCGATCACGGGACAAGGGTCGGCACTTCTGGGGACCCCGTATTGAAAAGGACATCGCGTGCCTGGGGAGGCAGGGAGGGTAAGGAAGGGAAGGCTTTCGGGCGTTCTCTCTCTCTCTCTCTCTTCTGTAGTCGGCGGTGTTCCAGCCTCGGGACGCGTTCCAGCAGCTGCCCCTCGCCGAGCGTTCTGGGCGGGCCCGGATCGTTCCAGACGGCCTCAGAGAGCAGAGTTATGACCCGAAGGCCAGGGAGCATCGTTAGGGGTGGATGGGCTGCTTCCCTGGGCGGCTTCTCCCTATTTGGGCCTCCCTGATGGGGTCCCAGTAGGCGGAGTCGGAGGATCGCACCGCATCGCCGATGCATCGGCGATGCGGCTCGATGTGGAGCCCGATGTTCTGCACGCCGACGTCGCCGATGCATCGAGCGCCTCGCCGATGCATCGGCGATGCGACGCGATCCTCCAGCCTCATCTACTCGGACCCCATTGGGAGGCCTCTAGATGAGAGCTCCGCCCACCCGAGCCTTTCGCGCACGGGCGCGTCGTATGTAGCTTCGACGTCGGATGCGGCCAGCATGAGGGGCTTTCAGGGGCTCAGGTGTAGAATTTGGGTACGGTCTCCTCGGCCTCGTTCTCCTTCTCACCCTTCTCCTCCTTCCTTTCCTCTCTTCTTCTCCTCCTTCTCCTCCTTCTCCTCCTCATCCTCCTCGGTGAATCGTGAGTTTCTGCGGAACTGGGGCCAGTTTACAAACCTGCTCGAAGATTGGTTGGAGCCCCAGTGGGAAGCCTCGGAAATGCCACATGTCTCACGCACACGATCGAGCTCTGAGCGGGCCCCAGCCCATCGCACCTGGCCTTTCTAGGCCCGCACCTACGGTGGGGGCGTTCGTTGAGGAATGTGCCCAGGAGGCGTCAGACCTTGGAGGATTCCCTATCTCATGAGGGCCGCGGTGGGGGGTCCATGGTCAAGCTTGAACTTGTGCTTTCTCGGTTTTCAGACCCTGGATGTTTTATTTAACGGTTCCGTATCGAATGCCCTCGCCGTATTTTGGATCGAGTCGCAAGCGGAAAGGGAAAGAGGCTACGCGTCTCGCCCCCTTGGGGGCTCCTCGGGCCAAGATCGCCTGCGGTGCAGGAGCGCTCTGCCTTGCCTCGCCTGCCTTGCCCTGCCTGCCGCCCGCGGCCCCGACGAGACCTGCTGCTCGCCAGGGCACGCGGCGCGCAGGCGGCGGCCGGCGCCGCGACAGCGGCGCGCCGAGGAGGTGAGTCTGGCCCGTGAGCCACGGCAGGGGGCTGTTTTTGGTGAGGGTCTGGCGAAAATGCAGGCTCACGTGCAGCTCGGCCTCTGCCGAGACTGCCAGAGAACCCTCCTCTTCCTCATCATCATGGTCATCATCATCATCATCATCATCATCATCATCATCATCATCATCATCATCATCATCATCATCATCATCATCAACAATAGCATCTCTATCACCAACAACATCACCAGCAGCAGCAGCATCAGAATCACCAGCATCATCATCAGCAGCAGCATCACCATCATCATACTAATCAGCATACTTATCATCATCACCACTATCAGCAACAACATAATCATCATCACCATCATCATCATCATCAGCAGCAGCAGCATCATCATCCTGACTGGGGCTGCACGGCCATGAGCTGCACAGTTGTTGCGTCAATGTACGGCTCCTATTGAAAAGCCAGAGATCCGACTTCGGCGATTGAGCCTCAGTAGCAAATTAAAGTCAGGCAGCGGCACACAGAGACTGGAAACAGCTTGTGCGAAGAGGGAAAGCTCAAGAAGAGGAGCCCACGAGGGCTCATCGTAACCGTGCGGGTTGAGGCGAGAAGGAGGAACGGCAGCACAATGACAGAATCGTCAATCCTCCTCGTTCTGACAAGGAGGACGACGAGGACAACGAGGACGACGAGGACGACGAGGACGACGAGGAGGAGGAAGAGGAGGAGGAGGAGGAGGAGGAGGAGGAGGAGGAGGAGGAGGACGAGGAGGGCGAGGAGGAGGAGGAGGAGGAGGATGACGACGACGACGACGACGACGGCGACGACGACCCTCTGAAGCCCAGTGCAACAGGGCCGCTGCGCTCGCGCGCGAGGACAACATGCCCGGCGTCGGTCGTGCTGGGCCTCGCGGGTGCGAGGAGGCGGTCCGGGGGCCCGGTGGCACACAGGAGCCGCGCTGCCAGCGCCTGGCCCCCCCCCGGGGGCCTCGGGGCTCATTTCGACACCCCCGCTTCGTTTCGATGCCATTTCGATGGAGTCCGATGCCGAGGCGATTCGACTTCGGATTCCGATCTGGGCCCCGATCCATCAATCACGGCCTGCTGGCCTGCCGGTTTCTGCCGACTCGGCTTTTCCCGGCGCAGCGGCCGCTGTCCGCCGAGCCGATGCTCGTGTCGATCGCCGCTCCGACTATTGTGTCGATGCGATGCTGGGTGGTTCTCCCCCGCCGCTCCTCACGGGGGGGGCCCCCGCGCTGGGAGGCCAGGCCTGGCGGGGCCAGGATTGGGGCGGGCATGTCCCTCTACAGGACGAATATTCAAAAACAGTAAGGAAGATCGTCAGCGGACGACTTTTCGAATTTTGTGTAAAGGATACTTATTGGCTGTTTCCTTTTAACAAAAAAGTTTAAACAATCCACCAGGATCAGCCTGTAGGGGGACACGCCCGTCCAAAGGCCAGGATGAGGAAAATGGAAACGGCATCAACATGAAAGGTCTGGCGCTCCGCGCGGGTCTCGTGCAGCCGCGCTGGATTCCCCCTTTGGCGGCGCCTCCAGCGCGGATCCAAGAAATCCACGCTGAACGCCAAACATGTATGTTTATTCAGGAGGCAAAAGCACGCAGACACAATTAATCGTCGATTCCCAGGAAAGTATGGGAAAATATGGGAAGTGGGGGGAAGACAAAAACCCCAAACATATGGGAACATATGTTGAATATTCTTATTTTGTATATATTTGTGTGCCCTGGGGCCCCTTCATTTATGCCGTTTCTTTGTGTTCTTCTAGAGAAGCCCACTGGATCTCAAAGATTCTCCACTTACCTTCACCCGGTTATGTGTCCTCGTCCTGGCTTCGTCTTGCCAGAGGGGGCCCCCGCTGCTGCATACTGGGGGCCACTCGGGCCGCGCCCGCGCCGCCGTGGTGCCTCTTCCTCCTCCTCGCTCCTCTTCCTCCTCCTACCCGCCGCTCCTCCTCCCCTCCTCCTTCTCCTCGTCCTCCTCCTCGTCCTCCTCCTCCTCCTCCTCCTCCTCCTCCTTCTCCTCCTCCTCCTCCTCCTCCTCCCCCTCCTGTGGGGCGGCAGGTACCGTTGGTCAATTCTTCCAGGCACGCCGCCCTGGGTCCGAAGTGGCCCAGAATATAGGGCCCCCCTGTCGTCCTTATTTCCCTTGGCATGGTGTCGCACATGTAGTAGGGCAGTGGCCCCCGTCATACAGTCAGCCCGCATAGTAAGGATGGGCAACCTTCCGAATGGTACCTTTGCATCCTTGCCCCTCCGGCCCATCCTCAGCGACTTTCGCTGGCCAACCTCGTTCGAACAACGTCCACATGGGCCTCCAAGGCCCTTGTATCCGTTAGTCGGGCGTGTCCCCCTACAGGGGGAATATTCAAAAATAGTACAAACATTGTCTGGGGACGAGGCTTTGACTATTTTTGTTTTCTGGGATATGTTTTGACCATGTTTTAGTGCGTGTAGGTGGACGTGCCCGACCTCATTGCATCCTTACCGCGCATCCTTATGATGCGGACTGGCTGCAGCAGCCCAAAAAGCAGTCCTCCCCCTGCGCAGCGTCCCGCGCCGCCGCTCCAGGGCGACGCGGGGGAGTCCTGCGTGCCCGCGCCGGCCGCGCCCTGCACGCCCGCGCCGGCCAAGGCGAGCCGGCAGCCGCCCCCGCCCCCGCCCCTCGAGCAGCGGCGAAGCGTCCTGGCTCGCCGATAGTCAGGAGGGGAGAAAAAACACACAGACACAATTAATCGTGGATTCCCCCGAAAATATGGGAAAATATAGGACATGGGGGGGAAGACAGAAACCCAGAAAATGTGGGAAAATGTGTGGAATCCTTTTATTTGTGTGTATTTCTTCGTGTGTCCTTGGGCCCCTTGATGTAGGCCCACCAGAGACTGTTCTGGGAGCCTTTGGTGGTTGGCACGACATGTTCTACGAACCTTTCTGGCTGAGCCTGTCTTGTTCGAGCACATCGGGTTGATGCTCCAAGAACGTTGTTTTCGGTATTGGAACGTTTTAGGGATTCTAAGAACACGTCGTGGTAGGCATATAGGAATGCTGGGACGGTCGGTCCCTGCTCTACCTCCCCTCCCCTCGGCCCCCCGCAGGGTCTCTACCTCGAGGTCGGCTCGAGGTTTGGGCTTCGAGCCTCGATCCTCAAACACGACCCAACAATCTCGAATCTCGGACGTTCCAGGATTTCGGTCGGGTTCGTCGGTTTGGGGTTCGAGGCTCGAGGTTCGGTCGTTTGCATCGGTTCGAGGTTCGAGGTTCGGGGTTCGGGGGGAACACATCGGCGGCGCGCCGATCAGGGAAGTTCGGGAGTTTTCGGTTCGAGGTTCAAGCTTGTCGGTCGTCTTCGTAGGTTCTCGGCGGCTTCCCAGCCTCGGGATGCATTCAAGCGGCTGCGCCTCGCCGAGAGCGTTCCGGGGGTGCCCGGATCGTCCCAGACTGCACGGAGAGCCGAATGATGACCCGAAAGCCGACGGGCTCCGGGCTCCTCCTCCTCCTCCTCCTCCTCCTCCTCCTCCTCCTCCTCCTCCTCCTCCTCCTCCTCCTCTCTCTCCTGCTCCCTCCTCCTCCTCTCCTCCTCCTCCTCCTCCTCCTCCTCCTCCTCCTCCTCCTCCTCTTAACAGGAGAGTCGAGACTGGTTCGTGGGGGGATCGGCTCAGTGGGGACGCATCGACCCCCTATCGCCCAATGGTCGCCGACCGGGGCCCGACAGGCCCACCCCGCCCAGGAGCGTGCGGCTTCGCTGTCGGGGGCCTCTCCCCGATCCATCGGCGATGCATCGCCGATTCTGGGTCGATGTTTCCCCCCCCGGGGAGCCGGTCCCCGCCGAGCGCTGGCCCTCATCCTAATTCATCACGCTTCGCGTATCCCCACCAGCCCGTCCAGGAACGACGCCCAGGCGAGTAGGCGGTCGTCCTGATGGGCTTTTCGGCGTCTTGGGTGCCTCGGGGGGGCCTCTTTGGGCCGTTTGGGATCCTCTTGGGGGCCTCCTGGGGGCCTCTTGGGGCCATCTTGGGGCCCCTTGGTGCCTCCTGGGCGCTTCTTGGGGCCATCTTG
>CAUYUJ010016481.1:0-7500 GCA_963575745.1 Prorocentrum cordatum | reverse complement strand
CCCGTGCCCGCAGGGGCCTCGTGCCCCTCCTGGGACCGAGGGCAAGATTTACGTCGGGCGTGTCCCTCTACAGTCGGGGGAGCGTAAGACCCGGGTTTGCCGGGACTCGGGTTCGCCATCGTTTTTTGACGACCGCGACTCGGATTTTGACGAGGAGGAGTTTTGTGGGATGTCTGCAGCGGGAGGCCTCGTCAAAATGCAGGCTCGGCCTCGTCATTTTTGTTGACGACCTCGTCGGGGATTTCCGAGTCCCCGTACCCGGGTCTTACGTCTCCCCTCTACAGGGGGAGCATTCGAAATGAACTAAAAATCAACCCGGGGACGATTTGCCCATCATTTTTTGAATATTTTAGGGGCATGTTTGGGGCATTTTCTATGGTCCAAGGTCCAAATGTAGGGGGACATGCCCGGCCGAAGGCAAGCGTCAGGAGCGCCATGGAAGGCGACGGGCGCACGCGCGGGTGAGCGGCGTGGTGGGATGCCCGGTGGCTCCGGTCGGCGCGTTTCCAGCGAGACCTCCTGCCCCCCCGTGCCCCCATTGGGACCGAGGGCAAGAGTTAAGTCGGGCGTGTCCCTCTACGGGAGGAAAATTCCAAATTTTACCCAAATAGTCAGGGGACGATGTTTAAAGTGGGTTTGGACATGTTTGTAGTTTGTTTGGCATATTTTTACTTGGTCGTCCAAGATCCGCCTGTACGAGGACACGCCCGATGTAGGCAAGAGTCAGGAGCGCCATGGAAGGCGACGGGCGCACGCACGGGTGAGTGGTGTGGTGGGAGTCCCAGTTGCTCTGGTCGGCGCCTTCCCACTTCGTGAGCGGCCTTGGCCTTGCGAGACCCTCTCTCCTTCCTCCTCGTCCGCCTCCGGCTTCGTCCGTCTCTTGAGCAGGTTTTGTTGCCCTGGTGTCCTACCTCCGTCCGTCCTGGCGCACAGGTCGACGCCTGCAAGGAGACTATCGAGGTCCAGCGGCTCACGCAGCAGCTCTTGGAATCCATATTTGAAACCGAGATCACCGAGGAGGCCTCTCTGACAATCGCGGACACGTCCCTGGGGAGTCAGGAAGCGAGGGAGAGGAAGAGTGACGGAGGAGGAGGGGGAGGAGGCCGTCTCTTCCTTCGCGGGGAGCGTCCCTGAGATGGCGGTTAGGAAGCATTTGCAAGACCAGTTCCACCATGGCGATTTGGATCAGGTGACATAGCCATCTGACTCGGGGCGCGTTCGGGCAACTTGGCTGCGCCCCCATGGCTGTTATCTCTGTTACATCCTCCTCCTCCTCCTCCTCCTCCTCCTCCTCCTCCTCATCATCATCATCATCATCATCATCATCATCATCATCATCCTTCTCCTCCTCCTCCTCCTCCTCCTCCTCCTCCTCCTCCTCCTCCTTCCTCTCCTCCCTCCTCCTCCTCCTCACTCCTCCGCATCATCGTCATCATCACCATCATCATCCTCGTCCGTCCTCCCTATCCTGCCCTCCTCCTCCTCCTCCTCTTCCCTCATGATCGTCCTCCTCATCCTCCTTCTCCTTCTCCTCCTCCGCCTCTTCCTCCTCCTCCTCTCCTCCTCCTCCTCCTCCTCCTTCCTTCCTCCTCCTACCTCCTCCTCCATCTCCTCCTTCCTCACCCCAACATGGGATTTTGGGACATGCATGGCGGGCAATCGGACCTCGTCTCAACGGCCAGGGCCGGGGGGGGGGGGGGGGGCAGGGTTTCGACCAGTCGGAGGCGGTGGTGGCGCCCGATCTTGAACGGACTCTGGCCAGCCTCGACATCCGCCCTCGTCCTCCTCCTCCGCGTTCTCCTCCTCCTCCTCCTCCATCCTCCCTCCTCCTCCTCCTCCTCCTCCTCCTCCTCCTCCCCCTCCTCCTCCTCCTCCTCCTCCTCCTCCTCCTCCTCCTCCTCCTCCTCCTCCTCATTGTCGTCCTTCTCGTCCTCCCCATCCTCGTCCTCGGCGCGCCGCAGCGTCAGAAACTGACGACAGGCGCCCGCCGCGGCAGCTGCTGCCGTACATAAGGAGCTGGGGTCCTCTTGGGTGCGCTCCGCCCCCTCCTCCTCCTCCTCCTCCTCCTCCCTCCTCCTCCCCACGTCATCATCATCATCATCATCATCATCATCATCATCATCATCATCATCATCATCATCATCATCATCATCATCATCATCATGATCCTTCTATGCTCGTCCTCCTGCCCTCCTCCCTCCTCCTTCCTCCTCCTCCTTCTCCTCCTCCTCCTCCTCCTCGTCCTCCTCCTCCCCCTCCTCCTCCTCCTCCTCCTCCTCCTCCCTCCTCCTCCTCCTCCTCCTCCTCCTCCTCCTCCTCCTCCTCCTCCTTCTCCTCCCCTCCTGCCCTCTCCCCCTCTTCTCCCCCCTCCTCCTTCTCCCCCTCCTACTCTTCTCCCCTCCTCCTCCCCTCTCCCCTCCTCCCCTCCCCTCCTCCCCCTCCTCCTCCTCTCCTCCTCCTCCTCCTCCTCCTCCTTCTCCTCATCCTCCTCCTCCCGCTTTCAGACGTCCGACAACGGCGATGACGAAGCCGTCTACGGCGGTGGCGGCGGCGACGGCGACGGCGCTGGCGACGAGCGAGCCCGGCACGCGGAGCGAAGCGGCAGTGCCCCGCCCAGGTACCCGGAGCTCCTGTGGCTGGCCAATTGCCTGAAGCGCTGCCCGCTGCCGCCCTGCTGGTCCAGCGCCGACGGTGGCGCCGCGGGGATGCGCTACTTCGAGATCGAGGCCGCGCCGCAGGAGCGGCCCCCTCGACGAGCGAGAAGCAGCAAGGCGAGCGGGCGGAGCCTGCGGGGGTCGACGGTCGGCTCCTTGCGGACGCTCCTGTGGCCCACTTCTCGGGCCTCTGCGAGCTTGGGCTCCTCCTCCTCCTCCTCCTCCTCCTCCTCCTCCTCCTCCTCCTCCTCCTCCTCCTCCTCCTCCTCCAGGGGGTCCGTCGGGGGAGCTTCTGGAGGCGCCGGCGGCGGCCGCACCATCTCCCCCGCCGCCCCTCTCTTGGGAGCCCCCGAACCAGGTGGTGAGACATCAGGCGGTGACCTGGCGTCCCCCGAAAAGTCACCGCCGGGTTTCGGAACACGGCGTCACCGCCGGGTCTCGTGACTCCTGGGCCCGCCAGCTTTCGGGACAGCCTCGAACAGCCACACGAGTCCCCGAGCCGGGTGGTGACACCAAATCGCCCGAGACTCCCCGCCTGGTGTTGTCACCACCACGGCTGGGGACTAGCAACTCCCGCCCCCCCCTGAGGTCCGACCTCACGACAGGAGTGCTGCCTGTTGTGACACAGTGCGATGCTGCCTTTCCCTGCCCCTCGCCCCCGCCCCCCCGGAGACCGCGCCGCAGGAGGACAGCGAGCGCAAGGAGGGCACGCACCCGCTCCTCGGCGCCTTCTCGGAGCTCGGGCGCCTGATGCTCGAGTGGAGGCGCAAGCCGGACCTCGTCTGCGCCGTCGCCGACTCGATGGAGTCCAAGAGGGAGGAGTTCCTGGAGGAGGCAGGCCGCTCGAAGTTCGTGTGGGAGGGGCCGTTCAACGACCCCGCCACCGGCGCCCAGTTCTGGCACTGCCGCGCCACGGCGCGCTCCACCTGGGGCGATCCCGCCATGGTCTGGCGGTTCCTGGCGAAGGTGGCCGAGGGCTTCATCAAGGCAGCTCCGGGCCCCAAACCGCGGAGGTCGACTGGCCGCTCGTCCGCCTACTCCCCAGCCTGCCTCCTCCTCCTCAATCCATTTCACTTATGAATAACTCTTCCCTCTCGCGCCCCCAGACGTGTTGGCAGGGCGGGCCGGGCGTTTCGCCCTAGACGTCTTCACCACTTATGATCCCGAAGCTTGAACTACGGGCGGGTTAGTCTCAAATTGTGGCTCTCGCTTTAGCGCCGCACTTTTTCTGCTTGAAGTTGCTAGAGTTTCACGGATGGAAAGGAGCGTCTTCAAAGTGTAGTTCTCGCCTGAGCGTCACGCACATTATGTTTGAAAGTTTGCAGCGGTTTCAAGGACGGTTCGCGGATGGTGTTGAACATGGGTGTCTCGCTTCAGCGCCGCTCCCATTCTTGTTTAACGTTGACAGCAGCTTCAAGCATGGAAGTGGGGTCGTTTCCGAGATGGAAATATCGTTCTAGCACCGCTAAAGGACTTTCGCATGTTTGCGCAGCGCGCATCTTCTTCGTATAGAATATCGCAGCAGCTACAGGTTCTGTTTCAGATTGTGGCTCTCACTCTAGCGGCGCGCACATTCGTCTTAAACGCCGGCAGTAGTTACGTGGATTGCGGGCGGATTGGTTTCAAAGTGGATATTATGTTGAGATCTCCTGAAGGCCAATCGCTTTGCTCACTCTGCTGGCCCATCTTGTAGCATCGTTGGAATTTGCCTACGTGCTCGCGGGGACATTTTGGGAGTCTCGTCGGGGAGCCTCTCAGGGCGTCTTGGAGGGTGCTGGGGGCCTCTGGGGGCCTCTGGGGGCCTCTTGGAGGTTTTTGTGGCAGTCTCGGAGGCTATCTTCAGGGATTGGGCCCGACGTGTGAATTCGGATTGCCCTCTGGGGACCTCTCTGGGAGCCTCTTGTGCCATCCGGCTGTTTTGGGGCCGTCCTGGGAATATCTTGAAATGACTTGGACCGATCTTGAGGCCTCTTGTGCCGTCTGCGGCAACTGGGAGCTCGAGAAGGCGGTGACGTCAAACACTTTCACAAACCCAAGGGAAGTGCATGACATTGAGCATCTCAGGGCTCTCTTAAGGCTGTCTGGGACCAACGTGGGGCTATCCTGAGGCATTCTGGAGACTGTCTTCGGGCAACTTTGGGGCCACCTATTCCTCTCTCGGCTCTTGGACCCTGTTGGAGCTCCCCTGGGGTCCCTTGGGGCGCTCCTGGGGCGATCTCGAGGGCTGGGGGGCCGCCCCAGGGAGCTCCACTATCCGTGGCCGAAGGTCGAGTGGGCCAGGGTATTGATCGTCGGGGGACCCCCAGGGGCGGGCCCGCGCGCGCGAAGAAGACGAAGACGAAGAAGACGAAGACGAAGAAGAAGACGAAGACGAAGACGAGGAATAATAATAAGAATCAAGTCTATTGTGGTGGCCCTTCATGGGCCCCTGGCCGACAGGGCGCTGTGAGGCTAGCCCGAGCGTTTCAGTTTCCAACATCGTGGCAAGAGGCTGCGAGTGAGCACGGGGGCTTGGGGGGTCCGGGGGCACTTCGCCTCGCCAGGCCACCCCTTTCGAGCATGGTGCATCGTCTCCAGTTGGCAACTGTCCCCCCGAAAAAATACATGGTAAGCCACTTCCCAGAGATCTTGGCACGCCTTCGGCATCTTGGGCCGGCGAATACAAAGACCAGAAACAAGAACAGAGGCAACAGCTGCGCGGATGGCTTGAAGGAACTTAATTACGAGTAGGAGACTTCGGACAAGAGGGTGTACGGCAGCATTGCTGATGCGTTCTGGGTTTGCTCTCGTTCTCCTCTTCTTCCTCATCCCTCGGCTCCCCCATCCTGTCTTCCTTCTTCTTCCGCCTTCCCCCACTCCTCCTTCCCGGCCCCCTGTGAACGGGTCCTGCGCCCCCGGGGATTTGGCCCGAGCCTGCTGTTCATCCCAGTCTGTTGGCGGTCTGCAGGGCCCAGGTAAGGGCCAGGGGAGATCCCCAATGCGACGAAAAATAACCGAGTGCGGGCGATAATAAAGTACCCCCCCCCCTTTCCCCCCTCTATTTTTCTTATCCCCGTTCAACAGGTCTTAATTGTGGAGATTGGCGCGGAGGCCGAACTTTATAATCCCGACGTCTTTCTGCCAGGACCCCGTTGTCTTTGTGACGACTCCTCTGTCCCTCCTAGAGGCTTTGAGGGGAAGAGGAGAGAGGAGGAGAGGGAGGGCGGGCGCCAGGGAGGGCGAGCGAGGAGGAGGGGGAGGGTCAAGGAGCAGGGCATCACAATGATGGCCAGAAGGGGGAGAGGGAGAAGCAGAAGCGATGAGCGAGGCGTAGGCTAAGCAACATGCCCAGATATCCGATGTCTGAATTTGTTCAATGCGGGATCCCCTGAAGTCCCGACCCTTTAGCCAAGGCAAGCTTTTCATCCCGCGTCGTTTTTGACGGTCTTGTGGCCCGGTGAGGGCCCATAGAGCCCGAGCTTGGCCAACACGGGACCGACGTGATTTTTGTTGCTGTGCGAGGGGGCTGGTTTTCGGCTTCTGGCCCGGGTCTCTGACGGCCATTCGGGACGAACCGGGCACCTCCGGAACGCCTTCGCGAGGCGCAGCTGCAGGAGGGCACCCCGAGGCCGGAAAGCACCTTCGAGCCAACCAAGACGTCCCTTCACGCCATGGCCCAATGCTGGCCAGAGTTCGGCCCTCTCTCTTTTACCAGTTTGAAACATATCCCTATCCCTGTGTTTGGCATCACCTCACCTCGATGCCGATCTTAAGGACTTCCTCAGTTTCTGAGGGCACATCCCTGAGGTTGTCCTCGCTGTTTGCTCGCCCATCTTAGGGATCGGGATCACTTCGATGCTGGTCACTCTTGGCCTGGGTGGCCGGCGGCCGTCCCCTCATTGGTCGGTGACTCTGCTCTCGTCGGCGGCTCCTCCGTGCTCCTCCCCAGCACTCCGGCGTCGTGGCTTTCTGATCACAACGTGGGCCCCAGGAGGTCTTGATCACTTACCCATGGTCAGAGCCCCGAATCATCAGGGGTAACTCGGGTCAGGGATAACTCGGGTTCGTTTTTCGGGAATCCAAACCCGAGTTACCCCGGACCCGAGTTACCCCGGATAACTCGGGCGTCCAGAGCCCCACATCATCAGGGGTAACTCGGGTCAGGGCTAACTCGGGTTCCTTTTTCGGGAATCCAAACCCGAGTTACCCCGGACCCGAGTTACCCCGGATAACTCGGGCGCCCGACATAGGTCGGGGGTGGACAGACCTCCTACCCTGACACGCCGATTCGCAAATAGGCCGCTTTCGGTTCGCGAGAGGGCGTCGCGGCCGTCCTTTTTGCGGGTCCAGGTCCGTCGGTTTCGGTCCCAGGCCGTTTCCACTAAAGGGTGGTTTACTAAAGGAAGTTTGTCCACCGCCGAACCCAGACCCCCGACGTCACGATTTTTTCATGACGTCGACCCCCAGATACCTCGACCCATTCCCTCGGACTGGTTTTGCATCCTGAGTCGTTTTTTGACGCTCCCGAGGCCCGGTGAGGGGCCCCAGAGGCCGAAAATTAGGAAAAACCTCCCGTCATGATTTTTTCATTACTCGAGGGGGTCTGGGAATAGGGCCGGCTTCTCCTCCCGAGTCGCTCGCTGACGGGCCGGGGGCCCTGGCGAGGCCCCCCCCCGAGGCCGAGAGGGCCGCCGGAGGCCTCCCGTCGTGGCGGGTGGCACCGCGAGAGCCCGGGCCCGCAGCGCCCCGACGCTGGCAGCTCGGACTCCCCAGAAGTCCCGGGGGCGCGAGCACGCCAGGGGGAAGAGAGAAGGAGGGGGAGGAGGAGGAGGAGGAGGAGGAGGAGGAGGAGGAGGAGGAGGAGGAG
>CAUYUJ010016480.1:249597-275805 GCA_963575745.1 Prorocentrum cordatum | reverse complement strand
AAGGGGTTTTCGAAATGTGGCTCTCGCCTTCGCGCCGCGCACAGTCGCTTTTCTCATTGCAAGAATTTTACGGGTTGAGGGCGGATGGTTTTCAGAATGTGGCTCTCGCCTTGGCGCCGCGCACGTTCGTTCAAAACAATTGCAAGAGTTTCACGGAGTCAGGGCGAGTGTTTTTCCAAAAGGTGGCTCTCGATTTAGCTCTGCGCACATTCGTTTTAGAACTATTCCAGAGTTTCACGGATTGAGGACGGCTCCTTTTCAAAATGTGGCTCTCGCCTTAGCGTCGCGGGCATTCAATTGTAAAATTTGCAAGGAGCTTCATGAACTCCCATGAACAACAAACCAGACATGGCGTGTTGGAAGGACTCTGGATTGAGAGGATGCATCAGGTACACCGACTCGCGGTGCTGAGGTCCCAAGAATGGTGTTCTGGCACGATTCAAGATCGTCAAGACGCAACAGTCAGGTTGATCCGTGGCGTTGGAATCCCGAGAACAATGTTCTGGCATGCTTCAGGGTCTTCAAACGGTCGTCTTCCAACGATGCAGTTCCCTCAGTGGAAATGAACCGTTGTAGGGGCATATGAAGAGAGGGAACTTGGAGGGAAGGTTTTTCCAACATCGTTGATGACTCTTGGGTTTCCACTGGTCCTCCTCCTCCTCCTCCCTCCTCCTCCGCCTCCTCCTCCTCCTCCCCCATCCTCCCCCATCCTCCCATGCCTCTTCCTCCCTCCCCCTCCCCCCTTCATCGTTACCTCCGTCCCTCTTCCTTCCACCACACCCACCTCCTCGTCCCGCTCCTCCTCCTCCTCCTCCTCCTCCTCCTCCTCCTCCTGCACCTCAGTTGCCTTATCCTCGTCGTCCTCATTCATCTTCGATTATCACCCTCCCTACGCGTCCTCCTGTCGCGCGCGGTCCGCACAATCGCTCACTGGCTGCAAACCTGGAACTGCAGATTGGTGTGACGCAACTTGAACCAGTGCGCAAAATGGGAACTGCCCTTGGATGTGAGTCTACCGTCTGCCGTAACATTCACATGAGTTCCTCACGAAATGAAGCGTCAACCTCAACATGGGTATGCCCTGACTGCCACATTACTTGGCAGACTGTGGGGCAAATAACTCTCAAGGAACTGGGCATCGCAATTGGCAATTCAGCCCCTGAGCAACAACGAATTGCGACACCACTTGTTATGCCAAGTGTTTCGAAGGAGCTGCGCGACAATTAAGAGGACTGTCCCGAAGGAACATTTCTGCGACACACATATGGGACCCTATCCAAAAGTGCGCGCAATGTTTAACATGTCTCACTGGTGGAGCTCGTTGATCCCACACCCGCACGAGCGTCACTGGCGTGTCCGCTTGTCGTGCAGATGCTGGCCTGAAGGTGACCACCGAACGTCGCGCGTCCGTCGGAACTCGCCCCCGACACCATAGTGATGTGGTAGTAATTACAGCATCAGTGTGCAAGCACAATACGCGCCGATACTAGTTTCGCGTGCCCGTTAGGACCGCAGACGGTTGCGGCGCACGAGAGATCTACAGTCAGAATTTGCAGTTTCCCTCCTCGCGTCGCGCTCCATTACAGGACATCACAGGGTAGTGAATTAACCCTCCACGACCGAACACGAGGAAATGCATCAAGCTGCAATCAAACTCGTGACTTCAGCAAGACTGAGAACGCAGCCGACCTCAAAAGGAAGAAACTGTCCCATGTCACGGAGGTCCTTTGCGATACGTTGAAGTGTTATGAATTGAAGCGAAATGCCCAATGCTATACAGCGCGAAACGGTGCATTGCATAGCACTGCTACTGTGTGTTTTCTACTGGCTTGCAGTTTTCTGCGGCTTTGCAGGGATAAGATCAACACTCCCTCTGTGGTGATTCAAAGTGGCTTCAACTACACGTCACAAAAACAGGTACTGCGCATAGGAGGATGACGGAGGCAGAGGCAGAATAGGGAAAAGAAACCGAAACCGCAAATACGGGCAGCGATAACATTAAGCCGACCGATGAATGCTCAAAGCTCCTTCCCGCCAGCCACGGGTATAATAGAAAAAAGAACTCCACATCAGAAATATAATATTGATGTACACAAATACTAGAACCACGCGCGCGCTTCGCGCGAGCCTAGGCCCCGTCGTACATCAGCAGATAGGCACGCACACCATCCCACCGCAATCACCACATGGAAGCACCTGCGCAGACGTGGGCAAACATGGCTCAATAGCGCCTCCCGGCCCATCTCGGCACACCCAGCGCAAGGATCGTGCAGCACAGGGAGCTACCGCTGCGGCCCCACAGACACGAGTCACACAGCGTCACACCCCTCGCGCGGATCGGATCGTGCCCAGCAGGTAGCTGCACTTACGGCACCCGAGGGAAGCTCGGCACACCTCTCAGACGGATCGTGCCCCGCAGGCCGCCCCCCCGCCCATTCTCCGGCGCACACCTCACACAGTTCGTGCCCCACAGGGAGTTCCACAGACGGCCCGAGGCACAGGGTTCGCGTAGCGCCCCTGCCGCCCGACGCGGCACGCCCGCCACGCCGATCGTGCCCCACGGGGAGCACTACCCACACAACCCCAGAGACAAGGTTCGCACATTGTCCCCCGACCAGTTCAGCACACCTCTCACGCCAATCGTGCTTACCTGTCGGGGTCCCTTGGCATGCTTTTCTAGCACGTCTTGGAGCCAGTTTCGGAGCAGCTTGGGGCATCGTGAGGGCAGTTGTTTCTCCTCGCGCTTTGGACGCGGGTCCCCTCACAACCGAAATCGCCAGCGTGCTTGCGGGCCAAACGCCCTGTGGCATGCAATCAAACACCTCGAATGAAGACTCTGCAGTGGGTATACGCCTTAAAACGCCTCTTCGAATTTCCTTCCGGCCTGTACTTGGTTTCCCAAGCACTGGCGAAAACGAGGGGCAAACATTCTGTGAACGGCCCGTTGCTTCCCCAAGCACTGCTGTCAACGGGATTATTGTCCATGAATAGGATGATATAGCTTGTGGGCGAGGTCAGACAGTTACTCTTTTTCTCTGGTGAACCTCGGGTTTACGATGAGCGACCAACCTTCATCCCACCGCCATGGTTTACCCGCACTCGCTCGAAGGTTCACTCTTTTCCATTTGGGCCCTTTCTTTCTGGCGATCGCTCTCATTGTCTGCAACCATTCACAGTTTCTCTCTCTCTCTCTCTCTCTCTCCACGCATGGTGCAGAATACTTTCTGGGTGTGCTTGGACGTGGCTCAACCAAGATACGACTGCTGTCAAGAAGATGTGCGACCATGGCCTGTCGATAATTTCTGAAATGTCTCTATTTCGCTTCCGCTTTATCTGTTCCCCAGTAAACTCACCAACAAAATGAAGGCGCAACATCATTTAAATAAACTTCCTCTGTTCCTTGTCGATGTGCTTGCAAACTGCTTTATTTGGTATCCAAGAAGAGCTCTTTGCTCTCAAAATCCTGTGAGCCATCGAAAAAAATCCTTTGCCGATCCTTTATTGGGATCAGCTGGTTCAACAGGAACTTCGCATTCTTTCAATACGATTTTCTGATGGCGGCGAACGTTTGAGCGATGTGCCTTCCCATGGGCTGCCTGTCGCATGGATGCGAGGCCCCAGCAAGCGGATACTTGGTTTATTTTCCCATGTGTTCCCCCATGTATCAATAAACGTGCTGGTTTCATAACGCTGGCACGCCGCGGTCACAATCTCCCTGCTTCCCAGTTTGATCGCAAGCTTGTGAATGGCCCAAGGTCCCTTCAATGTGGTGCATGATCCTCCAAACGCTTTCCTCTGTTTTCCCAAATGTGACGATGTCATCTGAACACGTCTGACGTAAGGGGCCGTTTGGGGCCCTCTTGGGGCATCTTTTGACGCTGTTGGGGCCTCTTGGGGTCCTGCTGGAGGTCTCGGGGTCCACGTCGGGCGGAGGGCTCGAAATCTCAGGTACAATTCCCTCATCTTGGGTCGTCTTGGGCGCCTTGGGGCTCCGGTGGGTCGTCTTGGGGCCATCGTGGGCCGTCTTGGACGCTGCTAAGACGCCAAAATCCGCATGTGCAAAAAAAGCTTGTTCTCCTCAAGAAATGAAGCGATTTTGGCGAATTAGGGCCCTCTTGGGAAGCATATTGGAGCCTTCTTGGGCCGTCTTCGGGGCCTCTTGGGCGGCTTGGGACTGGTCGGGCCGCCCTTTGAGGCCCATTGCGCCGCTCTTGCCGCGCAGCCGCGCCCCCCAGAGGCCGTTGGGGCGGCCCAGGGGGGACGGCCCGGGAAGCCGCGGGGAGGGGGGGGGCTCAAGGGCAGTGGGAAAAGCGGCAGGGTGTTCCGGTCCTGGGTCCGGTCCCCAGGTACCCCAACGTTTGTGTATATATCTAAAAATGTGTATACATATGTATATATGCATACACATGTATACATGTAATGCGTATATCTGAATGCATACCTACACGCATACATACATACAGACAGACTGACATACATGCATACATACATACATACATACATACATACCTACAGGCCTACATACATACATACCTACATGCCTGAGAACGTACATACTACATACCTACATAGCTCAATCGATACATACATACATACATACATACATGCGTGCATGCATGCATGCATACATACATGCATGCATACATACATATATACACACATACACACATACACACATACACACATACACGCATACACGCATACACATACATACATACATACATACATACATACATACATGCATGCATGCATGCATGCATGCATGCATACGTACATACATACATACATGCATACATACATGCATGCATACATACATACAGGCAGGCATGCATATATACATACATACACACACAAAGTCAAACATGCATGCATACATACATGCATACATGCATACATGTATGCATGCATACATGCATGCATGCACCTATGCATACATACATTCATGCATGCGTGCACATATGCATGCATGCATGCACGCATATATATATATATATATATATATATATATATACACACATACATACATGCATACATACATGCGTACGTACGTGCGTACGTAAATACATGCATACATACATACGTACATACACACATGCACGCATACATATAATCATTCATTCATACATACATACATACAGACAGACAGACAGACAACCAGACAGACAAACATAGAAATATAAGTTTGGGAAGCAGCCCCCAAGAGGTGGGTGCTCAAAAAGAGGGGGAATCCGTGAAAGTGTCCCAGTCAAGGGCCCCGTGCCCAGGTACGCCGGCATATACATAAATGCGTATAGCTATAGATATATGTATATATGTGTATGTATGTATCGATATATCTGTGTATATATATATATAAGAATAGATATATAGACCTAGCTCTATATATATATATGTGTGCATGTATATCTACATATCAATATAGATCTCTATCTATCTTTCGATACAACAAACAATTCGAAGATGCGTAAGCCGAGGAGGGCCCAGCCTGGCGTGCACACCGCCACTGGCCCTCCTGCCAGATGATTCCAGGACACCGCAGGAAAAGCCGACTTAGGGAAAATTATTATTTTCGCGAGAAGGCAGCTGTGCGCACTTGGGGCGGGGGGAAGCTGTCGGTCACCTTGGGTAAGCGCAGCTCTGCGGTCTCCAAGAATGACCAAAAGCGCAGCTCTGCGGTCAAAGGCTCTTTTCAGATGAGGAAGCCGGACCGCGCTTCCTAAAGATCCAATCCTCGATGACCAGGAAGTCCAGGTCCACGAGCTCGTCCAGCATCTGCAAGCACTCCCGCACGGTGTTTACGATGGAGGAAGAAGAGAAAGACTGCATAAACATAAACGCTTGGAAGTCCGCGCGGGTTTCTTGGACCAGCGCTGGACCCCCCTCCCTGGCGCGGGAGCCCAGCGCAGATTCCAAGGAATCCGCGCGGACCTTGAAAAAAAGTGCGTGTGCTTATTCACTTTTGCTTTTCTTCCAGATTGGCTTCCCCTTTGTGTTGAAGCTGGTGTTGATGAGCGCGGCGAGCCCCGTGAGCTTGCCGACCGCGAGCAGCAGCGCGTGCACCCAGGGCTCGTCCGACCGGCTGACAGACTGATGCCTGGCGGTGCCGTCGAAATGCGCGAGCGCAGGGAACCTCTCGCGGACCTCCTCCCGCACGCGCGGGGCCATGGTCATGTAGGGCGACTCCACCTTCTCGCCGAAGACCTCCTCCAGCGCCTCTTCCGCGATCATCGGCGCCACAGGGCGGTACCACTGCCGGACCTTCAGGCGGTTCATCCTGTCCTTCATCGACTGGGAGTCGGGCACGGCCACCAGCGACCTGTGGCCCAGGGCACGCGGCCCGAACTCCTGGCGGCCGCGCACCACCGCGATGATGGGCTTGTCCGAGGTCCGGTTCGCCTCCCTCTGCCAGGCGGGCCCGCCAGCCAGCAGCTCCGCCAGATCCGCCATCGTGCCTTCAGCACGAAGTGGAGTGCCACAATGCGAGCGCGAATGCGGCTCGCGTTCGGGCCCGCTGCGGGGCGGTCCTCTGGAAGAGGGCGAGCGCTGAGGAGCGCGCTCCCGCTGGGAAGAAAGCGAAATTCTGCAGGCTGTGCCTGTGGTGATGAAAATAAGATGTAAGGTTCGTAAGGACCCTCGGGCATCCAAGAGCAAAGGGGCCCAGGGACACACAAATAGACACGAGTTCCCATAGTTTCCAATATTTTGGGTGTTTCGTCATCCCCCCACTTCCCATGTCTTCCTGGGCTTCGACGACTAGTTGTGCCCGTGTGTCTTCCTCCCTCCTAAGAGGCCTGGAGATGACCTCTGACCTGCAGCCTGGGCGCGATGCCGGGATGGGCCGAAGGCCACGGGATACTCCACCCCGCCGAGGGCGCTGAGCCTCTCGGCCTGCCGCTCGGCAGCAGCGGCCTCCAGGATGCTGGAGGCTCGGGGATGGGCACCAGCACAAGCACGGGGGGCAAGGGCTCGAGTTGAGCAGCGTTCTTCGTTTTCGTTCTGCACAGTCGGGACGTTGACCTAAGGAACCCTAAATAAGGAACGAGGCCCCTTTCCCCATCAGTTAAAGTTCGATTCCCCATCGAAAACCGAAGGAAAACCTATCAAGGAACACGGAGCTCATGCAACACGGAGCCCCTCCCCAACGAAAAGGGTTCCTTCTTCAGCGCCCCGACTGTATGCGTTTTTCCTTCGTTCTGGCTTCGTTCTGCCTGTGCTGCGAAAGGAGATCAGAGCGGAAAGGGTCCACGAAATCGCCAAGACGCCGTGTGGCTCGAACCCTGCACCAACACAGGGGGCCAGGGCTCGAGCTAAACAGTGTTCTCCGTTTTCGTTTTGTGCTCGTTGTTTTTGCCATTATGTCGTCGTTCCGCCTTTTCTGCGAAAGGAGGTCAAAACGGAAACGGTCCAAGAGATCGCCATCAGATCGTTCATCTCGAGCCCTGCACAAACACAGGGGAGCTGCCTCCACTAGGGGAAAGATGATGATCCTAGATCGTGTGGCCTTGGGGGTCATATCTCGGCCACGGATCGAGGAACAAACAATGACGTACACATAAGCTGCAAGAGGTCCGCGCGGATGTTTGGGATCGGCACTGGAGCCACCTGGTGGCTTGATGGTTATGTCACAAGTGTTGCTCCTCGAACCCAGGAAGCCTGAATATCACCACCATCACCGAGATCGGGATCACCTTTAGAAGAACAAAAAACGCCATACACATAGACTGTTGGAGGTCCGCCCGGATCTAAGAAATCCGCGCGGAGCGCCACAAGTATATGGTTACGGCGTCGTTTCTTCTCCGAAGCTCCCCTCGACGAGTACACACCGCAGATGTTGGCGCTGGTGCCCACCTCCGGGCCTCCGAGGATGTCCTCGTCCCAGAGGCGGAAGCCCAGGTACTGCAGCGGCTGCTGCGCGAGGGGCGGCGCTGCAGCCCACAGGCCGCCCACAGAGAGGCCGCCGTCGTTGGGCGACGGGGGCACCCACAGCCGCAAGTCGCGCCGCGCGGCCTCCGAGGACCCGGGCGCGGCGCTGAGCACCGAGGAGCACAGAGAGTGCAGGAGCAGAGACGCTCGGAACTCCGCGAGGGCTTCTTAAATCGGCGCTGGACCCCGCTCCCCGGCGCGCGGAGCGCGCCAGGGGCAACGCGAAGGGCGGACGCCAGCGCCGATCTCCAAGAACTCCACGCGGACCTCCGAGAGTTGATGGGCCTGTTTTCCACCACCACCACCACCACCATAAGTTGGAGGGGGAGGGGGTCCTCCTCCTCCTCTTCCTCCTCCTCCTCTTCTTATTATTCTTATTCTTATTATTATTATGATTCTTATTCTTATTCTTATTTTTCTTATTATTATTATTCTTCTTCTTATTATTATTATTATTAATCTTCTTCTTATTATTATTATTCGTATTCTTCTTTTTCTTCTTATTCTTATTATTCTTCTTCTTATTCGTCTTCTTCTTCTTATTCTTCTTATTATTATTCTTATTCGTCTTCTTCTTCTTATTATTATTATTATCATTCTTCGTATTAGTATTATTCTTCTTATTATTATTATTATTATTATTATTATTATTATTATTATTATTATTATTATTATTATTATTTTTCTTCTTATTATTATTATTCTTATTCTTATTATTATTCTTCTTCTTATTATTATTCTTATTCTTCTTCTTAGTATTATTATTCTTATTGTTCGTCTTATTCTTCTTATTACTCTTATTATTCTTCTTCTTAGTATTATTATTATTATTCTTATTCTTATTATTCTTATTATTCTTATTAGTATTCTTCTTATTATTCTTATTATTATTATTATTATTCTTCTTATTCTTCTTCTTCTGCGTCTGCTTCTTATTATTATTCTTATTATTCTTATTCGTCTTCTTCTTCTTCTTATTTTTCTTCTTATTCTTCTTATTCTTCTTATTATCATTCTTCTTATTCTTCTTCTTCTTCTTCTTCTTCTTCTTCTTCTTCCTCTTCTTCTTCTTCTTCCTCCTCCTCCTCCTCCTCCTCCTCCTCCTCCTCCTCCTACTCCTCCAATCCTCCTCCTCCTCCTCCTCCTCCTCCTCCTCCTCCTCCTCCTCCTCCTCCTCCTCCTCCTCCTCCTTCCCCCCATCCAACATATGGTGGTGGTGGTGGAAAACAGGCCCATCAAGAGTCGTATGTTTGTGTCACGCTGTGCTCCTCGAGAACAGCAGAGCGTCGCGAATCTTCTGGTTGGCGAGCACGTTCAGGGCGCAGCCGCCCGTGAGCACGACGCCATCCAGGTTCTCGACGCCCACGTGCTCCACGAGCTGCAGGACGGTCTGCTGCGTGATCTTCTCGAACTCGGCCTGCACGGACGCCGCCAGCGCCTGCTGGCCCTCCACGGAGGCGCAGATCGTCTGGAGACACTCCGAGAAGCGGTGTGGCAGGCGCGTCTTGCCCTGGCCGTAGCTGAAGATGTGCTCAGGGGCGTATTTGGGCATCGCACCAGAGGCCTCATAGGCCTCCCGCACGACAGAGCCTATGGCCTCGTCCGGCGACCCTGTGGCGGCGTATCCCATGAGTTTCCCCGCCCATCCCAGAGAAGACAGGTCCCGGTCCCCCTCGGAGGTCTTCCAGCTATCCTCGAAGAGGTTGCCAGTGCCGGGCCACTTGCAGATCTTCTCGTTGCTCTTGCCAGTAACCTCTGGCAGCAGCCCAGCCAGGACCATGTACATCACGCCCAGGCTGTAGTCCAGCCTCCCAAGGCGCCGTATGCCTCCGAGCGACGCGTAGAAGATATGGAAATCCGCGTCGCTGACGACGACAAGGGCCGTCCGCAAGGGCGAGGCATGGAACGCCAGCAAGGCGTGCGCCTCCGCGTGGTCGACGTACTGCCACTGCTCCACTGCGAACACCTCCTCCACTATGTTTGGCAGCTCCGCCGGCATGGGATAGGAGGCAACTCCTGGGAGGCCTTCGTCAGCACGACGAAGGGCGGGTTAGCCCGATTCTTCGTCTTTCCCTGCGTGCCAAGTCTCATGAGGTGCACGGTATAACAAGATTATGCTACAACGCTGGCATGCCGAGTGGCGCGAGGAGACGGGGGGAAGGAGGGAGAGGCGGGAGAACGTCTACCTGCACACGGACTGCAACGCCTCTAAGCCTGCTTCGAGCGCCACTGCTTCGGCCTCGAAGGTGTTTCGTTAGCGGCGCGTGTGCGTGCCTCTTGTGACCTGGGGCGAAACCAGCTAACGCGGGAGCAAGCCGGAGCAAGCAGGATTAGGGCAGACTGAGCTGGATTAAGCCAGATTGGGCCAGGTTTCCACCTGGGACATACGAGAGCCAGCCGACCCTGGAGGAGGATCGAGGATCGAGGATCGAGGATCGTCGAGGATCGAGGATCCTGGAGGAGGAGGAGGAGGAGGAGGAGGAGGAGGAGGAGGAGGAGGAGGAGGAGGAGGATCGAGGCTCGAGGGCCTCCCAGGAGTGGCATCCTGGCATGGGCATGACGACCACGCCGTGTTCGAAGCGCCGCGGGCAGGGGCCGCCCTCGCACGGGCAGCGGTCCCGCGCGGCGCGCAGCGCCTCCAGCCACGCCGCGCGGGCCGCGCGGTCGTCGCGCGGGGGCATGAAGTACCGCACCCCAAAGAGGCGCTCCAGCTCCAGAATGCTCGGGCGGGTGTAAATTCGGGGTGAAGGAGGAGGAGGAGGAGGAGGAGGAGGAGGAGTAGGAGGGAGGAGGGAGGAGGGAGAGGGAGGAGGGAGGAGGGAGGAGGGAGGAGGGAGGAGGGAGGAGGAGGAGGGAGGAGGGAGGAGGGAGGAGGAGGAGGACGAGGAGGAGGAGGAGGAGGAGCTGAATGGGGGGTGAAGAGAAGAACCAGCCCCTTTGGGAGCCAGCAGGGGCCCCAAAGGGGCCCCAAGGGTCCCTGTAGAATGCGTTTCTCCACACCCCATTCGGGTCAACCCCCATTGTACCTCCCCGCCCGAAATGCACTGCACCCGGCCGTTCACGCTCACCGCGATGTTGGCGTCGTGGTTCCCGTACAGTGCGAGCGTGGCCCCCCTGTCGGCGACGGGCGCGGGCTTGAGCGGAGAGCCACCCTGCAAGGGTAGCGGACGGGCCGATCCCCAAGCTTCTTCATGCGACGCCACCATTGCCCTCAGCAGTCGCAACCGGATCTCAGTCTCAAACTCGAACT
Organism: Prorocentrum cordatum; assembly: GCA_963575745.1. Lineage (NCBI taxonomy): Eukaryota > Dinophyceae > Prorocentrales > Prorocentraceae > Prorocentrum > Prorocentrum cordatum. The sequence goes on along the minus strand of CAUYUJ010016480.1, from coordinate 264,632 downwards.
CCGCGTCGACACCTGTGGGGTCGCCCATGCCGTAGTTGTCCTTAAATTCTCGGACTGCCATAGCTACGTCTTCTGTCTGCGGGTCCCAATATAGCGGCGTATCTCTTCCCTCGACTGTCAGGTTGAGATGCAATCTAGGCATTACAGACGCAGAAGTCCATGCTGGTGACAGCAGGATGGCCCAGTGTCCCAGCATGACAGCAAATAACTACAACCCACCTGCTACGAGTGCGCCATCAGTAACATGGGCATCAGTGGCAGTTAGTGCGTTGGGGCGCCTGCATTGGACAGACACGACTTGAGCCAAAACGGCTACGGACTTCTCAGATGATGAAAGAGACCACGAGGATCAGGAAGAGGAACGGGGGAACGAGCAGGTGGAGCACCAGGAGGAGGAAGGGGGAGGACCTCTCCGAAAGCCCTTCTTCCCCCTCCTTGGTAAAGTTTCGGGTTGTGCACACACCAGGCTACTCCAGAGGCCTGTTGATGCCAGCTAGGACTACCTGGGGGGCCTGTTGAGGCCAGCCGAAATTACCTGGGGAGTCTGTCTATGCACAAGAAAAGCTACAAGATACCGATATCGCTGCTCCTCAGTCCTCTCCCGGGGTGCGTCTGACAAGAATCTCGAGAAAGGACCTGGCGGTGGCGACGAGGGCCTCCCAGGAAACCGAAAGAAGGGCAAGGGCAGCAATATCGGTATCTCCTCCTCCTCCTCCTCCTCCTCCTCCTCCTCCTCCTCCTCCTCCTCCTCCTCCTCCTCCTCCTCCTCCTGATCGTCCTCCTCTCCGCAATCCCTGTCACGGCAGCGGCCTCCGTCGTCGTGGCGCCGTCGCCAGCGCTGCGGAGGCCGGCGTCCGTCTCCAGGTCCTGCTTTTTGTCAGGGCCGCGGCCGCCGCAGAGACGCCACGGGGACGGCGGAGGGGGGGCGGTGAGAGACGGAGAGGACGGAGTGAGGGAGGAAGCGGGCGGCTGGAAGGGAGCTAGGGAGGGTGGAGCAGGAGCTGAAGCGAGGCGGAGGGACAGAGGGAGGGGGGATAGAGGTGCGCGGAGCGCGAAGGGAGGTGGGAGGAAGCAGGAGATTGCAAGAGAGTGAGGGAGAGTGGAGGCGGAGAGGAACGAGGCGGCGGCAGAGGGCGAGGGGAAATGGCTCAAGCCCTGCACTGCCGCCAGCGCCACCCGCAGCCACGACCCCAGTCCCAGCTTCCCTCAGCCATACTCCCAGCCCCAGCCCAGGCGGGAGCCCACGCCCCAGTCCAAACACCAGCGCCAGCCTCAACCTCAGCCTAAGCCCCAGCCCCAAAGTCAGCTTCAGATCCCGCTTCGGCGTCGGCGGCAGTGTCGGCGTCAGCGCCAGCCGAAACATCCGCCTCGGCACCTCGGCCGTAGCCCGTGGGTTGTCTCAGCGTGGGCGCGCGCTATCAGGGCCACACCCACCGTCCTGGCAAACGCCGACTTTCTCAACTTCCTTGCGGGTAACTGAGAGGGCTTCTGCCTAAGGCGCTTCAAGGCTCCAACAGAAGAATGCGAGATGGTCACGCAGAGGTATTGCAAAATATTTCCGTGGCTGTGACCTGGCATAAAAACAGAGGGACGACGAAACCGTCAACGTCTCGTCCTGTTCGGTCACTGCGCTATCACTTGCAAGCTTGATTGAACAATGTGGCCCACAAAGGCACCCCACAAAAAATCCCAAACACCGGGATACTACGACTTTGAACCTGTTGCGACCATATTCGCGCCCCGGCTTGTTGCCACGCTGGACGAGAGGAGAGGCACAAAAGAAACCCGGGAGAGCAGGACGACCAGCATCGGCGTCCGCCGATGCGATCTGTCAACCTGCAGCCCTAAGAGGTCCCGACCGCTTCCCCCGGGGGTGGTTTCCCGTCCCAGATCCATGCCTGATGGCCTGATGGCCCCCGTGGCTCAAAAACAACCCCCGGAGCGCCGAAATCGAGGGAGATTGCCTGGACTGAAAAAAACAGGTCGCCAGAGGATGAGGAGGAGGAGGACCAGTGTAAACCCGAGAATCGTCAAAGATGATGGAATGAACGCTCCTTCCAAGCTCGCGCTTCATAGGCCTCTACAACGGTTCATTTCCACTGAGGGAACTGCCTCGTTGGAAGACAACCGTTTGAAAACACTGACGCATGCCAAAACATTGTTCTCGGGGATCCAACACCACTGTTCAACCTGACTGTTGCGTCTTGACGATACTGAATCGCTCCAGAACGCCATTCATGGGACCTCAAGACCGCGAATCAACGTAACTGTTGCACCCTTATAATCCTGAATCCTTCCAACACACAATTTCTGGTACGTTGATCATGGGAACGCGTGAAACTCTTGCAACATGTAAAACCGAATGTGCGCGGCGCTGAGGAGCGCCACGTTTTGAAAAGGAGCCGTCCTCAATCCGTGATACCCCTGCCATTTCTTAAAACGAATGTGCGCGGCGCTGAAGCGAAAGCCACCTTTTGAAAACGACCCGCCCTCGGTGAAATAAACTCTTTCCAAGCTTGAGAACGAACGTGCGCGGCGCTAAGGCGGGAGCCACATTTTGAAAACGACCCGCCCTGAATCTGCGAAACTCTTGCACATGTTTCGAACGAATGTGCGCGGCGCTACCGCGTGAGCCACACTTTGAAGACGACCCGCCCTCCATCCGTGCAGCTCTTGCAAACCGAAAAAAAGAGAGAATGCACGCGGCGCTGAAGCGAGAGCAACATCTTGAAAGACACCCGCCTGCAACGCAATAGGAATGTGCGCGGCGCTAAGGCGAGAGCCACATGTTTAAAACGACCCGCTCTCAATCCGTGGAACTCTGGCAAATTGTTAAAACGAATGTGCGCGGCGCCATCCCCCCCACGCTATCGCCCCCCAATACATTCGCGCCCAGCACGCCCTCGCGGTCTGGATTCCGGGGCGCGCCCCCGCGGATGCGCGGTCGCACGGATACCTTCTGCGCGGGGCCCCCGCGTAAAATAAAAAAGCTTCGTGTCTGCGGGGTCGCGGCCCAGGGGCCAGGCTCAAGTCGGGCCTGCCCCTTCAGGGGGAATATTCCAAAATAGTAAAACAATAGTCTGGGGACGATGTTTGGACCATTTGTTTACAATGTTGGAACATGTTTGGGGTATTTTTGACTTTTCGTCCAAAACCCCCCGGTAGGGGGACACGCCGGACCTGAGGCCAGGCGCGCGAGGCAGCGGATACGGATCTGTGCTTCGCCGCCTTTCCAGACCTGGAGGGATAACGAAGCAGCATGAGCAGAAACGCTCGAAGGTCCGCGCGAAGTGCTTGGATCGGCGCTGGACCCTCCCCTCCACGGAGGCGCCGCCAGGCGGGGGGCCCGGCGCCCAACCGAGAGGTCGGCGCGGACCTCCGCAGGTGTTTCTGCTTGTGCAGTCGCTTGCGTTTCCCACCCCTGGCGTCTGCCCCGAGACGAGGAGGCGCAGCAGACCTCGCACCCCGCCCCTCCCCCCTGGGGGAAAGATCAATTATCCCGGCAAAGCAACCTAACAGCCATGTGTAGGAGCATATCTGGAAGCATTCCCCTTAAGATTCGGATGAGAATCCAGTTGTAGAATTCTGCTGTTCTCGCAGTCGTTGTCGCATTCGCGAGGACAGTCGCAGTGGCAACGGCAGTCGCAGTCACAGCCTCAGCCTCAGCCTGCCTCAGCCTCAGCCTCCGCCTGCCTCAGCCTCAGCCTGCCTCAGCCTCAGCCTCAGCCTGCTTTAGCCTCAGCATCAGTCTGCCTTCGGCCTCGGCCTCAGCCTCAGCCTGCCTCAGCCTCAGCCTGCATCAGCCTCAGCCTCAGCCTCAGCCTGCCTCAGCATCAGCCTGCCTCAGCCTCAGCCTCAGCCTCAGCCTGCCTCTGCCTCAGCCTCAGCCTGCTTCAGCCTCAGCCTCAGTCTGCCGTCGGCCTCGGCCTCAGCCTCAGCCTGCCTCAGCCTCAGCCTGCATCAGCCTCAGCCTCAGCACGAAGCGACCCAGCTAGAAGGACAAAGCGCTGAATGTACACCGATGTGTTCGACGACTGCGTATGTAATGATGTGACGATATACAGACTGAGCCCTTCGTGAATGTCTACATGTTTTTCTGACGCCTACAAACGGCGCTGACGTGTGTGAGAAAATTGTCCGCGCAGCAAAAGCCGGCGAAGCGTGCGGGAGCTCGCATGCTGAGACAGACTACGTCTGCAGACCGCCAGCTGCAAAAAGGTTGCGAGCGGCTCTTGGAAGATGTTTACGGAACGGAGCTACGGTGTCTGAAAACATTGGCATCGAAGGGAAGAGCCTCGGAGCCCTGCAACCTGAGAAACACCGCAGGAACTCGCATACTGAAAAGGAATGCATTGCAAACCGCACGCTGCGAACCCTGCAGGCTGAGAAGCACCGCAGGATGTCGCATGCTGAAAAGCACTTGTACTGCAGAGCGCTAGCATCTATCTCGGGCTCGGACCCCCCCGTCCTGATCCAGAACGTGTCCGGCCACGGCCTGAAAATGCCGTTCCAACTCCCGAGGATCAGCTGGCACTCCGGCTCTGGGACACTCCAGTACGTCTTGAGCACCTTGAGCCAGGCCCCATCTCGGGATCCCCACAGCACGCTGTACTTGACCGAGACCGTGCCGAACTCATAACAATTGACCTCCGAAGGACCTGCGAGTGCAGGCTGAGAAACACCACGCGATTGCAGGGCACGGCATTGCGTGTCACATGAGTGCAGGCTGAGAAGCACCACATCTCGTTTGCCAGAGATCACTCCCAGGTTATTTGATCCCGCAACACCAGCCACGGCGTAGCTGCCACAGGGGCCGCAGATAGCAACGGTTCGGTCACCCAATTGGCGTTCCGGTGAGTCACAATTCGCGCGTGGCTCCACGAGCCTGTGTAGCGCGATTTGCGGGGCACCAGTGTGCTGTAGTTGTTGTTGCCGTAGCAGAAGACGGCCTCTGGAGCCCAGTGCGGATTCCAGCGGACAGCGTAGACCCTGTGGACGCCATTGCGGATGACGTCGCGCGCACCTTCGATATGTGCCACCCATCGAAGCCAGTCAAATGCTGAGCCATCGGTGATGTCAACAGCACCTGGGGCAGTCTCGCCATGGTGGTAGTGCAACAGCGATTGGAGAGCGGCGCTGGCTTCGTCGCGGCCCACAATCTGGCGCGAGCAGGCTGCCTCTTGCAGGTGCTCCTGTGTGAAGAGCAGTGGGGCATCACCGCCAGTCTCGGCAGGCTGAGCAGCGCCACCGTCAGGCACGGCAGTCTGAGCAGCGCCGCCACGAGGAACATGAGGCTGAGCAGCGCCAGGCTCAGGCACGGCAGGCTGAGCAACGGCGCGTGGTGGACCGACATAGGTGGGCTCATCGGGTCGGCCGTTCTTATGGTAATGCAGGCGCATGGCTGAACCGTCTGCACGACGGAACTCGAAGAAGTGCCTGCCGTGGCCATCCGTGTTGGAGTAGTTAGGGTCGCGCTCTGTCTCGATGATGCGAAAGAGAACCTGGGCGATGCCCTGCCCGATTATGCGCTCAGCGAAACCCGGAGCGGCAGACCGAAGCAGTTGCTTCCAGTCGTAGGACGGGTCGTTTGTTACGTCTTTGAACGACAATTTGTTGACAATGCACTCGGCGCGCAGCGCGCGCTGCCACTGGCAGGCGGTCTTGCCGCCCATCCCTGGTGTGCGGCGGATGTCTTCGAGGTGAGCCTGCTCAAAGACCACGTCGACACCTGGCTGAGGAGTCGGTGCGGGCGGATCCGGCAGAATCCCCCACGGGCCATCGCACGGGGCCGGGGGTGGCGGGGGCGATGCCTTGCCGCGTGCTGGCATTGTGACAAGGCAGGCTGAGGAGCACCGCCGCGGCTGGACGGCCAGGTGAAACTCTAGCAAACATGGTTAAGGATGATGATGATGGTGTTGATAGGAAACCCGGTATCAGCGAGTTGATGTACAATGAGGTGTCCGCAAACGAGACACTGCTGTCAAAGCTGTTATAACTAACCACAAACGAGACACTGCTATCAACGCTTGCACAATTAAAAAGAAACGCTGGCATTGACACTACTAGCAATACCAAAGTGGAGTTTAAACGAGGCACTGCCATCAACCGATTCAACTTCCAATGAAAGAAGATCACAAATGAGTTCACTCTGAATTGACCCATGGGTATCAATGCGAGAAGTCTCTGCAAACTATTCACTCATGGCGACCGCCGCGCACACGCGTGTAGGAAATCGTTGATGATGATAGTGATAATGGAGTGGGGGCCAGTAATGCAGATACACTGCTGTGCGTTCACTTGCTGCGAAAAGAAACTCTGCATGAATGAGTTGATATATAATGAGTTGTCCACAAACGAGACACTGCTATCAACGCTTGTATAAGTAAAAAGAAACGCTGCTATCGACACTTCCCCCAATACTAAAGTTGTCTTTAAACGAGCCACTGCCATGAACGGCTCCAACTACAGTGTAACGAAAGGAACTGCAGGCTGAGAAGCACCGGGGGGAGGGGGGGGGGGGGGGGGGGCAACAAAAGGCGAAGAAAAAAGACAGAAAAAACAAGACAGAGCAAACAAAACAAAAAAGAACAAGAAAAAACAAATAAAAAAGAAAACAAAAACAAATAGAGCAAAAAAGCCCCATAAACGAACACGGAAACAAACACCAACAAAATAACAAGGAAGAGGAGAAGAAAACATCAAGAGGACCAACGTGAAACAGTCGTGGTGATGAGGATGAGTGAAATCTGCGATGATGATAGCGATCATGAAGTCGGTTGTAGGAACCCACTTTTGTAGTAACCAACATACACTGGTATGCATTCACTTATGGTGAAAGGAAACTCGGTATCAGTGAGTTGATATAGAATGAGTTGTCCGCAAACAAGACACTGCTATCAACGCTTTTAGAACGAAGCGAACCCATCAGAACACTGTTATCAACGGAAAGAATGCTGTAGAAGGACAAAGCGCTGAATGTACACCGATGTGTTCGACGACTGCGCATGTAATGATGTGACGATATACAGACTAAGCCCTTCGCGAATGTCTACATGTTTTTCTGACGCCTACAAACGGCGCTGACGTGCGTGAGAAAATTGCCCGCGCAGCAAAAGCCGGCGAAGCGTGCGGGAGCTCGCATGCTGAGACAGACTACGTCTGCAGACAGCCAGCTGCAAAAGGTTGCGAGCGGCTCTTGGAAGATGTTTACGGAACGGAGCTACGGCGTCTGAAAACATTGGCATCGAAGCGAAGAGCCTCGGAGCCCTGCAGCCTGAGAAACACCGCAGGAACTCGCATACTGAAAAGGAATGCATTTCAAACCGCACGTTGCGAACCCTGCAGGCTGAGAAGCACCGCAGGATGTCGCATGCTGAAAAGCACTTGTACTGCAGAGCGCAGGCTGCGAAACCAGCAGGCTGAGAAGCACCGCAGGAACTCGCATGCTTTCGAACACTACTGCTCGAGACCGCAGCTGGAGAGCGGCAGACCGCAGGCTGAGAAGCACCGCGGGCAGAGAGACTTGCAAAACTCAGATGTCCTGATCGTCTTGGAGGAAGTCACGCCAGTCCGGCGGATGCCAAGAATCGATGATGCGCCTGGAGCCACCGCCCGTGCTGCCGCCGATGTCCAGGTAGTCGCCATCGCCCCTGAACAGACGGCCGCGCCCCAACGCCAGAATCGCTTGGTTGCGGACTTGAAGCAGCGCTCCGCTCTCAAACATCTGCAACACGTCCAGCTGCCTGCGCGTGAAGTTCGGCTTTGGCTGGCCAGCCTGGGCAGACAGATGGAGGGAAAGCCGCTCCCCCTCGTTGTAGCGCGCGATGGCCTCGGCCTTCTGGTGGCGCAGCCGGCGCCGCTGTTGCCGCAGAGCGTCCTCGGGAACTGCTGCATCACGGCCCTCACTGTGATCAGCTTGCAACGCTTGCGTTAGCCAATCAACGTCGAAGCGCCCTGAGAAGGCCAGCACCTCCCAGATCTGTTTGGTGCCGGCCACACGTTGCAAATGGCTATGCCACCGCTTACGCTTCTGGTCTTTCACAAACTTGGCGACGCTACCCAGACCTGCACCCTTGGCCTGGCCACCTTTTCCCGCAGGCTGAGAAGCACCGTGAGAACCTTTCTTACCGCCTGGCCCTTTGTTCAGACCCTGCGGAACCGCATGGCCCCCTTGTGGCGCAGACTTGCCTTTCGCTTTTCCCTTTTCGATATCCCGTTCCTGAAGCGCACGCTGCTGCCGCGACTGCTCGCACTGGTCGCGAGCTACTCTGACCAATTCCTGGCGCTCAGGCTCCGTGAGAACGTAGCGCATGTCGTCGATGTTCTTGCTCCGCAGAAAGTCATGTCGAAGCTTCAGGACAGAGAGAACGGCTCGGCCAGTCTCCTCCTGAGACGCAAAGGCCGCGTCATATTCCGAGCCAGGCTGAGGAGCGCCAGCTGGATTAGTGTCCGCTGGCTCCGTGGACTTCCTCTTTTTGAAAAGCAAGAGACTGAGATGATGGAGGACTTTCGGATCGTACTCCTCGTCGTACCTGTCGTCCCAAAACTGCCTCAGCTCCCTGTGCAAGTCGTCCGCGCGATTCTGAACGACATCCTCGACGTAGTCGGGATCACCCGGTGAAGTCGGTGAAAGCGGAGGAGTAGAACTCGGCGACCGATCCCAATGCACAGAAGACTCGCGGTCCGCCTGTACGCTGACGTCGGCGTCGGAGACGTTTTCGACGACAATCTTCCGCCTCTTGCTCTCACCAGGCTGAATAGCACCAGGGAGAGTGAGCACAACCGCCACCGCATCGTGTGCGTCGTTGCGCATGCCACGATCCGTAAAAGACGCGCCAACGGCAATGGAGCTGAAACGGGCGACTGCTCCGCAGACCGCGACGTGGTCGCCTTTGAGGTCGGCCGGAGTGGCATGGACCTCCCATACCTTCTCGTCGTTCTGCTGGCGCTGGTAAGCCTCCCGCGCCTCCTGGAAAGTGAGGTTGTCGTCGCCGACTACAAGCAGAACGACTGCCTGGTTTAGATTCTCAAGAATCTTGGCCAGGCCGTCCAGGTGCAAGCGGAGATGGCGAACTGTCCGCTTTCGAGTCTGGATGGTCGGCGGTTTCTTGCCACACACGATGTGCATGTTGGCGATCACCACGTGGAACTTGTCATGGCCTGGTTTGTTCACCTCAAAATGTGAAATAACAGCATCAATCTCTCGGCCGCTAGGAGGCCTGTAAACTTTGCTGTCTTCGCACAGAGTCAGTTCCGCAGGCTGAGAAGCACCGCGGAACCCCAGAGAGTCAAGTAGTTGTCGACCTCCAAGAAGCGAATGCCATCACCGAAAGGCTTACTGAGGATCTCTGTCACGTTGATCCCTGCTCGGCGAAAGCCTTCACGGAACGCACCGACCTCGCAGCCACAGACCATATCAGCATCAGCGGTCTCCACTATCTTGGAGCACAACCTTCCGAAGTTAGCGCAGTGAGTGGCCGCCTGCTTACCAGTCATCATGCCCTGCTCGAACCCGAAATTGAACGAGGCGACCGTGAAAGACGCAGGCTGCGCAGCGCCAGAACCAGGCGTCTGTCCACCTTCCTCCGCAGGCTGAGAAGCACCGCGAGGCGGCGCAGGCTGAGAAGCACCGCGAGGCGGCGACACTTCGGACGAGCCTCGCGGAGCAGAGGCTGCGGATGAACGTTGGACATGGGGGTACGGCCAGGGGAACGCCATTGCAATCAAAACTCAGTGGTCTGCTGTGAATGAATGCAGTGGCACGATTGAATGCAGAGGACTGCAGTGTCACTAGCAAGTCCTGAACCAAACACAGCTGTGGCGGAAGGAGTATGAAGCGTCTGGCTATTCAAAATGTGGCCCGGGAATGGAGTTCTGGGAAATGGAAGAGCACGAAGTGGCTTACAGTTGGCTCCGGGCATCCAAAATGTGGCCCGGGAATGGAGTTCTGGGAAATGGAAGAGCACGAAGTGCCTACAGTTGGATCCGGCCCCCCAGAATGTGGCCCGGGAATGGAGTTCTGGGAAATAGAAGAGCACGAAGTGGCCTACAGTTGCATCCGGCCCCCCAGAATGTGGCCTGGGAATGGAGTTCTGGGAAGGCGAAGAGCACGAAGTGCGTGACTGTTGGTGAAAAACGAGCCCGGCTCACTGCCGCCCGGCAACTCCCAACACCTGCCCGGACCCCCCTGTGGAGTGATCTGCTGCTCTCTTTTGATCCCACTAGAAACCTATCAGTCTTCGCTGTTAGGTAAAAAGATCCCGACACCACCCACCCCGCCGCGGGCCTCCCGGAACGCGGCCTGACCGGAATCTCGAGGCGGGTCCAGCCGTGGCGACTAGGGCCTCCCAGGAGGCCCACAGAGGCGAAGGCCGGCGGTGTCGGGACTCTTCTGAGTCCCCCCAGTCCCCCCCCCCGTCGCCCGCCCGGAGACGAAGAGGATTGCAAAGCTCGCCATAGGCTGGGCCCTGGGCCCAGGGACACACAAATAATTAGACACAAATCCTAGGATTCCCCATCTTTTCCCCTATGTTCTGCATATTGCTCCTGGGAATCCGATTATTTGTGTCCCTCCCCATGTTGTGCAGCATACGGACGAGTCCGTTACCTGCCCAGAAGCCAACAAACCTACGACAACGGGCCACATCTTTTAAGTAACCAGGACGGCCAGAACCAAATCCCAGTGGCCGCAGTGGAGCTAGTCCATTCCGGCGGCGCACACAAGGGAAAGGGGGGTGGGCGAAGGCTTCTTGGAAGGAGGCCGCTTCTTAGAAGGCGCTGGCCTTACGTCTATCGAGAAGGCCCGCGCCTTCTAAGAAGCAGGGCTGCTTTTAAGAAGCCTTCTCCCCCCACCCTACCCCCCCTCTGCGCGTTGCCGACCATTAGTGGTGCCACTGGCCGTGATGGAGGGAGTCCCCAGAGGCAGAAAAAGAGCACCAGCACCAGGCTTGGAGGAAGCGCGGCGCGAGCCCGCCTTCACGCTCTTCTTGCCGTCCTCGCGGGGGTGGGGACCGGCGGAACTGAGACGTCAACACACTCGCCGCGGCTCCCCCGATGCAGTGCGACACGGCAGGCCTGTGCCCAAACCCGCAAGAGGCCAGAAAACATGCACGCGACGAGGCAAGCACGGTAACCAACGAACAGAGGGGACTTTGCATCGTACTCCAAGACCGCAGACATTGGAACGCAGACATTAGCCTTACACCTCCTCCTCCGCCTCCTCCGCCTCCTCCTCCTCCTCCGCCTCCTCCCCCTCCTCCTCCTACACTACAATCCTCCTCTCCGTCGTCTTCCCCCTCCTCCTCCCACTCTCTCCCCTCCTCCTCCTCCTCATCCTCCTCCTCCTCCTCCTCCTCCACCTCCTCCTCCTACTCCTCCTCCCTCTCCTCCGTAGGGCGAGGTGTTGTGTTAAGGGTATGGGCAAACGTAGCGCCTCTGGGCACGGAGTGGAAGACTACAGTCGCAGACTGGAGCGGATCGTATCCAGTGCGCGCCCCTAGACTTGCATCGCGCGTCTTGCATGAGACAATAGCGGTGAAATACGCACACGCACGGACACTGGACAACATCATGCTTTGAGCGCTTCGGTCATGTACCGAAAAACGCCCTGCTGTTACTCCCCCCCCACTCCCCCAATCGCCAACTCAACTTCGACTCTTCCCTTCACGCCAACATCACGGAGCTACCACTCTGCTCCCACACGTTACAGTGGAGGCCAGTCCACAAGAAACCCTCCACAAGAAACTCGACCCTGAGACCACAGGACGTCCATCGAAACCCAAGAAACCCAGGGCACCATGGAGGCAAGCAGGGTGGTTCTTGGCATGGGTCCCCAGTGTATTCCCGCCCCATTGCCAGGGTGACGCCAAGGCGGCCACCAATCTGTTCCCTTCGGCAGCTGCTCGATGGACTCAGTGTGCGCACATGCTGAGGGCCAGAGGGCTGCTGATTCTAAGTGAAATATTCGCACTGTGCAGGGCTGGACCTAAACGTTGTTTTTCGTTTTGTGTTCGTTTTGTTGTTCGTTTTGCTCTGCCTGTTTTCCTGTACCTCCCTGCCGAAACGAAGAACAAAACACAGCCGAGGTCTGGCAAAGCAACGTTTCGGTGCAGCCCTGACGCAGGCGCGCCCTCACTCGCATCCGCGTCTGCGGGGGCTGTGGTATCTACACGCGTCCGACTCCGCATGTACGACTCACCCCACTGCGCCCACCGAGCCCACCGAGCCCGTGCCTGCTGCAAAGAGCAGCAAGGCCGACCCGCTGAATCCGCCGACCCTGTCGGCGTGTGCGAGGGGCTTTTCCGCTCGAGCCGGGAGCTTCCACTGGAGTCGTCGTCTCCTCTGTTCCAGTTGCCTGGGCCCTCTTCCTCACACGCGCCGTCCGGAGCAAAGCTGAACCACATCAGAGTGGAACCGAAGGGAAACCCCTTCCGTCTGATCCCTTCCTCGCGCCGAGGGGGGGGGGGGGGGGTCATAGGGGGGGGCCTGGGGGGTCCCGCGGAGGTCCCGCGGAGGGGCCCTGGACGGGTCCCGCGGGGAATCGCCACCCAGATACGTTCTCCTCCCGAGCCCCGGCCCCGCTCCGCCCCCCGCCCCCCGCCCCCGCTGCGGCTCCGGCCGCGGACACGGCCCAGCCACCTTCGCTGAGTCGCCTGTTCAGCAAGCAAATACGACTTGGTTTATAACACAGTTGCGTTCCATTTGGCATAAATTGGGCGGCCTGGTTTACTACACTAGCTGGCTTGCAACTGCATTTGCTATTGGACCTAAACGAACCTGGCTTGTCCGACGTGCTATGTCGTGTTGGCCGCGCACGCGACCGTTGCCACGTCGACTCTAAACGCAATCGACGCATAGAGAAGTGCAGCGACCGTTGCCACGTCGAGTCTAAACGCAATCGACGCATAGAGGAGTGCAATCAAATCTGAGTGAGGGGGCCGAGCGGCCCTAGGCTGTCTCTAGGTGCGTAGCTGAAGCGAGGGCCTTATGGGTTGACTATTGCAGTTGCTGGCGATGTTATTGTTGCCACTCCGCGACCCGCTCACGACCCGTGCGCGACCCACTCCTCGACCCGCCCCGCGACTCACCTGCGACCGACCCGCGATCCACCTTGCGACCCACCCGCGCCCCACCTGCGACCAAACTTGCCCCGCGGCCCACCTACGACCCATCGCACACGGCTGATCGGGGGGGCTTTTCAGTCATCGCAGATGGTTGTAAACGGCGTGGACACCACGGAACCCGATGAGCATGCGAAAGCCATGTTCCCAAGTCATTCGGAAAATAAGTTCTGACCCCCCAGAATTAGGAACACCAGGTGCATCGTCGTCTCCACCACCGTCATCATGATCGTTATCGTCATCGTCGCCACCATCGTGGTCGTCAATCATACCAGCAATAGATATATGACGATCCTGTTTGGAGTACGGTCCCTTTGTTTGGGGCGTCTCTAAATTCGGGTGTCTCGTTTTTGGTCTCATAACTAGAGGCGTCTCGAAATTAGGAAAGTGAGACGCCGTTTCTCGTTGATGCTCTCGAAAACCTTCGATGCGCGATAGATCTCAAGATCAAGCGAACCGACCCTCACTGTTATCCGCAACTGTCGCGGCTCAGATATTTACAAGCATTGGGAAGGAGCGGGCGAGTGCGAGAGACAGAGAGAAAGAGAGAGAGAGAGAGAGAAAAAAAAAAAAAAGAGAGAGAGAAGAGGGATGGATGGAGGGAAGGAGGGAGGGATGGAGGGAGGGAACTAAGATGTCGCAAATGAAATCCGGAAGTCGCGGCATATGCCGCCCGCGCACTCTGGGAGGCCAGGATTACGAACAGCGAAGCAAGCCAGGGCTGGCGCGCGGGCGACGAATGGGCGACGCACTGAACAAAAATATTTGGGAGCGAGGGGTGCGAGCAATATTCATATCCATATCCAGTGCGTCTTGGACTTTCTTGGAAGGCGCGTCGCAAGGCCGAGGCGCAGTGGATATGGATAAACATAGTCTCTGGGGGCCCGATGTTCATCAATATCCAGTGCGCCTCGGGTTTCTGGGGAAGGGAGCCCGACACTCCATGCTGCAGTGGATATGGACAAAAGTATTGCCCGCAAGGAATGCTCACTGGGCCTCAGCATGGAAAGGGGTGGGGGAGGCGCCGGCCGATAGCCTAGCCTTTCCGCGTTGGGCAGCCCCAATGAAGGGGCCCACAAACACACAAATAAATACACACAAATAAAAAGATTCCCCATATTTTCCTATATTTTCTGGGTTTTTGTCTTCATCCCCACTTCCCATATTTTCCCATATTTTCCTGGGGATCGACGATTAATTGTGTCTGTGTGTTTCTTCCCCTCCTGACCCATGTACACCCGCACGCACCGGCAGCTTCTGCATGCTTGCTCCCTTCGCACCTGCGCACCCAAACCTTCAGGTCGTCCAAGAGGAGGGGGGGCCCGATGATCCCAGACGTCGCCGGACCCAGAAGGAAAGTCTTTCGGCAGCTCCCAGGCCCAGGTCAGCGCAGGGCCGAAAGGGGGCATCGGCCCCGCGTGGCCCCCACAAGCCCGGGTCCGCCAGAAGGGTTCGGCTGACCCCCGTTGGCGCCGACCCCCGTCACGCGGGCCCTGCCCCGAAGGCTCAGGCCCCCCGCCACCCCAACCCAACCCGAAGACTCGAATTTCGGGTTGGGGGGGGTAAGGGTTCCACACGTGTTTTTGTCGATGTTTCCCGACCCCCCCCCCACTGGAAATCGAGGGTAAATCTGAGCCTTCGGGTTGGGTTGGGGTGGTTTGGTGGGTGGTGACCTTCGAAGAAGCTCCCTGAGCCTCCTCCGAAGCCCCGCCGCCTTCTGGGGAGGGCCTGCCCCCTCTCACCCCCCCCCCTGGGCGCGCCGCCGACTCTGGGGGCGAGGAGCGAGGGCAAGCGGTCCTGAGACTCGGAGGCGCCTCGAGACTACGGCAGCTCTTGATGGACCTGTTTTCCACCACCACCACCATACGTTGGAGGGGGGAGGAGGAGGAGGAGGAGGAGGAGGAGGAGGAGGAGGAG
>CAUYUJ010016480.1:242097-244597 GCA_963575745.1 Prorocentrum cordatum | reverse complement strand
CGAACCCGCCGCAGGGCGCCTCCAGCTCCTGTCCCCGTGCCTGAGACCTCTGGTCCCACTCCGCCGCGCTGGTCTCGCACTGCGCCGTGAGGTCCTCGAGAGGATCGGCGGCGAGCGAGGGTGGGGAAGCGAGAAGGAGGATGTCTTCTCACTTCCCCCAGCCTCCTGAAAAGCTGTCCGAGCCTGGTTCTCGAGGGCACAGGAGACTTCTCGGTGGGCCGGAGGGCTTCCGAGAAGCCCCGCCGCCCTCTGAGAAGGCCTCCTCCTCACCAGGGCTTGACCTAAACGGTGTTTTCCGTTTTCGTGCTGTGTTCGTTCTCCCTGGCTCTGTCTCCGCTACGCCTTGGCAGCAGAACAACATCCAAACGAAAACGGCCCACGAAATCGCCAACACACCGTTTCGGTCGAGCCCTGCTTCTCACTTCGGCCCGGGTCGGGGATCCACGGACCCGGGTCCATCCAGACCTGGGTCGGTCGGGCCCTGCAGGATCCTGCAAGATCCTCCAGGGTCCTGCAGGATCCTGCACCCAAACCTGGGGCAGAGCACTCCTGGACCTGCAGGATCCTGCAAGATCCGGCACCCTGGCGGACCCCCGCTTGCATGAACCCCCGTCTCGAGGCGCCCGAATGTGCATGTCCCGAGAGCGTCCGGCCCGGGGAGCTGTCCCCAGCGCTGCTGTGCGATGTGGCCTCCCCTGGCTGCCCCGCCGGGCCCTCCGAGCAGCCCCCCACACGGGCCCCTGAGGGTGAAGACAGTTCTGAAGGGGCCCTGAGAGACACAAATAAATCGACACAAATAACAGCATTCCGCACAATTCCCTATATTTTCTGTGTGTGTTTTTTCCCCTCCTGAAAATCGGCGGATGAGAGCGTCGGGCTCTTCGGGCCTCCAGGCCGGGCCCTCCAAGAGGCCCCCCACGACGGGCGTCTACACATTGGCCCCCCGTCGTATCTGGAGCCCCGAGCGGGCGCGCTGCCGCGAGGCTGCGGGTGCGCCCCTCCGCCCTCCCGTCGCTCTCCTCCTCCTCCTCCTCCTCCTCCTCCTCCTCCTCCTCCTCCTCCTCCTCCTCCTCCTCCTCCTCCACGCCCCTCCTCTTCTTCTTGACGCTGCGCGGACCTGCAGCACGGGCTTGCGGCGTTCGTCCAAAGGAAGAGCAATCGCCGCCCTAGGCGAAGGAGCAAACAAACTAGGCGGATGGCGGGCGCTGCAGGCAAGGACAGGCAGGAAAGAATGGCAGCGGAGAGAGGCCAAAAACGGCGCAGAGTAAGCGACCCCCTTCCTCCCCGCCTCCTTATCAAACAGGCAATGCTTGGGCACCCCTGGTGTGCGAGGTCCGCCCGAACCAGCTAAGACAATGTTAGCAAAGATCATGCTGACGTTGCGAAAGACGGTGCTACAGACGACGACGACGACGACGAGGACGAGACGACGACGACGACGACGACGACGACGACGACGACGACGACGACGACGACGACCCGCACATAATCACAGGAACGGTGATGACGGAGATGACGATGACACCGCCACCGTCAGCGCCATCCCTTCTCACCTCCTCCTGCTTCCTTCTCCTGCTCCTGCGATATCTGCTTCTCCTCATCGGCTATTGGATCATAACTCGGGCCCCCGGCGGCCAGTTGGGGCAAGTCGGGCACCCCCTGAAACGCTCTGGGCGAGGCGCAGCTGTTGGAACGCACCACGCGGGTGGCAAACCTCCGGGAACCGACGGGAACGCCCGACCCCCCCTCAAACGCCGAACCCCACACCTCCATCATCACCATCATCACCGCCGCCGCACCGAGGGCCCCAACCCAAAGGCTGGGACCGCATAGCCATCCGACCGGCAAGTGGCAGCAGACAAGGCAGCGCCGCGGCATCGTGTGCGGCGGGCCCGCGCGGTCCTTCAGGTAGACCTTGTCGTCCTGCGCCGGGGGATGAGGAGGAGAGGGACGAGGAAGAAGAGGAGGAAGAGGAGGAGGAGGAGGAGGAGGAGGAGGAGGAGGAGGAGGAGGAGGAGGAGGAGGAGGAGGAAGGCAGGGGGGGGGTGTGCCTCCTCCTTCCCCCCCCTCCTCCTCCCTCCCCTACTCCCTCCTCCTCCTCCCTCTCCTCGGGGGGGGCCCGCGCGGAGATCCCAGGCGGAGGTCGGCTGCGCTGCGAAGCCAGTGAGGGCACGGAGGATCGGTCGGTGGCGCCTCGGTGGCGCCTCGGAGGAGGAGCAAGAGGAGGAGGAGAAGGAGCAAGAGGAGGAGGAGGAGAAGCAGGAGAGCAGGAAGGGGAGAAAAAAAGCATCGACCGAGCACATGCCTGCACAGAGCCCCGCCAGGCCGTGGTCCGTGCCCAGTTGACAGGGACAGGCAGACCAGAAGGAATGCTCGCATCGCGAGACCCGACCGCATGACAGAAGAGGAGGAGGAAGGGGACAAAGAAGAGGACGGACGAGGAGAGTGGAAGAGCGAAGAAAGAGTACAAGGAGGACGAGAAGGCGACCGAGGAGGTGGA
>CAUYUJ010016480.1:205542-241997 GCA_963575745.1 Prorocentrum cordatum | reverse complement strand
CCTCCTCCTCCTCCTCCTCCTCCTCCTCCTCCTCCTCCTCCTCCTCCTCCTCCTCCTCCACCGTGGGGGCTGTGGGAGCCGCTGGAGGCCCACAGGCCCATGAGAGGCCACGGCCGGCCAGCAGAGTCCCCCCTGGCGGCCCTAGCGGAGCACGACGGGCGTCGGGCAGGACCGTCGAACTGCACAGTCGACCAGGAAAGTTAAAGGGGCCCTGGGACACACAAATAAATACACACCAATAACAGGAGTCCCCATAATTTCCAATATATTCTGGGTGTTTGTCTTCCCCCCCCCCCACCTCCCATATGTTCCCACAGTTTCTGGGGAATCGATGATTAGTTGTGTCTGTGCTTTTCCCCTGTTGAATAGTAAGGATGCGCGGTAAGGATGCAAATAGGGAGCCGAACTCTATACACCGACGCGTTCTCGGACCCGGCATTGAAATTCGCACATGAAAGCGGATCCTGGTGTACACGGGGCCCTGGTGTATAAATGATTTGCTGTTCCCCCGGGGAACGGCTTTAAAAAGTATGCACCACACCACCCCGACGTCGTCCCCGACCCTCATAAAGCCCTGAAATCGAAAGACGGCCAGCCACTGGTAATGTATATGTTCCAGTTTCCGAGCACGGGCCTTGGAACACCATGTTGACGTTTTCCGCGCGGAGCGCAGCAGGATGCCGAATACCGAAGGGGCAAGGATGCAAGGGTAGCCTTGGAAAATTTCCCCATCCTTACTATCATGGTTGACTGTAATGTCATGTGGGCGATTTCGGAAACCCTGAGCCCGAAAACGTGTTCATCTCCTGGGGGCGCATTTCCTACTTCCGCCACATCTTCCGCCGAGCCTTCCGCCGGCTTCCGCCGACGGAGGCGGCCTCGTGGTACTTCCACCGACCTTCCGCGGCGGAAGAGATGACAACTCCTTCGATCCTCGAAAGCAAGACCAATTTCAGAACGCCTCAATTGTCGGGGATATGAGTGACCCAGGTCAATCCAGACCCGGGTCATTCAGGCTCTGCACCCAAGCCCGGGTCAATGCGATCCTGGCTCTGCAGGATCCTGCAAGGTCCGGCGCTCTGGCTGACCCCGTTTGCATTGACCCCCGTCTCAAGGCGCCCGAATGTGCATGTCCCGAGAGCGTCCGGCCCGGGGAACGGTCCCCAACATTGCTGTGCGATGTGGCCTCCCCTGGCTGCCCGGCCGGATCCTCCGAGAAGCCCCCCACGCGGGCCCCTGAGAGTGAAGACAACTCGGCGGATGAGAGCGTTGGGCTCTTCGGGCCTCCAAGCCGGGCCCTCCAAGAAGCCTCACGCGGGGCTTCAGAAGAGAGGCCAGCTGCTGCGGACGCCCGAAATGGGTCCGGAAAAAAGGGGCACAGTGCCCGACCACAAATGTTGCCCCACCAGAAAAAAAAGCAGCCGCTGCTGGGCAGGCGGCCCTCTGTCTCAAATGGACAAGTCCTCGGAGACACCGGCAAGTCCTCTCCAAAATGAACGGGAAGTGCTGTCGGTCTTTGTCAGCCAGGGCCTTGGTAGGCCATGCTGACACCTTGCGGGCGGGGCGCGGCCAGCGAAAGCGGCCACGGATGTGCCGAAGGGGAAGGATGCAAGGGCAACCCTGGAAAAATGCTCATCCCTATGATACGGGCTGACAGTGCCCATTCTCTCTGGTCCATCCCCTACATCTGCAGACGAGACCCGCGCCTTCTGAGAAACGGGGGTGTTTCTGAGAAGCCTTCCCCCCTCCCCCATACACCCCTATGCGCGTGGCCGATGCCGTCGGTCTTTGTGTCCGTTATTAGAAGGACATACACATAAAAACTCGGAGGTACGCGCGGACTTCTCGGACCCGCGCTGGACCCCCCTCCCTGGCGCGCGGAGCGCGCCAGGGGCGGCGCCGGAGGCGCCACCAAGGGAGGCCCCAGCGCCGATCCGAGAAATCCGCGCGGACCTCCGCGATGTTATGTTCATGTCATTCTTCGTTTCCCTACCCTACCCCTTCTGCGCGTGGCCGATGCCGTCGGCCGTTGTGCCCATTCTCTCCGCACCCATTTCCATCGCCCAGAAGCCTTCGAGGAGGACCGTCTTTCCCTGCAGCCAGGCCCGGGGGAGGCGGCTTCCCTCGCGCTGGCCAGTGCGATCTGGGGCCTCGCCTAGCCGGTCCCGCCGGGCCCTCAGAGGAGCCCCACACGGGGCCTGCAAGTGAGTCAGTGAGCAAGTACGTAGGCAAGCAGGTAAGAGGCTTGAGAGGCCAGTAAGCAAGCATGTAAGTAAACAGGTATGCAAGCGAGCAAGGAAGAAACGAGGGAAACAAGAAAGTCAGTAGGGAGGTAAGGAAACAGGTAAGTCAGCAAGTCGGTAAGTAGGTCAGCAAGATGGCCGAGCATCCAGCAGGACGCGTGGGCTGGTCGGCGGGACCACTCGTGGCTCTCGCCGCGACTCGCTGCGGGAAGGAGAGCTTCTCCCTCGGCCCGCCCTGGGGGCGGTCCCCGGCGCTGCCGTGCCCCCTGTGGCCTTCCCTGCCCGCCCCGCCGAGCCGGGCCCTCTCTGCGAAGCCCCCCCGCGGGGCCAGAGAGGCAGCGACGGGCTCCGAGGACGGAAGCGCCGCCCTCCATGAAAGTAGGCCCGCGGGCGGTCCCCCGCGCCGCTGTGCGACCTGGCCTCCCAGGGGCCGTCCTGCCGGCCCGCCTGCAGGAGCCGGACGCGCGAGTTGGCGGCGCGCAGAGGGGGGTGGGGGGAGGGGGGAAGGCTTCTTAGAAGCGGGCCTCCTCTGTAGACGTAAGGCCCGCGCCTTCTAAGAAGCAGCCTCCTTCTAAGAAGCCGTCCCCCTCCCCCCACCCCCTTCTTCTCGCCGCCAAGCGAGGCCCTGAAAGCGATGGCGGCAGCGGCGGGCGTGCGTGCCCCGTCCCCTCGCTGGCCCAGGGGGCTGCCCCCACACGCCGCGGTGCGGCTCGGCCTTCCCTGGCCGTCCCGCCGTGCCCCTCCCAGAAGCGCCGCGCGGGGCCCGAGGAGCGGCGACGGGTTCAGGGACGAGAGGTTGGCCGTGGATAGACAAGCGCGTTCCACTGCTCGCAGAGTGACGACTCGCAAATGGCCTGGCTCCGCCGAGGAGGGTTCACGATCCATTACATCGAGGCGAACACGTTTTTTTGGCGTGTAGTGGAACGCACCCAGTGAGTGGAGAACACGGGCGCGGGGAAGTGTGAAAAAAGACGACGCTGTCGCGCTTGAGGGCCCAAACCGTGCCGGACACTCCCCAGCGGACAGCCTGGTCCCCCACGAGACGGTGCGATTTAGCTTCACCCCCCCCGTGGGTTGCCGGGTTGACTGGTTGGCGGGGTAGCTGCATAGGCTGGTTGGCGGAATGGCTGCTTGTTTGGCTGCTTGGGCTGGTTGGGCTGGCTGCGGTGGGGTAAATGGTTTCCATGCGTTTTCCTCCCCCTCCTCCTGCCAACCGTCCTTCCTCCCTCCCTCCCTCCCTCCCTGCTGCCTCCGTCCTTCCGGCACCCGTGCCACTGGGTCCCCTTCCAACAAAAAAATAGGCGGGTAGCCTCCCGTGCGTCACCCTGGGCTCGACCCTGGGGGAAAGAAACAAAACAGTCGCAGGCTCTCCAAGCCTGCGCCGCATAGGAAACGACTGGGCCCTGGGGTCTGGGGCTAACACCGCCTGGCCGTGCGCGTCCAAACGAGAGCGGTCCAAAATCTCGGAGCTCCATTACTTCTACCGTTACGGAGATAAAACTACCCAATTGAAGGGGGGGTGCGGCGAGCAGCACGGCACAGTCCTATTCGCTGCACGCGAATGTAGGACATTTTGACCAAATAATTTGAAAAATGAGTTGGTCGCCGGGTCACTTCAACCAATAAATTGATCGTCGGAGGCTCATGGATCCGTGCCGCCACCTGGTCCTCACTGGGCAAGGGACTGGTGGGGGTAGCTCTGGGCGCCATGTCTAAACGGGCCAGGTGACCCGCCTGGATGTTCCAGGATCCCGACCTCATTGAGGCAGAGGCTTGGGTTGGCAGCTTTGGAGCGGTGTCGTTATCTGACCGCACGGAGGTACATACTTGGTGATGCTGTCATGCCTTGACAACACCCTTTGTTATGTAAACGTTTTCGCCCGCGCAACCGAGCTTCCCCCGCTCGGGTTGCGCCTGCTCTCCCTACGACGTCTGCCTTGGCGGTAATCCTGGTAATCCTAGCCTCTCCCTTCCTTCCTTGCTTCCTTCCTCCCTCTTCCATGTTATTCCTCCTGTTCGTCCTGCTGCTGCTGCTGCTGCTGCTGCTCCTCCTCCTCATGCTCCTCCTTCTCCTCCTCATCCTCCTCCTCCTCATCCTCCTCCTCATCCTCCTCCTCCTCCTCCAGTCGCACAATCCTGAATGTCTTCGGATTGTGATTTAAGCTCGAGCTACTTCGAGCTTCGGCTCGACATCGTCTCGCCGCCGCCTCCTCCTCCTCCTCCCGCACCTCCTCATATTCCTCCTCCTCCTTCTCATCCTCCTCCTCCACTTCCTCCTCCACCTCCTCCTCCTCCTCCTCTTCGTGGAGCCGCCCAAAAAAGAGGCGGCCGCCTCCAGCCCAGCACAGATACGTACGCGTGTGCATGTGCGCCTTGCGCCGCAGGTTTTCTCGCGCGCAGGTCCAATTGACTCGTGCTGTTGTCCGCAGCTTCTGTGACTGAGCAGTATGCGCGTGATGGTGTGTGCTCTTTTGATGTCTTCATTCACGTCGTGCGTTCACGCGTTGCTTCATTGCTCCTCCTCCTCCTCCTCCTCCTCCTCCTCCTCCTCCTCCTCCTCCTTCAAGAGCCATTCCTCCTCCTTCGTCCTCACTCCTCTCTTCCTTCCATTCAGCTTTCTGCAACTTCCTACGTCCCCCATGCATTCGTCCCTCCCGTCCCCCTCCTCTCTCGATCTCCTCCTCCGGTTCCTCCTCCTCCTCCTCCTCCTCCTCCTCCTCCTCCTCCTCCTCGTCCTCCTCCTCCTCCATCTCCTGATCCTCCTGCTCCTCCACCTCCTCCATCTCCTGCTCCTCCTCCTCCTCCTCCACCTCCTCCTCCTCCGCCACCTCCTCCTCCTCTTGCAGCCGAGCAAGTCGGGGTATGTTGCGTCGAGTGTGGCCACCGAGAAAATGTTGCCTTGGCTGGCCGCTCACTTGGTAGGCTAGGGCACATGCGAAACGTAGGGCACGATCTTCATGGTAGGCGTGTGCTCCGCGTGATGGAGGCTCGCAGACTGAAGCAGTTCGACCTCCGCAAGCAACGGCTTCGAGCTTTGCGGCAAGCGGCTGGGGGGGAAAGGTGTCGGGTCCTCGAAGGACGGGACTCATGCCGTGCGGCAATCATGGCGCTGCGGTGTCAGGCGTCACGGACGCCACAAATCGCTGTCTTCGGTCGCTCGCTGCCTCTCATGGGAGCTCAGAGTAGGAGCCGTGTCACGCCCCACCTCTGCACGCACCGTGACCCCTCGTACGACCCAGTGGTAGACGCTACTGTTCCTCTTATGTTCAGATACTGCGTTCTTGTGTGAAGAGGGGAGGACGAGGAGGAAGAGGAGGAGGAGGAGGAGGAGAGAGGAGGAGGGAGGAGGAGGAGGAGGAGGGAGGAGGAGGAGGAGTAGAAGGAGGGAGGGGGAGGAGGAGGGGGAGGAGGAGGAGGAGGAGGAGGAGGAGAAGGAGGAGGAGAAGGAGGAGAAGGAGGAGGAGGGACTCGGACCTTTCATGCGCATGGGGACACGAACCTGCGTCTTCAAACTAGACTCCCCCCCTGGTCGAAGGACCGGGGCCCATGAGAGCCGTGATCCGTTACCTGAAGCGTGTGGAGTGTGAGACTGCAGCTCCCACGTACCACATCAGGACAGATTGCGCGTGGGGGGGGGAGCGTGTGCTCCTGTCCTTACAGCGTGTGGGGTGCATCGCAGTGTGTGGGTTGGGAGCGTGTGATCCTTTCCTCAAAGCGTCTGGGGTGCATTGCAGCGTGTGGGGTGGGAGCGTGCGATCCTTTCCTTGAAGCGTGTGGGGTGAGAGCTGCGATCCCTTCCGCTCCACACCAGGACAGGTTTGCAGCGAGTCGTACCCCTCTTCAGGACGTCTCCCTGCGATGTGAGGCTGCTGCTGCGCGAGGGCAGTAGCCGAGCCCGGGGAATCCAGAACGTGTCGAGTCTCCCCGAGGCCCAGGGGGGCACGAGGTCGTCTGGGCTCGGGCCTTGGTGCCCGTCGCTCCGGCCTGCGTGCGCTTTCGGGCGGTGCAATATTCGGGTCGGGTGAAAGGGGGGGATAGCAAAGGGGGGCACGGGAGGCGCCGGGAGGCGCCCATGTATCGAGGAATGGGCCCCTCGGTGAGGCCGAAACCAGCTGCATGCAGCAAATTTCGTAACCCCCCTTTCCCGATCCCCCCCTTTCGCCCAGCCCGAAATATGGCCGCCTGCACGCAAGTTTCAGCACTGATACGCTAGTAGCAGCAAGTGCAATTTCTGTGACCATCAGCAGGCCACTTTCGGACGCGAATTCTGTGAGCGCGAAGGGCTCTGGGCTGCCAGCGACGACCCAGGCGTAGGTCCTGTGATGCCAGACGCATGCTTCCAGCATCGGAAATGGTTGAAGGAGCAGGCCCACGGGGTCCCTGCCGACTTCGACACCCCTGAGTTGGTTTATGGGTTGCCCTCTCTCTCTCTGTCGAGATCCCGCCAGTGGCCGGAAAAGCTGTTGGCGTTTCTTGGGGAGCGACGTCCGCTACCTGGTGTTGTCGACTCTGCACGGACGGGAGCGGCCTGGCGTCGAGAACCCCATGATGCCACCCGATGCGGCTGGTCTGTCGTGACCCTCGGGCCGACTACGGTCAGGTCGGGCGCGTCCCCCCACAAGCGGATTTAGGGCGAAAAATCAAAAATACTCCAAAAAAATACCCCCAAAATAATCAAAAGTATTCAAAAAATCATCCCCAGGCTATTCTTTTACTATTTTTGAATTTTCCTCCTGTAGAGGGACAGGCCCGACTTAAGACTACGCGGGGGGGGGGTCCAAGAGGCGGGGGGGGAGGGCAAATCATGACTGGCGGCATGTGCGCGGCCCAGCGGGCCCCCACCATGATATCCACCCCCCCCCTAGTCATCACCCCCCTCTTTGCCGCCCCCATCTTGGGACCTCGAGTTGGCACCTGGCTCGGCCGGGCGCGCTGCGATGTGGAAGCACGCTTTCGACCTGCATGAGCACAGGCCCGAGCGGCCGAGATTCCGCTGGACCCCCGCCCACCCTGAGGTGGAGCAGGTCCTCGCGGACCAGGCGTTTCACGGAGAGACGGTTGGGCCAGAGGGTCGTGGACTGCACCGGAAACTCCTGGGCCGATGTCGTTGCGCGGCTCGGGGCAGCGGGGCGCGGCTTGCCAGAGCTCGTGACTGCCCAACTGCGCGAGAGGCCGAAGGAGTGCTGTCGAACGCTCGAGTTCGTTTCGCGAGCTGCGCGGCATGCTGCTGCGTCGGCTCCTGATTCGCCTGCGCCCACACGGGCGCGCGAGGACGCGGTCCCCCAACTCGCTTCGACTTCGCGCGACTTGGAGGCTGTCGAGAGGGTGGCTGGGGGGCATCAGATGCACGTTGGTGCCACTGCTCAGCGCGGACGCTTACGAGCAGGAAAAAGCTCAAGCAGCATGGCGCAAGTTGCTGCCCGTCGCCGCTCCACCTCTTGTTGTCCGAAGTGCGCGCCTGGCGGCAAGGAGTCGCCCTCCGTAGGGCGCGATGTGTTGCCGTCCAGGATGCCCTCAAGGCGCTGGAGCTCGAGGCCTCCGCTGAGGCCCTGATGGAGCCTCCAGGGACCTTCGTCTATAAGGGCCATGTCGTGCAGGCTGCCGGGCGCTGCCTTATCTGCCGCCGCTGCGCGGCGCACTGTCTCATCGAGGCGCGCCGTCTTGGCACAAGCTGCTCGAACCCTGCCAGGGCACCGCGCTCTCGTGCCAAGCTTGGCTCAGGGATGAGGTCCTGGAGGGACACGAGCCGGGCCCGATGGCCCGTCTGGGGCAGACTCGGCGCCGAGCGTCGGAGCTGCTCCGGACTGGCTGATGGAGTGGCTCGTGCGCACACGTGTGCGCTTTCAAGGGTCGGACTGTGCTGACGTTCGAGGCTGCACTGCCACCCTCTCTCTCAGGCATGATCTCTCCTCGCCCGCTCGGCTAGTTTCCGTACCGTCGGATGCTGGATCTTGATTCGCCTTCGCCCTCCTCCTTCTCCTCCTCTTCCTCCTCCTCCTCCTCCTCCTCCTTGCTTTCCCTCGGGAGCAGAGGCGCCTGGCGCGCGCGTGGGGCCGTCCTTGAGCATGTCCTCCGCCTCGACCAGGCTGCCCCTGTCCTCCGCGATCTTCATCTTCAGGGTGTCAATGTCGGTCTCCAAGCTGCTGATCTCCCCCTGCGTGAAAACGCGGGAGAGCAGACTGGCCAGGGGGAAGAAGGGGACGGGGGCAGGCACAGGATGAGAGGAAGAGGGATAGAGAGAGAGGGGGAGAGAGAGAGAGAGAGAAAGCGTAACCAACAAAAGAGGGAAAGAAAGAGAGAGAGAGAGAGAGGGAGAGAGGAAAGAAGAGAAGATACGACTGGAGACGATATGTTGCGTTCATAAACTGTAAAGGCGAAGGTAAAAAAACAGAATTCAACCTGACCCACGTATGCTGGGAGTGACACGGCGTGTGAGCTTTTTCCCCCTTCCCCTTTCCTCCTCACTCAGGGTCCAAAATCGCGTTTAAAGTGGGGGGCTGGGCTCCTAAACTCACTCCCCTCCAAAGCCTCCAAATCTATACTCCGTGGCCATAAAGATGCCCAAAATGCCACCTCAGCGGGCCCAAGCTGGGCTCAAACACACGCCGAGGAGATCTCAAAAGCAACCAGGATGGCCTCAAGACTGTCCAAGTGGCTTCCACGATGCCCCAAGAGGGCTCCAAGAGGACCCCCCCAGAAAAAACCCTGGAGGGGAAAAATCACCCCCGTCCGCCGGGAGAACGTACAAGACTGCCCAAGGGGCCCCAGTGATCGCTCCACGAAGCCCTCGAGATGGCCCGAGGCAGCCCAAGAAGGCCCCAAGACGGCCCAAGAGTCGCCCAAGGTGGCCCCAAGTGGGCCCCAGCAGGGCCTCAAGAGGGGCACAAAGAAGGGGCGACTCGAACTGACATGTCGAGCCCTCCGCCGCCGTCCCAAAGGGACCCCCCAGACCACCAGCAGGCGCCCAAGATAGGCCCCAAGCGGCCCCGAGGAGGACTAAAAGAAGCCCCCCCAATGGCCCACGGAGCCCCCAAGACGGCCCCAGGACCCCGAACAACCGTCCCAGCACACTCACAACGGCCTCCAGAAACGGGGCGCACCTGCGGAGTTCGCATTTCCTCGGGAAACCATTGCATCCTCGCTTCTTCGGTCATCTGCGGCCCATCCACAACCACTTTCGATGGCCAGCCCCGCTCGAGGAGCCTCGGCATGGGCGTCCAAAGCCCTTGCATCCTTACAGCGCGTCCTTATTATACGGGCTGACTGTATAAATCTGCATATGCGACAGAGAAGATAAGAGGGCGAGGGAAAGGGTCCTACATATACAAGTATGTGTAGAGGAGGATAGGTGTGAAATCCTCGTCGACCGTGGTTGATTATCTAGGAATGAAAACCTAGGTTCATCATCTTCAGATGATGCCCTATGGATTATTGTCCTGTGAAAATGGATCGGGTTCAGCCCCCTCTCCCGGCCGAATCGTTATCTTTTCCGGAAAAATCAACCTACGTTTGAATATTCAAACACGGAATGTGCTCAACGGCGCCCCCCGGGCTCAATCAATATCATTCCAGAATCATTAACCCGGGGTCAGGATTCCAAGAACATTATGAATTCGGATGTGTCATCTTCTGGAGATAATGAACCACTGTCAATATTCCGACATGAAAACCCGGGGGGGGACAAATATTCATGATCATTCTGGAATGACGAGAACCAGGCTCATGATCCCCAAGAAATTATAAACCCCAGCCCATAGTCCCGGAACATTATAAAACAGGGTTAATATGCTTTTGGGGTCGATTCCCCCAAAACATTATGAACCAGGGTTGTTTTCTTATGTTCCGGGGGAGACATTACGAACTCTGGTCAATAGTGCCAGAAAGTTATGACCCCAGGTTAATAGCTGTTTGAGGTCCATCCTGGTGTACAGAGAGGTGTACAAACCTGCATACGAAAATGTATGCATTTATGCATACATACATACATAAACCGCGCACACATACATAGACACATACATGCATGAACACAGACATGCATTCATTCATTCATTTATACATACATACATGCAAACATACATTACAATATATGCATACATGCATACAGTCATATATACATACATGCATGCATACATGCATACATGCATGCATACCTGCACAAATCATACAAACATACACACAGCCATGCATGCATGCATACAGGAGTGCATGCATGCGTGCATACAGACATACATACATACAAACATGCATACATACACACATACACACATACTAAAGATACGAAAAAATACCCATGTGTACCTACACATCGGCACACCTACCGGCAGGCCGACCTACCTACACAAATACATGCATGCGTAAACACATGCACAAACACACACGCACATGCATGCATGCGTGCATACATACATGCACGTATGCATGCGTACGTGCGGGTTCTGTTTATTTTATATATATATATATATATATATACACATAAACACGCGCTGACATACATGTATGCATACATGTATGCGTAGATGCATGCATATATGCATACACGCATACACATAGTCAGAAAGACCTGCATATATATATATATATATATATATATACATACATACGCATCCAAATATACATACATGCATACGCACATGACTGCATACATGAGCATAAGCATACATACGTACATACAGACACACATACGTACATGCACGCATATATGCATACACACATGTATGTCTGTTTGCATACAATCAACCATGCATACATACATGTATACATTCATGCATGCATGCATATATATTATCATTATGTATATATATATATACAAGACTTGAAGTTCGCTGCGTTTCGCTTCCACGTCTTGGTACATTGCGTTGTGCGTAGAAGGGGGGCCAGGCGGCAAGCGCGCAGCGGAAGGGAGAAGAGCATGTCATTCGATGAAGACGAGGACGCATGGGAAGAAATTGACAGATAACCTGGGGGTCTGTCACGTCGCGCCGCGCCTACTGGCGCGGTGCAACCCTGCGTGAGGAAATAGCGCTTCAGCAACTTGATCACTGATGGCAACGTTCGCTCATGGAAGCCATTGTGGGACGACCGTGTTCCGTCATCGTTCGTACTTGGCGCCATCGGGGGCCGTCGTGGCGCCTTCTTGGACCGGCTTGGCGCCCTACGTACATGCATACATGCATACAATGAACCATGCATTCATACATACATACATTCATGCATGCATGCGCACACATATATATATATATATATATACACATACATACATACATGAATGCATGTGTGCATGAATGCATGCATGCATACATTCAATTTAAACATACACCTGTATGCACACATATGTATATATACATACATACATATATACATGCATGCATACGTACAAACGTACATACGTACATACAGACATAAATACATACAGAACGACAGACAGACAGACAGACAGACAGACAAACATACTAGAACCACGCGCGCGCGCTTCGCGAGCGCCTGGGTTCTAGCATGCTCTAATTGTAGTTTAAAAATGAAAACATCAACTGTCGCACAGGTCGTGCCCGCGTGAGCTCCACCTGCGGCCCCAGAGACAAGCTTCGCTCGCGTTCATCCGCCCTTGTCGGCAGACCCCTCACAGGGATCGCGCCCCACAGGGAGTTCCACCTTCCAGATACAATGTTCGCATAATGGCACGCCCCCTCACGCGGATCGCTCCCCGCAAATAGCTGCATGTACTGCACCAGAGTGAAGTTTCATATCGTCGTCCCGCGAACTTCGGCACACCTCTCACACGGATCGTGGCCCGCGAAGGGTTCCATGGACGGCCCTGGACACAAGGTTCGCGCCCCGCCCCACCGTCTACTTCGGCACACCTCGCACACGGATCGTGGCCCACAGGGATCTCCACCTACGGCCCCAAAAGGCAGAGTTCGCACTGCGCCCCCCCTGGCTATTGCGGCACACCCCATCACGCGGATCGTGTTCACAAGGAGCGCCACCTAAAGGCCCAAAGACATTACAGCGCTCCCCCGCCAATGTCGAAAGACCCGTCACGCGAACAATGCCCCAGAAGGAGCTCCACTTATGGCACCAATTCGCAGATTCGCATGGCGTGCCTCCGCCCATGTCGAAACATGCCTCGCACGGGTCGTGCCTGGAGGTGGCCCACCTGTGGCCTTAGTGGAGGCGCTCGCGCGAGGATATCCCAATTATTCGGCACACCCTTCACGCGGATCGTGCCCTACAGGGAATTCGGGAATTCAGCACACCCGCGCACGCGTGCTCCGCACCAGCCATCTTCCCGCATTGCCCCGCGGCGTACAGTGTATGAAAAGAAGCCCGCGCCCTGCGCCAAGATGGGTGCCCAAGGCAGCCCTAAGAGATGCCCAGGAGACTCCAAGATGCCCCCAAGAGGCCCCCAAGATGCCCCCAAAGCGGCACCCAAGAGACCCCCAAGAAGCCCTAGAAGCCCCCCTGAGGTACCCAAGACGCCCCAAGCGGCCCCGGCGAGACGGCCAAACTCATTGATTTGACAAAGGCATCGGCCACATTTTGGCCTCCTGGGGGGAGGGGGGAACCCGAATTAAGGACCAAACCTCATTTGGTCGATCTCCTCCAAGATGGCCCCAAGATGGACCCCGAAGCTTCCAAGGGTGCCCAAGACAACCCCCGGAGATGCCCAGGAGGCCCTTAAAATGCCCCAAAGAGGCACCCAAGGGACCCCAAGAAACCCCGGAGGCCCCCCTGAAGCACCCGAGACGCCCCAAGAGGCCACGGCGAGACGGCCAAACTCATTGATTGATTACCTAACAGCGAAGACTGATAGGTTTCTAATGGGCTAAAAAAAGCAGCAGATGACTCCACAGGGGGGTCTGGGCGGGTGCCGGACAGGGTGCCGCAGAAGTCGTTTTAAGCCAACAGTCACACACTTCGTGCTCTTCGACCTCCCAGAACTCCATTCCCGGGCCACATTCTGAATGCCCGGAGCCAACTGTAGGCCACTTCGTGCTCTTCGACTTCCCAGAACTCCATTCCCGGGCCACATTTTGAATGCCCGGAGCCAACTGTAGGCCACTTCGTGGTCTTCGAGTTCCCAGAACTCCATTCCCGGGCCACATTTTGAATGCCCGGAGCCAACTGTAGGCCACTTCGTGCTCTTCGAGTTCCCAGAACTCCATTCCCGGGCCACATTTTGAATGCCCGGAGCCAACTGTAGGCCACTTCGTGCTCTTCGAGTTCCCAGAACTCCATTCCCGGGCCACATTTTGAATGCCCGTAGCCAACTGTAGGCAATTTCGTGCTCTTCGACTTCCCAGAACTCCCATTCCTGGGCCACATTTTCAGCAGGGGCAAGAGCACGACGAGGAGGAGGACGAGCAAGACCAGGAGGACGAGGACGAGCAGGAGCAGGACGAGGAGCAGGAGGAGCAGGAGAAGAAGGACGAGCAGGAGGAGGAGGAGGACGAGCAGGAGGAGGAGGACGACCAGGAGGAGGAGGAGGAGGAAGAGGAGGGGAGGGGGAGGACGACCAGGAGGAGGAGGAGGAGGAGGAGGAGGAGGAGGAGGAGGAGGAGGAGGAGGAGGAGGAGGAGGAGGAGGAGGAGGAGGAGGAGGAGGAAGAGGAGGAGGAGGACGAGGAGGAGGAGGAGGAGGAGGACGAGGAGGAGGAGGTGGGGGGAGAGCACCAGGAGGAGGAGAACGAGGACCACCAGGAGGAGGAGGAGGAGGAGGAGGAGGAGGAGGAGGAGGAGGAGGAGGAGGAGAGAACACCAGGAGGAGGAGGACGAACAAGACGAGGAGGACGAGAACGAGGACGACCAGGAAGAGGAGGAGGAGGAGGAGGAGGAGGAGGAGGGGAGGGGGAGGACTACCAGGAGGAGGAGGAGGAGGAGGAGGAGGAGGAGGAGGAGGAGGAGGAGGAAGAGGAGGAGGAGGACGAGGAGGAGGAGGAGGACGAGGAGGACGAGGAGGAGGAGGGGGGGGGAGAGCACCAGGAGGAGGAGAACGAGGACCACCAGGAGGAGGAGGAGGAGGAGGAGGAGGAGGAGGAGGAGGAGGAGGAGGAGGAGAGAGCACCAGGAGGAGGAGGACGAGCAAGACGAGGAGGACGATGGGATGCTGTCGACCCAGAGATGCTCCTACACATGGCTGTTAGGTTGCTTTGCCGGGATAATTTACTCAGGTGCCGGCCACGTTTGGCCTCCCGGGGGGGGGCTAATTTACTACGGCCCCTTATTTGGTCGATCCCCCCCAAGATGGCCCCAAGATGGACCCCGAGGCTCCGCGCGCAGGATGCACAGCAGCAAGATGTCTAAGTCTTGGCTGCTAAAGACAATAAACAAAAAAACACAAAGCGCCCCGCCGAAAGGTCGGCGACGCTGGCACAAGTGGAAAAGCGTCAGCCGATCGTGGCCGACGCCCAAGCGAAATCAAGCACTAATTAAGTCGGAGGCGAGACGCCCGGTCCAGGTGGGACCGGACCGCCACCACCAAGGGACCCGGGGGTCGGTCGGACGAGGGGGTGGTCGTCGGCGTCGTCGTCCCGCCGAGAGCGGGTCCGCCGCTCCCAGGCCGCCGCCGCCGCGTCGTCGCGGGGGCGCCGCCTCACCGCCGGGGCAAAGCCGCCGTCGTCCTGGGCCCTTCATGAGCCGCCGCCGGGATCGCCGCCGGGGCCGCCGCTGGGATCGCCGCCGGGGTCGCCGCCAGGGTCGCCGCCGGGGTCGCCACCAGGGTCGCCGCGCGGCGAGCCGCCGCCGGGGCCGCCAAGGCAACCCCACGCCGCCACCGCCGCCGCGTCGGAGGTCGCCCGCGCCCCTGCTGAGCCAGCGCCAGACACCTCGGTCGGGGGAGGCAGAGCGCGAAGGATGTCGAGGCCGAGGCGGCAAGCGGCGATCTGCAATCGCGCCCGACGCTCGACCGAGGGCCCAGCCGTGATCGTGATCCAGCCAGATTTGGCCGTGACCTCAGGTTGGGCCGCCCACCAATCCGAGGGGATCCTGAGCTCGGCGCCGAGGCGAACGCGCATCTCGGCGAAGCGCGGGCACGCAGCCCAGAGGTGCCGCGCAGAGCACAGGAGTTCAGGGCACCACGGGCACGTCTCAGCGCGTCTGCCCTGGCCGCGGCGGGTGGGAGTACGGACGGCCCCGCCACGCCAGACGCTCAGGAGCGACCGATCTTGCGGGGACAAACTGCGGCGCCATTCCCGCCAGGAAGGGGCGCTCGAGGCCTTCGCGTCGATATCCTCAATCCCCTCCTCGTCGTGCCGGGGCTGCCGGCCGCGGGGCGAAAGGAGGAGACACCGGGCCACGACCCGGAGGGCGTGCTGGCCCGCCTCGCCAGAAGCGTCGAAAACGCCCCCGAGCGCAGAATACCCGAGGAGAGCCGCAAGGGCGGGGGTGATCGCGGCGCGCCCGACGGCGCCCTGAGCCCGGGGGTCAGTCAGGCCATCCACCACCAACCACACCCCAGGGAAGGAGGCAGGCGGAGCCAGGCGAAGCCCGAAGGAAGCCGCGTGGTGGCTAACGGAGGAGCGCCACAGCGGGGAAACAGGGAAGCCGATCGCCGCTCTGAGCGCCTGCTGGGACGTCCCGAAAACGGGGTGAAAGGAGAGGCGTTCCGCCCACCACCTACGTTGACAACACCACGTGCAGCACGTGCGAGAGACGCTGCGGAAAGTGAGACGGGTAAGCTCCGTCGGGGGTGAGCAGACGAATTTGGCAGCCCAGCGCCAGTTGGACGCCACGCTTTAAATCCAGGCACGCTCCCGAATTTCCGCGGACCCAGGGAGGGTAGCGAGGCGCGCGGTGAGGTCCGTCACTCTGCCCCCACCGTCCCCGGGAAGAGGGACAGGGGGGTGGCCGAGGGCCGAGGAAGCGGCCCCCCGGATCCTGAGGTGCTCCACCGTCTCGGCACCTTCCCACAACTGCCGCTTGCCGCGATTCTCCACCACCCCGACGAGGGGGTGGAGTCCGGCCGTGGCGTCGAGGGCGCTGTCCCGAGGCCCCCAAGAGTGCCCCAAGAGGGCCTCTAGGGGCGCCCAGGAGTCCACAAGAGGCCCCCAAGATGCCCTAAGAAACTCCCAAGAGACCCCAAAGAGGCCCGAAGAGGCTCCCCCAGGGCACCCAGGACGCTTCAAGAGGCCCCAAGGGCCGGCACGAGGCCCCAAAGAGGCCCGCAAGAAGCAAGAGACATGCGAAGACTGGCTTCTATGCTCACCCTCCGCCCCCATTCTCTTGCAAAAGTACGCCTTCTCATCCTCCTACCTCCCTACTCATTCTATCTCATCACCTCCAAGCACTCAATATAATAACAATACCCCTCCATCCTACACGTCTGTATCTATAATACCCCTCCTCATCCTTTTCCGCACCTCTTATATTAGTGTTCATGATTAGTCTCACCTCTCCCCATCATCATCACTCTTCATCATCATCACACAATCCATCTGACTCATATCATCAGCCAGCATCATCAATCATCATTCATTCATCTAAGTCATCATCATTCAGCAATCGCATCATCAGCATCATCATTCATAATCATCATCATCATCATCATCATCAAACAACAACAACAACATCATCACTCATCAGATCATGCCATCATATGCTACACAACTCGTAATCCTCCTCTTCATAAGAAGACATAAGAAGCACGGCCAAGTCATACTCTACTCTCTTCGTCCTCCTCATACTATTCATACTTCATAGCCGATTCGATCCTATCGAATCCTCCCTCCCCCTTCCCTCCCTTTACTTCCTCCCCCACTCACCCCTCCCAACATCCCCCCTTCCTCCTCCCCCTCCTCCCCTCCTCCTCCTCATCCTCCTTTACTCTCCTTCCTCCCCCCTCATCCTATTTCTCCTCCCCCCTCTCTCTCCTATCCTCCTCCTCCTCCTCCTCCTCCTCCTCCTCCTCCTCGGGTTCCCTCCTCCATTCTTCCCCTTCCCCAGTCTTTCTTCCACTGCGTGCTCCCCCCACATGCTTGATCAGGGCAACTCGCCTGGACATGGTTCTGGATGGGCTAGTGGGGTTACTTTTTTGATTGGCGGCTCCAAGGACAGCTCCAGGGAGCGGGACGGTCTCGGCCGCTGGTGGGGTTACGCGAAGCGTGTAGGATAACCCGTCCCTCTTTGCCACTCTCGCACCTTGTGCGAGCTAGCATGGAAGGAGAGACTCGCGGAACTCTGCAGGATTGGGCTCTTGTCAAACATCGCCCCCGGACATCCCAACCAAAAATCCAATGAGCGCACAGCTTGACAGCGATGGGCCCAAAATTGCCACGAGAAAGTTGGCAACCTTCCCCTAAGCCCTAGGAAAACCGCACATGGAAAAGCAATGCCTCGAACGCTATCAGCCCTAGACATGGACGGTTTCACAGCCGCAAGTGAGAGATGATCATTATTTTTGACTGGCTCACTCGGCAAGACCAAATTCGCACCGCTCGGCGATGCCCCCTAACATATTCGCGTCCCCACGGGGTCTCCGAATGAAGCGCTGCCAAAAAATGATGGGATTCGCGCAGGCGGTGGCCTTGTTTGACTACGCCGTGTCCTCGTCGGCATCCTGAGTGAGGGCTGCACATCTGGACAAGTGGGACAGGGGGCCACATCCCCGATTCCTCCTCCTCCTCATCAACCTCATCACCATCACCATCACCATCACCATCATCACCATTATCAGAATCGTCATCATCAGCAGCGTCATCATCAGCATCATCAGCACCATCATTATCATCGACCGTATCATCAACAACAACAACAACAGCAGCAACAACAACAACAACAACCACAACCACAACCACAACAACAACAACAACAACAACAATCACTTTACCCGAACGCTCAGTGTTCTCACCAGTGCCAGGGTTTTCATGCGACGCCAGCCAATACCCCCACTTTGTGGGGGGGCAGTGTAAGCTCTACCAAATATCCACACGACTCTTCGCCACCACCCACACCCAGCTTCCCGCCCGATGACGTTCGGACACTCCACTTCGTGGCCTGCGGACGACCGTGGCTACTACACTGGCGTGGAGTACACACCCACAGAAGTTGTTAGGACAGCGCGCGCGGGTAGAAATTTTGAAAAGTCGTGCTGGTGTTTTTCGAGGACCTACGGTGCGATTCGTGTGATTTTATGATGCGCGGTGCTAAAATTCTTAAGAAGCCCAATGGTTTTGGAGATTTCGGCGTGCGCGCGCGAAGAAAAAACGAATGTGTCCCGCATGGTATTATTTGACAGGGATGATGGCCCTGGCAGGTGCGCAACCGTTGTCGCAGAAGTTCGAAAAAGTTGCTCGCAAAAGCCCGTTTGACAGAAATGTTTAAAAAGTGTTGGGTTTCCTACGAATCCGCAAGAGCGCGCGGGATGAGATTATGACAATTGTTTGTTGAAAAACCATTGGTTTTTTGATGTTTTTATGTTAAAATCGCTGCGAACACTAAGGTTTTGGAAGGATTTCGTCTTGCGCGCGCGAATGTCCACTTTACCTTATTTTTGCAAGGGATTCTTGAAATTTGATTATATTAGAACAAGAAATGTCATTTATAGTGTTTTTTGCAAGGGAAAACGGATTACAACAAAACAACCGGATCTGGATCACATCGTTTTACCTGAGGCTTCCTCACGAAAATGATGAAAATGTAGCTGCGGCCTAGGCGCGGAGGGGGGGTCGTGCACCAGGGGCCCCAACAATAATTATTATTAAGAAGAAATAATGTTCAACAACAACAACAACGGCAACGGCATCACTTCACCTCCTCCTCCTCCCCCTCAATCTCTATCTCCTCCTCGCCCTGCCCGTCATCATCCTCACATCAACCTGATCCTCCTCCTGCTCTTCGTTCTCCTCACCAACCTTCGGAGCAGGGCGAGTTGAGACAACGGCAGCTCAAAAACTATCTCCCGACCCCATCCAGGGGTTCAAACGCACAAGTTGTCCGAGCTGCGTCCAGCCGTGGCGACGAGGTGCCCCCCCGAAGGCCGAATACAGAAAAGGCTCAACTCGCCCTCATCCTCCTCCTTCCTCCTCCTCCTCGTCCTCCTCCTCCTGTTCCTGTTCCTGTTCCTCATCCTCCTCCCCCTTCCATTCCTTTTCCTTATAAATAAATTCTCCCTGTCGCAGCCCGAGGCCAGTTTTTAGGGCGGGCCGGGCGTTTCGCCAGAGACTTCCTCACCATGCATGATTTTAAACCTTACACAGTGGGAACAGTTTCACAGGTGGTGGGCGGGTGGTTTTCAAAATGTGGTTCTCGCCTTAGTGCTGCGAACATTCGTTTTAAACATAAGCATGAGTCTCACGGATTGAGGGCGGGGTGGTTTTCAAAATGTGGCTCTCGCCTGAGCGCCGCACACATTCGTTTATCAAAAGTTTGCAAGAGCTTCACAGAGTAAGGGCGGCTCCTTTTCAAAATGTGCCTCTCGCCTAAGCGCCGCGTACACTCGTTCCTAAAATTTGGAGGAGTTTTACGGATTCCCATGGTCAACGTACCAGACATTGTGTTTTGGAAGGATTCAGGATTATGCGGGTGCAACACTTATCTTGATTCGCGGCGTTGAAGTCCCACAAATGGTGTTTTGGCTCAGTTCCCTCAATGGAAATGAACCGGTGTAAGGGCCTATGAAGAGGGCGCTTGGAGGGAGGGTGAATCCCAACATCGTTGATGACTCCTCCCGCTCCTCCTCCTCCTCCTCCTCCTCCTCCTCCTCCTCCTCCTCCTCCTCTGAAACATACGCCCGAGACGTTCCGTAAGCGTATTGGCTTAAACCGGCATGTCCTTGGCGTCGTGCATTGCACCTCCACGCGGTGCTTGAGGGACAGCGTGGCTGCTCGGCGCGTCTTGCATGAGCGACCCTTCTCGCGGTGACGAAGCAAGGCCAACAGTCAGGCTGTTTTTTCGCCGTGCGCACAGTGGTATACCAATCGAGGAGACCATGTTCCTGTCGTTCCTGTCATGGTCATGTTCATCAAGGTCCGCCCCAGGCTGCAGGTCGTAGGAGGAGGTTCCGCGGGCTCCGAGCCCAAGCAAACCCTCCGAGCCCAAGCAAACCCTCCTCCCTGCCGCCTGGACGTACTTCAGCGTGCTGGCTGGGTGGGATTCCTGACCCTTCGCAGGTTGTTGGTAGATAGCGGTCAGTCTTGCGAAAGCCATGATGATCGGCGATGACACCGTTCTGCAATTTGCATGCTCATAGCCAGCGCGTGTCCTCGCGTGGTGCTCCTCGGCAGTGGCCAGCCGTAGTGAGAGCTCTGGTGATCGGCGTGCTGCCGCGCTGCATCGTCCATCACCTTGGTCAACCTGCGAGCATCCATGCGTGTTTTCAGTCAGAGGAGTACTTCACAGTGGAGGCCAGTCCACAAGAGACCTTCCACCAGAAACCCAACCCTGAGACCCCAGGACGTCCATTGATTCTTGGTTTGGGAACGTCACGCTTCCCATCGCAAAACCATCAAAACCCAAGAAACCCAGGGCACCTTGGAGGCAAGCAGGGTGTTTCTTGGCATGGGTCTCCACTGTACTGTAGCGGCCTCGTTCAGAGTGTACGTGGAGTCGCTTCCCCTGCTTTGACGCGGACTCATCTGCTGGCTGTCGCCGCGCACTCAGAATACCAGCAACAGGTCAACCGTTTAACTTCGTCGCTACATGTCCCCTCCTCCCCGCGTCGCTGGAAAAGCTCTGGGGGGTGGCCAAGGTGTGTGACTTGGCCGCCGGGAATCATCATTATCATGACCATCCTCGTGGTGCGCCGCCTGCTCCTCCTCCCTCCGCCTCCCCCTCCTCCTCATCCTCCACTTCCTCGCCCCCCTCCTCATCCTCACCCTCCTCGTCCTCCTCCACTTCGTCCTCATCCTGACGCTCTTGTTCTACATCCTCCACACACATCATCGGCATCACCCTCTTCAGCGTCAGCAGCAGCAGTCTGACTACCAGATTCATTACCATTGTCACCATCATCCTCACCATCACCATCATCATCCTTAGCATCACCAGCATCGTCGCCACCATCAGCCGCATCATGGCATTCATCGCTTCTACAGCACCACCATCATCATTTTCATCGCAATCCTTCTCAGCATCATCATCAGCAGCAGCATCATCATAATGAGCTTCATCATTGTCCATCAGCATCAAAGGCATCGTTCATCAGCATCATCCTTACCATCGTCATCGGCATCGTCCTCGTCACCATACACAACAACATCATCATATGCATCCCCATCATCGTCATCGTCATCATTATCAGCATCATCATCATCACTAGCATCGTCATTATCAATATCAGCTACGACTACAACTAGAACTACGACTACGCCTACTACCCCATCCACTACTACCACTCCTACGACTACTCCTACTACCACCATCCCCACCACCACCACCACTCGTACTACTACTACTACTACTACTACTACTACTACTACTACTACTACTACTACTACTACTAACTAATACTACTACTACTACTACTACTACTACTACTACTACTACTACTACTACTACTACTGCTACTACTGCTACACCATCATCGCCACTTGCAGCAGCATCACCGCACGGATTGGAAG
This sequence comes from Prorocentrum cordatum, assembly GCA_963575745.1. Taxonomy (NCBI): domain Eukaryota; class Dinophyceae; order Prorocentrales; family Prorocentraceae; genus Prorocentrum; species Prorocentrum cordatum. Next base: position 220,205 of record CAUYUJ010016480.1, on the reverse strand, counting down.
GTCGGGTAGGGGATGAGCTCAAAATTGTAGAGTTGGAAGGAGAAGAGAAGGGGGAGGGGGAGGGGGACGGCGGCCTGGGGGTCCCAGGGGGCGGGAGCAGAAGGGGAGGGGAGGGGAGGGGAGCAGTGGAGGAAAGGAGCGGGGCGGGACGAGGAGGAAGACGGCGAGCGACGACGCCACGGAGGTGGAGCGGCCACACGACTGCACGAGACGAGGGCAACGAGCAGGCCGGGCGCGAGAAGCGGGGGGGCGCAGGAGAGAATGGCGGCGGCAGCGAGCAGCGAGTCTCCGTGGAGATGCCGCGGGCGTCGGTGCCAATGGCCTGGGCAGGAGCGCACGGCGGCGCGGCCTTCCTGCGGACATCCGCTGCCGTGCCCTGGGCACGCCGGGGCGCGTGAGAGTGCCCCGCCGGCCGGCCGTGGGGGGCAGGGAGAGGAAGCTGGCTCGATGATCCTCAGAACGCGTGCTAGCGCCAGCGTGCTTGCCCGTCGGGACCGGTCAGTACGAGGCAGGTGGTGCAAGGACCTCTACCTGCGGGGCCGAGCGGGGCAAGCACGCGTTGGGTTAACCCACGTCCTGGGGATCATCGACCGGCCTTTTCAGAAAGCGGCGGGGCTTCTCGGAAGCCGTCCTGCCTTCCGAGAGGTCCGTCTCTGTCTCTGTGGGGGGGCCCAGAAAACGTGTCAGAAGGCCGGAGGCCTTCCGAGCCTTCTGAGAAGGCCCACCCCCTCTCGTTTCCCCCCTGGGCTCGCTGCCGAGCCTGGTAGGATCGCTCGGGTTTTCTGGGGGGCGCCCTCCCTGGCGCTGAGTAAGCAAAACTGCGCAAGCATAAACTTTCGGAGGACCGCGCGGATTTCTTGGATTGGAACTGGGGCCCCCTGGCGGCGCCTCCAGTGCCGCCCCTGGCGCGACATGGTGGGTGGTCCATCGCAGATCCAACAAATCCTCGCTGAGCTGCCCCACCGGGGCCCAAGAGGCCTCCCGAAGCCCGCAGGAGGCCCACAAGAGGGCCAAAGACGAGGCCCTCTGAGAGGCCTCCCGAGCCCCCAAAGAGGCAACGCAACAGCCGTGCCACGGTGCGGCCATGCCACGCTACAGCTTCGTGGCGCTGCTTTCCACAAGGCCCCGTGATGCTTCTACCGAGCCTTTGCTCGGCGGCGAGCGAGGGTGGCAATGAGAAGGGAGAAGGCCTTCGCAGAAGGCGGCGGGACTTCTCAGAAGCCACCGCGCCTAGGTCGCCCGCGCCTTCGGGCAGGCCCGGGAAACATCTCAGGAGGGTGGGGGGAGGTCCGAGCCTCCCCGCCCTTTCTCACTTCCCCCCCCCCCTTGGGCTCGCCGAGGAGCGATGCTTCTGCCGAGCCCGTGCTGGAGAGCTCGGCGGCGGCGCGCACGAGTGGATGGCGGGAGGAGAGAGGCCTCCCAAGAAGCCACGGGGCCTCCCCGTGGGCACGGGCCCTCCTGGAAGCGACCAGAGGCCTCTGAGAAGGCATCCTATAACTAGTGGACCCAGGGACGCACAAAGAAACAGATACAAATCCCGGGATTCTCCATGTGTTCCACATTTCCTGAATGTTCGTCTTTCTCCTCCATTACCATATTTTCCCCATTTGCCGGGGAATCGACGGTTACTTACGTCCGTGTGCTTTCCCCCTCCTGGTCTCAGGGGCCTCCGGGCGCTTCTAAGAAGGCCCCTGCCTGCTACGAAGCCCCTCGGGCTCTTCGACGACCCCCCCCCCTCCCGCCACCCCCCTCACTCCGCGGCACGAGGTCCGCGCGCGGACCCGGTGGCCATACATCTGCCCCCGAGCACCATCCGCATCCGCCTGCGCACCTCCTGAGGATGATCGACCCTCCTGCGCGCCGCCGAGACTCGGTGGAAACCACCACGCGCGTGCACTCCTCGATGCTACGCAGGAGCGACGGCGGGGCTCGCCGCAGGCGGCAGGATACACGGCCACCAGACCTCCAGCGGGCGTCGGCGGAGGGGGGGCGGGAAGGGGAAGACGCAGGAGGAGGATGGGAGGAGGTCGAGGACGAAGAAGAGAAGAGGGTTGGGGGGGAGGGGGGAGAGGATGAGGAGGAGTTGGAGGGGGAGGGGGAGGAGGGGGGAGGGAAGGGATGGGAAGGGGCGGGGGGAGTTAGCTTATGAATGCTTTTCTGGATGACTTGAGCCCCGATGTCGCGGAGCATGTCACTCTGTCAGTTCATTCTGAACACTCTACTCTGTCAGCTTATAATATCCTCTACCTAACTCCAGGGGCCTGCTGATATCCTTACTCTGATCCTGCTTCTTGAGGATAGGTAGAAAGACACAGGGCGCTGATCGGCGCCTCAGATAACTCGACTAAGTCGATCTCCTGGAAGTTCATCTTCACGCTGCTGTTCCTGATCGTGATCGGCTTCTCGTTCTGCTTCTTGATGTTCGTAGTGGTGCTTGTGGAAGTAGTCCTGGTCAAATCAATAATACCTGTCGTCATGTACTGCATCAACTTCGGGAAAGTTCCCACCTTCGTTAAACCATCCATAATCATCAGATCCGTAGGTAGGTGAAATACCCGCATCATTCTGCCACTCACGCGATCCTCACGCAATGAGAGAATGCACAACCTCTGCGTCTTGTCCACTGGAATACCTTTCTGTCCAACTATCAATTGATATAGGTCAAAACAATCCGTTCCCATTTCAACCGGCAAGACTGTCAATCCTTGATCCTGTAGGTTCATCAAACCTTGAAGTGTCGTCGTAGATGTCCTGGTGATCCATGGTTTCATCAGTAGTTCTGTATAGCGTAGAGCCACATACTGAGCATTCTGAGATCCACCAACTGCCGACACTGCCTCTGCATGAGATGTTGAGTAGCTGATCCGCTTGCCTTTCTTAGACGTGCCTGACAAAGGGTGAGCCTTGGAAATGAACTTGCTGTAATCATCTGGATGAAGCAAGCCATCTTTAGTGATTCTGATTGGTCTATCTTCGCATAAGAACAATCCCTGCGCTTCATGAGCATAGCTCGTTACCCTTGAACCATGACTCGCATCTGTGATAGAAGATAACTTAAATGGACCATGTAGACGATGAAAGTACAGACCCATGCCATGCCGATTCCTCTTGGTTCGATCTAAGGTCAGAATCAAGGCCTTCATGTCGGCGATGGTCGGCTTTGTCTGCTTGGATTGAAGCTGCGTCGTGGCTGCACTGACGTCCCATCTGGTCTGCAAAAGATGCAACAGTTGGCAGCACAATGATCGATACTCATGAATCTCCTCCTTCGTGCAGAAATCACTGTCTTGCTGTAGTCGATGCTTCGATATCTCGGGAGCCTTGATCGTGTCCAGGTACGCGTCTTGATTGATGAAGATGCAGCCGTTGGATGTACGAGTGTACTCACATCCCAGATGAGTGAATGGCATCTTCTTCCTCGTGATCTTACCAAACTTCTTCTCCATGAGCTGATGTCCCCAGTCTAGCCAATCTTGTCGTCCGACTGGTAGTAGATCGTCGACGTGGAGCGTAGTGGCCATCATCAACTCATCACCTGAGTGCCAGGTGAAGCAGTTCTCGTCAAGCAACGCCTTTGCTCCTGACATGTCGTCGCATACGTACAAGGTGAAAGCTGCCTGCCACAACAAAGGTGCGTCGACCAAGCCCGGTACAGGTTTGATGCATTCTAGAACATACAGATGCGTCTCAGAATCGGGAATATCAAATGTCTTTGAGAGATCTCGCAGATGTCGCCACACGTTGGCTGGTGGAATGATGTACACATGTCTTTTCTCGCGTATGTCCAGGCCGAGCTTCTTCGAATTGCGAGTCAGCTCCTCAAACTTCAGACCTTGAAGAAAAGCAGATGATATGTCCCATGATTCAACTTGAAAGTTGTCGTGCGTCTGTGCTAGGGATATCATCATGCGTTGACTGACTCGAGCTGCTGTGGAGCTATGACGATCCACCGCGTACTTTTGATTATCCTTGAATCCTCGACCACACAAGCGTGAACGTAAGACCCATTTTTCTTTCCACATCCATCTGCGCACCCATACGGAATCAATGAAGTTGTCCGTCGCACAGTCTGTCTTCAGACGAGGGCGAAAGCAGTCATGCTGCACGTAGGAACTGATCTCCTTGTGATCTGCGGGCTCGATGAGATCCCACCATTTGGCAAAGTCTTCCTCGGCCACAAGATGTTCCGATTGTGAAGCGTAGATGGGGATACACATGTCTTCAAGGATATCATAGTAGAAACACTCGGCCTCGCCCGTGCTCTCCACTACGAACATGCTGTCGGTCCTCTTCCATGGGAGCGTCGCGGGCGAAGCGTCATTCACGTGATGCTTGTAGTCCTCGAAGTCGTCCTTCATGTGACTGACATCCTGATACAATTGCAATAGGTCCAGGGTTCCCGAAGTACAGGATGTCCTAGCCTTTTCCGTGAGGAAGTGCGCATAGTGATGATCGTCGTGCCTTGAATCGTGGGAGCTGTCCTCTAGAGGTACAGGTTCTGCGTCTGATTCCGGGTGTTCAAGATCTGGAAGCGGTACAGGTTCGTCATGTCGTCTGGTCTCAGGAAGAGGTAGGGGCTCCTCTCCTGCATCGTTGTGCTTCATCATCTTGTGCATCGGTTCCATGCTACCAGACGTGTCGATGTCTCGCTTCTCAGGTAGGAGTCGTTCATACCGTTCGTCTTCGGATATCAATCTTTCCAACTCCTCAACAAGATCACGTGAAGAGTTCCCTGCAGTCTCATCCTGTGCTTGTGGATAGAGAGGTGCCTGTCCAGGATTGATCTCCTCGGTGATGCTGCTCATTTCCTTCGTGAAATCCTGATCTTGTTCCACTGTCTGTGGTGCATGTTGAACCTGTTGAAGACGTGCTTCATGTTGTCGATCGGCTTCCTCCATAATCCTGCTCATCTCCTGTGTCAGATCCATGCTCGTATTGTCCTGATGCTGTTCTGTCTGTCGCATGCTCTGATCAGATGGTGCTGAGATCAGATCAGACTGTGTCATACTCTGATCGACTTGCTGCATGCTTTGATCGATCACAGTGGGCTGTAAGATCACAGGCTGTAGTTGAATAGGATACCACTGTTGCGCAGGTACTGGTGGTGCAGGATGGTGTGAGAGAGGAGGTACTGCCGATGAGGTAGAGATTGAACCGTTGCCGCCAGATGCCGTAGGTACGACCGAAGTATGAGATAAATCGGACATGCTGGATATTGAGTCTGCTGCTTGTCGTGGTGGTGTTGATACATCATGCCTCACGTCCAGGTCTATCAGAGGTGTCTCAGCAATCCTAACCTGACGATGGTCGGGTGTTCGATAGACTGACTCACGACTGCTGTCCTTCAGTGCTGATCGTGGCGTCCGAACTGATTCGGGAGAAGAGATGAGCCGACCGAGTTCCGTTGACAAGTTGTCCTCTGCATCTTCCAAAGCCGTCTCAGCTGATGTGGTACCTTCAGTCAGTGCCGGAGCGGGCGTAGTGATCGTTGCTGTCGATCCGATGTCGTTGGGCTGGTGTCGTGTCGCTCGCGGCGGACTGCTCTCTGAGGCGTCCTCGAGGATGGTGATGCTGGATATATCCAAGTCGTCAATCGGTCGATACTCGTCGTGAGAAATTGGAGCCTCCTTTGATGCCAGAATAAAGAAATAAGACTGTACCAGGTTGCTCCAATGATGTTGCTGATGTTGTTCTGGACGTCCAAGTTGAGCTCACGATTGATATAGTGTTCCCGACGATCGGGATGCCATGCAATCAAAACTCCATGCCGAAGTGGCTTCAATGAATGTACAATCCTGAAACCAGTACCGAAGAAAATGGAGTCCACTCCGGGTAGTCCGAAAACTGAACTGGCCAGGTGCTGGATGGAAAGCCAGAGCTGCGATGGTTCGTCTTGAAGATCTCGTGGTACTAACGTCAGATTGCCCTTACCATCAGGTACTTCACCCATGCGATGTTGTACTCCTGGTGTGCAGTTCTCAATCACCTCAAACAACTGAGCCAAAGCGCCTGGTGTCTCTGTGTTGTCCAGATAGATGTTGTGCGAGTCGATGTGGAAACCCAGGACATGGTAGCACAGTTGCCGTGGTCGCAGATGTCGGACTGGCACGATGAAAGGTTGTCCCTGATGGGTTACGATGGCGGTGCCGAGGTCCTTCGACAATGAGATGAAGTCCGCTGGACCTCTCCAGCCGTCGGCGCCCTTTCTCTCCGGAGCTCTCCAAATATCAACCTTGTCGTGTGGTTTCAAGGTCTCGAGCCACTTCGCGTCGAAACTCTGTTGTCTCGTGTTGGTAGCACGTGCCAGCCTCTCCTCGACTATTGCTTGTAGCATATTGGCCTTCGCGATGAGCCGTAGACGAAGATGTGCCTCCGTGTAGTCGGGTACTTGCTCAATGATGCTGTTGGCACTGGTGAGAGTCTTGGACTCTGGGTCGTAGGCGTCCTTGGGCATGAAACCGAATAAGCCTTGAGCAGGCACCGAGCCGCCATAGTTCAGGGTGAGGTTGCCAACCATGGCTGCCTCGGCGACGATGTCCTCGTCGGTGAGGTAGGTGATGCCCTGCTTCACGCAATCGGCCTTGGTCTTGAGAGAGACTGTCTTGATCAAAGAGATGGCGCGTTCTGCAAGACCAGTGTGAGTGTGTGATGCCGTGCCTCCGAACTCGCGCTTGATCGTATAGCGATCGCAGAAAAGAGACGCCATGTCACCTGTGAGCCCTCCTTCTTGGTCAATCACCAAGGTCTCCATGGGTCCAAAGATCCTTGTCCATAATTGCACGTAGCCCTTGAGTATGTCTGCAGGTGTCTTGCTGCTGAGACGTCCTGCGAGTCGGAAGCGTACACATTCATCTATACACAAGAGCCACACTTTCTCGAATAGGGAGAACAAGTCACTCTGCACGCGCTGATTGAAATGAGTCGCCAATGTTCCTTTGACGAGTGGTCTGTTCATGACGCGCATCCTATTCCTGCAGACTTCGCAATGTTGCATGATGCCTTGGCAAAGCTTCAAGATCGCTGGAGGTAGTCCCAATGCTTTGCAGAGTCGTTCGCAATCAGCATCAATAGCATGAAAGAATTTCTGATGCAGTCCTATCAGTAGCTTCAGACGTTCCGTGTCGTTCGAAGCTTCTCGCATCCGCTGTGCAAACTTGGTCAGGTCAAAGTTAGGGTGCAGTACCTTCGGTTCCTGATACTTGTACTCGTCACTAGGCTGCTTTCCTCTTAGGCGTCGTCGAGCTGGTGCGGCAGCATCGATGTCCGGAGGAGGTGCTGGTGGTGGAACTTCAGGCTGAACACCTCCATCATCTAGATCTGGTGCTGCATCTGCCGCTGGAGCTTCGAGTCCAGGAGGAGCCTCTGGAGCCACTTGTTCAGGTACTGCTACTTCGGGTACTGCGTGTCCGGGTGATGCTGGTTCAGGTACTGCTGGCTCAGGTGCCGCTGGTGCAGGTGCTGCTGGCTCAGGAGCTGCTGGTGCATGTGGATCTTTAGGCTTGAAACGACATCCATGCACTCTTGTGTGCGGTACTTCAGCTGCATTGCCATGCTTGCACCGTGGGCAAGTCCAATGAACAAGTTGTGTAGCCTGATGTAAATGCCGTATCATGTCTTTGGTCAATGCCTTGCATAACTTGCTGGGGTATCGTGCTGCCTTGGCTGTGCGTTTGAGGCCGTTGGAGTCATTCATCTGCAGGTTGGCATGCTGAGTCACGCAGTTGCAGTGTTTGCTGGTGTCGCGAAGTCGTGCCGGACTCTTGAACATTGCACGTTTCCTGATAGGAAGATCTTGTTCGTCGTCGCGAGCACCATGTCGGCATTGATCTGTGACATTGTCGTGGAGCGTGCCTCGATGCTTCTGAACTAGTGCGTCCAAGTCCTTCAAAGGTGAATCTGACCAAATGTAGGAGCGCCAAGGGTTCTCCACAATGAAGTTGCCGCCATTCTGCAAGATGTCTGGAAACAAGTTGTTCGTGAACCAATACAGCATCGGGCGTTCAGCTTGTCGACGCTGTTCCAGCTCGTGAGGATCTGCTCTGTTGGTGGACTGTGACCAAGGCCTGCATGAGAAAGCGCATAGTGTATGTCGAGGTCGAAAAGCTTGCACCAGTCGTTTTAAGGCCTCCCGATGATCTTTACGATGTAGGTCCGAGCCGTATCGGTAGTCTATCGGTGGAAGTACAATACACTGGTTGGAGTAGACCTCGGCTGATGTGCTTCCCGTGCCAGAGCATACCTCCTGAAGTAATGGTACCATTGCTTGCTGAAATGTCTCCATGTGTTGTATGAACTCATCTGAATTGTTGGGAGTAATCATTGGTAGACGAGAGCGATGATAAAAATGCTCTGATAGGGCCTTGTATTCCATGTCCATCTGTTTCTGCTCACTGGCTGAGAAGTTGTCTGGCCATAGATCGCTGTGGTGCCTGGGCACCTTGAACTGCTTCCAATGCTCGTAGAAAGCCTTGGCGTCGCTGCGATGATAGCTCACGTGCACTGCCTTTGTCGTCAACATTGCCGAGTGTGTATTCTGCGAAGGATGATCTGATTTGAGATAGATCTTCGCGTTCTGCTCGGTAACCATATCCTTACACTGATCCTGCTTCTTAGGGGCCTCGGAGAGTGTCTTGATGGTAGTGTCAGACAAGGTCTTCTTGTCAAGATACTGAGGAGGTTCAGCTGCAGCAGGACTGGTGTCTGGCGCCTGACTCGTCATGTCCTTGTTGTTCGTCTCGGTGTCGACATGCAGTGATAGCCCAGAGCTTCGTGTTCGCGTCGTGGGACAGTTATGTAGCAGCTCTGCTGTACGATGTTCGATTCTGTTGATGAGGTCTGTGCGCTCGCTGATCGATTGTTCCTTGAAGTTGTCGATTGGCAGGAAGAGATGTTTCGAGTCCGTAAGATAGAGTCTCGTGACGAAAGCGCGCTGACCTGGTGGCATGATGGCCAAAATCCCATCACCACTTGGAAACATGTTCTCGTAGATGATCGCTCGCTGTTCCAAGAGAGTGGTGTTTGGAAGCAATGCTGGGCAACGTGAACCATTTCCTCCAATGAGGTCTCCACGATACGTAGTGTTCCGAGGTAAGCCACAGACACCAATGTTGCCAACAAACTCTCCGCAGGAGGGATCTGTCTCGCCACTGATGCCAGTAAATGAAGCCTCTGACTTGCCACACTGGTATTTCATGCCTCGTGGCCCGTATATGTGCTGAACCCATTCGCGTAGCGTCTCTGTGCCAAGGAGACCGTCACTTGCACCTGGGTCCACGATGATCCCTAGACAGGGTTTGCCCTGAATCGTGATGTAGACGGTTCCTTCCTGTTCAGCATACGCACGTACCACCTTAGATGAGAGCAAGTTCAGAGTGCATTGAGATTGAAGCTTCTCGGCCAGAGTACGCCGTCTTGGAGGTGTCTCCATTGCTGTAGCCGTGGAGGAAGCCTCGGGTGTCGATGGCCAGACTGTCTGTGATGTCGCACCGTACTGCTGTGCCAAACGTTCGGCCAGTGTAAGACCACTTGTTGAAGCTGAAGGCTGGAAAGATCTCGTGGTTCTGCCTGATGGTACTGGTGCTTTGAAACCAAGATGAGGAGGCTCTATCTTCGAGTCTTTCTTCCATGATTGACTGGATGCTGCACTGTACTGACCTTCATCCTGGAACTTACTCGAGGATGCCGTCACTCGCTGGTGATCATGGTGGTGCTCGTAGTGCTGCTGATCCAGCTCGGTGGTAATGTCGTCGGATTCTTCCAAAATACGTGGTTGCGTGGGTATCGTACTGGCCATGGATGTGGTCGTGCCTGTGAGTCCGCCTTCTGATTGCTCTGGTGAGTCGCCGTCAAGGTCAGGTAGATGATGCCAGCTCGCAGCGGACATGCTGTGGTAACCATATGACGATGTTGAACCACCAGAGCCAGATACTTCTTGATTTGCATAATGACGACTGCCAGACTTGCCACGTCCATGTCCTTTAGGACGATGCTGCGGTGGTGATGCGGCCTGTTGTTCCTTATCCTTCGTTGGGCACATCTCGCTGCGATGCCATTTGCTGCCGCATCTGCTGCATCCGTTGGATGCCCCACCTTGATTACCTTTGCCACCGTAGTTTGGAGTGAACTTCTTGCCCTTTCGTTTGCCTTTGCTCTTGCCTTTACCCTTGCTATTACGTCGAAATCCTTTGCCACCGCCTTGTCCTTTGCCTCGTCCTCTGCTTTTGCCGCCTCCGTAGTATGTCGCGTAATCTTCGATGGTAAGCTCCTCGATGCATTCGCCATCATGATCATATTGCAACCAGGCGTCGTCATCAACCATATAGTACCATTCACCGTCGATGGTGGCACTCCATCCTTCATCCTCTGCCCAGCCCCATTCGTAGTCGTTGAGATCGTAGGCTTCATACCAGATCTCGTGATATTCGTCGTGTTCGCCATTGTCTGGGTCGACATAGAGTGCCCAATCTTGGTGATGCTGTGATTGGTCTTGTTTGCCCATGCGCATCATGAGGCCGCGAATGGCTTGGTACTGCGACAGGTCGCCTCCGACATGCAGCTTGATGTCGTCGATCTTCCTGTCCTGCAGGTCGGAGTTCTTGAGGAGAAAATGTGATTTGCCCACCATATTCATTTGAAGGCCGCCCTCTTCACAGGCGTCATCAAAGGCCATCTCGTATTGTGCTATCCATGTGGTGAGGTCACCGTTGCCGCGTCTGCAGTCGAAGTAGCCGTCGAGGACAATGCCGATGCGATCCTGATCGTGCAGCTCGTAGATGGTCTTCAGCTTGTCCAGAAACTGCCTGATGCCGCTGTGTTCACCTTCGATACCCGCAGCCGGGTTCGCCGTCACGGATGGAAGAGCCATTGCCTCGTCGCCACGATAAGATGTTCCATTGCGGACGATGGTGTAGCTCATGGCCTGTGAGAACGGCGGTCCTTTCAGTCTACTCACAATCAACGGGCCGATCCGCTCCTCACTCATCTCATCGGTGATTCTCCACCACAACCGTAACTTCTGCATGTACTTTCTGAAAGTGTAGCCTCTCACGTTGGGCTTCCAGCCCGGCGGGACGTTCTTGGTGAAATCCTCCAGACCAAGACCGCCCTTGTCGTAGTCCGCTTGACCTGCCATCTTGTCGTCGCTGAAATTGAAAGACAGAGTAGTGTGCCAGCTGTCCACCTCCAAGGATGTGAAACTAGCGAAGTAGAACTCACAGTCGTGGTTCTCAGTGCAGTGGTCCGCCGCGTACTGATTCTCGTGCTCGATGCCGTGGAAACTCGCGGGGTCGCCTAGGGCGTGGTACACCACGCCAATGATGAAGGTGCTGATGCTCAGCATGCAGTGCTTCGAGAAGTCAAAGCCGTCGAACGCCTTGTGGCGCGATCGCGCGCGGCTGCGCGCCGGGGCCGGGAGTGGCGTGGAGCTGACCGAAGCCAGCTCCGCTACCAGAGTTAGCTTATGAATGCTTTTCTGGATGACTTGAGCCCCGATGTCGCGGAGCATGTCACTCTGTCAGTTCATTCTGAACACTCTACTCTGTCAGCTTATAATATCCTCTACCTAACTCCAGGGGCCTGCTGATATCCTTACTGGGGGGGGGGGGGCGGGGGGGAAACCTGGGAGGCACGCCACATCGGAAACCCCCGTTGGCCCCTCTCCTCGATGAAAGGCAACGTTATGGGATGAACTGGCTTGGAGAGGGAGGGGGGGAACATCGAGCTGGAGTCGGCGCTACATCGCCGATAGAGTCAACCCGCATAGGAAGGACGCACGATGAGGATGCGCAAGGGCCTTGGAAGGCCGTGTCGACACTTTGCGAGCGGGGCGCGTCCAGTGGAAGCGGCCAAGGATGGGCCAAAGGGGGAGGATGCAAGGGCAACCTTGGAGAGTTGTTCGTCCCGACCATGCGGGTTGACCGCAGACCGGCGATGGGCCCCCGACAGCGAATCCGCGCGTTCGGCGGCGGGGGGGGACCATCGGACCCCTCATCGGCGATGCCATGGGCGAGTGTGAGCTGATGCGTCCCCCCCTGCGCCTGTGTCCCCCACCCCGCCTGTCGGTGCCCCTCGGCTGTCGGGCCACACCTCGGCTCTCCCGTGGCCAGCCGGGCACTCTCAAAGCGCTCTGGGCGAGGCGCAGGGAGCCACTGGAAGGCATCCCGAGGCTGGCAAGCCGCCGAGAACCGACGAAGACGTCCGCAAACCTCGAACCTCGAACGTCCCCGTGTGACCCCCTCCCCCCTGACCCTATCCCGACTTCAGATCCGCCGGAAGGCGATTTCGCAAGTAGGGCGGAAACGTCCGCCCTGCCATTCCTCCTCCTTGGATGACGATTTCCGCCCTACTTGATCGGAGTGGGGTTCCGCCAGAGCTTTGCGGGAATATCCACCCCACTCTCTCCGAGGCGGAAATGTCCGCCCCACTTGTTCACAAAGTTCGGGTTGCATGTCCGACACACTTGTAAGTCGGAGAATCAACACGGTTCCAAAGTCTGGGTATCCCCCCCTAACGTTGCTCTCGACTCGATCGCCCCGCCGCCCGTTCAGGTGGCGACATCCGAACCTACCCCCACCAACCATCCAGTCCCCTGAACCGATGCGAGGCGAGGGTTGGGCGAGGGTTTCGCCGCCGAGGGTACCTCCCCCCTCGTTTCGGGGAGACAGAAGACTCGGGTGGGCCTGGCGTGACCATCATGAAGATGACGAGGCACAGTCTGACCTTTGGCGCGAGCTCCCGCTACAAACGTCCCACGAACACTGGACCGTCATTTGTGAAGGGGCCCTGAGACACACAAATAAATACACACAAATAAAAGGATTCCCCATATTTTCCCGTATTTTCTGGGTCTCTGTCCTCCCCCCCACTTCCCATATTTTCCCATATTTTCTGGGAGTCGACGATGAATTGTGTCTGTGTGCTTTTTCCCTTCCTGACTTCGATCCGGCACGCGCTCGTCAGACAGCGCGGGCAGAGCCCGAGGTCCGGCGCACCCGAGCCTTGCGCCTCCCCGAGCGCTGCCCCCCGACCCCGCCGCCGCCACCCCCGCCCCGCTTCCGCCCCGCCGAGACCGGCGAGCAGGAGCAGCAGGGCGCCCGCCGTGGCAAACACCGGCGGGCCCGCGGGCGCCCCGCACGCGGCCGACACGTGCTCGGAGATGGCCCCGCCCAGGTCCAGGTGCTGCCGGTGGTCCGCAGACGACTCGCCCACGTGGGCCGTGATCTCGCAGCTCAGCACCCACCTGCGGCTGGCGACGGGAGGCTGGTGGCCGCACGATCGATCCCCGAAGAGCACGCCGTCCCCGGGAGGCGATCCCTCCCGCGAGGGCCCTGTCTGTGCACGGCATCCCCGTGCCAGGGCTTCTTCGGTGCACGCTGTCCTCAAAGGTGGAGGACAGCGTGTGGTAAGCGGGCTGGCGGCGCCATAGCGCACGCCATCTTCACGACGCCAATCGCGAGACGCAGCCAGGACCAGGGAAACGTCGGACTGGGGCAAATCGGGGATCCATGATGTCCGGCTGGTCTGGAGGATGTGTCGGCCCCCACGGACGCTCCAGAGCGCTCGCGAACGCTCTGAGAGGAATGCGTTGAGAGGAACGCCAACGGAACGATTTACCCGGGTCCTGGCCCCGCCCCACCACCTGTCGGACCTTCCCGCGTCGTAGTAGGACAGGTCGCGCTCCGAGAGCGCAAACGTCGCAACCTCGGAGCCGCCCTGGAGGATGATGCCCGTCTTCTGGAAGCCCCTCAGGATCGGGGTCGGGTACCCCGCCTGGAAGGAGGCCACCAGCGGCACCCCGATACAGTGGGGGACTGTCAACAAGAAACCTTCCACAAGAAACCCAACCCTGAGACTCCAGCACGTCCATTGATGTCTGGTGTGGGAGCGTCACGCTTTCCATAGCATTATCCCGGCAAAGCAACCTAATAGCGTTGTGTATAAGCATATCTGGAAGCATTCCCCTCAAGATTCAGGTGAGAATCCAGTTGTAGAATTCTGCTGTTCTCGCAGTCGCAGTCGCATTCGCAATGACAGTCGCAGTGGCAACGGCCTTAGGATCCAATGGAATCCCAAGGATTCCGAGGGATTCCTAAGGCATCCTTAGGCTTCCTTAGGAATCCATAGGAATCCTTAGGAAACCTTAGGAATCCTTAGGAATCATGATTCCTAGGGATTCCTAGGGATTCCTAAGGATTCCTAAGGAATCCTAAGGATTCCTAAGGATTCCTGAGGATGCGTAACTATGCCTACGGATTCCTAAGGATGCCTACGGATTCCTAAGGATTCCTAGGGATTCCTAAGGATTCCTATGGATTCCTACGGATGCCTCAGCCTGCCTCAGTTTCAGCCTCAGCCTCAGCCTGCCTCGGCTTGCCTCAGCCTCAGCCTCAGCCTGCCTCGGCCTCAGCCTCAGCCTGCCTCAGCCTCAGCCTCAGCCTGCCTCGGCCTCAGCCTGCGTCAGCCTCAGCCTCAGCCTGCCTCAGCCTGCCTCAGCCTCAGCCTGCCTCAGCCTCAGCCCCAGCCTCAGCCTCAGCCTCAGCCTGCCTCGGCTTGCCTCAGCCTCAGCCTCAGCCTGCCTCAGCCTCAGCCTGCCTCGGCCTCAGCCTGCCTCAGCCTCCCCTCCTCCCCCCTTCCCCCCCCATTCAGCCTCACCTTGTCTCAGCTTC
>CAUYUJ010016480.1:198042-200542 GCA_963575745.1 Prorocentrum cordatum | reverse complement strand
AGGAGAGGAGCAGGTGGAGGACGACGAGCAGAGGGATGAGGGCGGGTGTCCTGGAAGTTCCTACAGGTCTCACGTGCACAGGCTGGAACGCCCAGCTCTCAAGGACACCAGGAGGGAGGCCCCCGATGGCAGCCGGCCTGCGACAAGTTAGAGATGCCGTCGCTGAGAGAACAACAACAACAAGACCCACGGGCAAGGCTGCGCCGACAGCCAACCCCACCCCGGAATCGGCCCAACTGCCGAGACCTTGGGCCTCCAGCCCAGCCCCGTGACTAGCACAGAAGGCTGAGCCGCCGCTACGAAGAGGAGGTCGCGGGCGGGAAGTCTGACTACCTATCAGACCACCCCAACCCAACCCGAAGACCCGAATTTGACCCGAATTTCGGGTTGGGGGGGATACGGATACCACGTGTTTTTTCAACGTTCCCCGACCCCCCCCCACTGGAAATCGAGGATAAATTTGGGCCTTCGGGTTGGGTTGGGGTGGTTTGGTGGGTGGTGAGTGACTAGCACAGAAGGCCAAGCCGCCGCTACGAAGAGGAGGTCGCGGGCGGGAAGTCTCTTCGTATCCGCGGCCTCGTGGGCCCAGCGTGTGCTCCGCGGATGCCCTGCGCGGCACGCATCCCTGCGACTGGCGATCCACGGGGCCGCGCCCCAGGAAACAGACCGAGGGGGCGCGGAGGCGGACACGCTTGCTGCTCGTCGGGAGGAAAGGCAAGGTGCGCGAGACATCGGCGATGCTTCGACGACGAAGCGGCGATGGGCCCCGAGATTGCGAATTCGCACGCCCCCCTGGGCGGGGTGGGCTATTATGAGGCCCATCCTCGGCGACGCACTGGAACGCCATCGGCGGTCGATGCGCTCCTTCCTAAACGAAGGGGAACTGGGACACACAAATAAATACACACAAATAAAATGATCCCCCATATTTTCCCATATTTTCTGGGTTTTTGTCTTCCCCCCCACTTCCCATATTTTCCCATATTTTCTGGGAATCGCCGATTAATTGTGTCTGTGTGTTTTTTCCCCTCCTGACTAAACCTATCCCTCCGATCTGGCCCCCCCCCCCGGGACGCCAATCGGCGGGGCGCGGCCGCCGGAAGGCACCCCGAGGCCAGAGAGCCGCAAGAGGACCGACGAAGACGGTCGAAGACCTCGACGCTCGGAGGCCCGAACCGTTCCCCCCCCACCACCACGAAAAACTCGGGGTCGGGGACGTGTTAGGAGGCAACTACTGGGAGGTTCTCGTCGGAAAGATTTAAGGAGGATTAAGCCCCATAAGATTGGGGAGGATTAAGCCCCATTTGGGAGCTGTTACGCCGGAGTGGGCCTCGGATGAAGCAGGATCGAGCCGGATTACGCGGGAGTAAGCCGGATGAAGCGGGAATAAGCCAGAGTAAGCCAGATTTCGGACCAGAGCAAAATCAGAAATTGACCTCCCAGGAGTTGCATCCGAAGAGACGTAAGACTCGGGGAGCTTTTCCCCGAGTCCTAACGCCTCCCTGGAAGTCCAGGCCAAGGAAGGACGACAAGGACAGACAGGGTCGGAGAGACGCAAGACTCCTGGGCCCAGGCCAGAGTCACAACGTCTCCCTGGAGGACCTGGAACAGAAGATCCAGGCTCGGGTCGTTCGTCTCCTCCTGATTTCCCCAAGACCCTATCCCCTCTGACCCTTCCCCCCTCCCGACTTGGACGCCCGAAGAGGGTACGGAAAGCATGGGTACGATGCCCAACCGCAAAGGTTGTCCGCAACCGACGGCGGCCGCTGTTGGGCAGGCGGCCTCCTGTCTCAAATGGGCAACGTCCGCGGCGGCGCGGATAGCGAGTCTCGGCGGTGGACAAATCTCCCTTTCGTAAACCTCCCTTTAGTGAAAACGGCCTGGGTGCGAGACCGACGGACCTGGACCCGCAAAAATGACGGCCGCGACACCCTCTCGCGAACCGAAAACGGCCAATTCGCTGATCGACGCGTCAGGGTAGGTCTATCAACCTCCGAGAGTCCTGCTTCGGTGCCCGTCTCGACCGTCCCGACCCGAGATCGAGCAGGGACCGACCGTCCCGGCATTCCTCCTATAGTCCCACCACGAAATGTTATCAGAACCCACAATTGATCTAAGAACAAAAACAATGTTCTTAGAACATAAACCCGATGCGTCAAAACAAGACGGTCCCAGCCAAGAATGTTCTGAAAACACGTCGTGGAAACCACGATCAGTTCTAAGAACAGTCTCTGGTATAGGCGAGCCAGGACGCTTCGCCACTGCTTGACGAGAGGGGAGGAGGCAACTACTGGGAGGTTTTCGTCGGAAGGAGTAAGGAGAATTAAGCCCCTTTGGGGGGCTGTAAAGCCAGTGGGCCTTGGATCAGGCGGGATTAAGCAGGATTGAGCCAGATTAAGCGGGATTACGTAAGCCGGATGACGCCGGAGTATGCTTGGCTTCGGACCAGTGCAAAACCAGAATTTGACCTCCCAGGAGTTGAATCCCAAGAGGGGGGGCG
>CAUYUJ010016480.1:162926-197942 GCA_963575745.1 Prorocentrum cordatum | reverse complement strand
TCCTCCTCCTCCTCCTCCTCCTCCTCCTCCTCCTCCTCCTCCTCCACCTTGCCTGCTGGCCAGGATGGAAGGCGATGAGGATGGCGTCAACCGCGTTGCGCCACGGCATCACCACGGCACCTGGCACCTGCAGGAGCACAACCGTCTTCTTCGACCCACTCGACGCGTTGGCCACTGCGCGGATCTGCTCGTCGGCTCCGTCCTTAGACGAGCGCGTTCAACTACTCGCAAAGTCACTACTCGCAAATGGTCTGGAACCCCCGCGAGGGATTTACGATAAATTACATAAAATCAGACAAGTGTTTCTCGGACGTTTGCGAGTAGGCACTTTGCGAGTAGTGGAACGCGCTCGGCGAGTCCTGCAACTGCAGCGTGTCGCGGTCTTGTGACTCGCCGCTGATGGCGCCGCCGACCACGATCGTGACGTCCGCCTTCTGCACCAGGGCCACCGCGCCCGCGGTCGAATTGCCGGTGTAGCTGACCACGCTGATGCCGCGCGCCTGCGCGGCCGCGGTGATGCCGGCCAGCGGCGTGACCACGTCCTGCGGGCGCATGGTGATGCTCGGGTGCTGCTGGAAGTTGTCCTGGCCCGAGGTGCCCCCAGCCTTCCGCGCCACCTCGGGACCATTGGCGCACTCTGGATCTCGCGGGGGGCGCTCGGGAGGCCAGCGGCGCCGCCCTGGGAAGGCTGGGATCACCTCGGCCCGGGGCCACTTCTGGCAGCGCCCGAAATGTGGCCAGAGCCGCCGCCAGAGTAGATGTCCCCGGTCCACCACTCGCCCTCGCCCTGGCCCTTGCCGTTGGGGTCATAGGGCACGGCCACCGCGGCGCTGCCCACGACCGCGATCGTCTTGACCCCGGGAGCCGCCAGGGGCAGGGTGTCGTTGCGGTTGCTCAGCAGCACCACGGAGCTTGCCGCGACGGAGCGCGCCAGGGCCGAGTAGATGCCACTGGTGACGTTCCTCTTCAGCATCTCCGCGCACGACGGGGGGCTGCACGCGTTGCTCCGGACCCGCACGCGGCTCATGGCCGCCAGGATCCGGAGGCAGGAGGCATCGACGAGGTCCTCGGGCTGTTCGTCCAAGAGGGAAGGGGAGTACCTCCCTGGCAGCCGAAACCACACGGATAGCTGAGGTTCGTCCTCCTCCCCATCCTCCTCCTCCTGATCCTCATCATCATCATCATCATCATCATCATCATCATCATCATCATCATCATCATCATCATCATCATCATCATCATCATCATCATCATCATCATCATCATCATCATCATCATCATCATCAGCATCAGCATCCATCATCATCATCATCATCATCATCATCATCATCATCATCATCATCATCATCTCATCCTCATCCGCATCCTATCATCATCATCATCATCATCATCATCATGAGCAGCAGCAGCACGATCATCATCATCATCAGCACATCAGAGCAGCATCATCATCATCTGAGCATCAGCAGCACTTATCATCACATCATCATCATCAGCATCATCATCATCATCACCATCACCATCATCATCATCATCATCCAGCATCATCATCATCATCATCATCCTCATCCTCATCCTCATCATCCTCATCCTCATCATCCTCATCCTCATCCTCATCATCATCAGCATCAGCTTCATCAGCAGCATCATCATCATCATCATCATCATCATCATCATCAGCATCGCATCATCATCATCATCATCATCATCATCATCATCATCATCATCATCATCAGCATCATCATCATCATCATCATCATCATCATCATCATCATCATCATCATCATCATCATCATCATCATCATCATCATCATCATCATCATCCTTATCATCATCAGCAGCAGCATCATCAGCATCATCATCAGCAGCAGCCTCCTCCTCCTCTTCCTCCTCCTCCTCTTCCCTCCTCCTCCTCCCATGCTGCTGCTGCTCCTCCTCCTTCCGAATTCTCCTCCCGCTAGCTCTCCCTGAGGTTCTGGATGCCCGGGCTGCCAAGTCTTCTTGGTCTCGTTAGCTCCAAGGTTGGACCAATTGCCCATGTTCCCGATGCCAAAATCGCCGATCCCAGGCATGTCCTGGTCCAGCCCCTCCTTCAGGGCTGTGCTGTGGGTGGCCCACCAATCCGACTGCACAAAGCCCTTGAAGCCCATGCCCCTCTTGAGGTCCGAGAGCGTGTCCGAGTTCTCGCACGAGTGCACGCCGTCGATCTTATTGTAGGAGCACATCGCTGCTACAACACCTGCATCCACGGCTGCCTGGAAAGGGGGGTAGTAGAGCTCCCAAGCGGTTTTCTTGTCCACGTTGGACGAGCCACTATCCCGAAACGTCTCCTGCTCGTTGAACACCCAGTGCTTGACGACAGACATGACCCCCTGCGACTGCATCGCTCGAATGTACTCCGCGCCAAGCTTGGAACCCAGATACGGGTCCTCCCCACCAATATACTCGAAGTTGCGTCCACCCCACTCGCTCCTGTGGACGTTCACGCCAGGTCCTAGAATGGTGTTGCCGCCCTTCTGGGTCACCTCCTGAGCCAACGAGAGCGCAATGAGCCTCACCGCGTCCAGGTCCCAGGTCGCACCCAGCGCCAGGGAGGAGGGCCATCCAGTCACGGTCCCCACCATCTCCTCCCAATATGGCCGGAACCCCCCGGAAGAGTCCTGCATGTTGAGGCTCGGCACGCCGACGCGGGGGATCGGAGCCGTGTTTCCCACGTAGTACCTTACTACCCACCAGACCACCCTAACCCAACCCGAAGACCCAAATTTCGGGTTGGGGGGGGTAAGGGTTCCACATGTGTTGTTTCGATGTTTCCCGACCCCCCCGCCACTAGAAATCGAGGGCAAATCTGAGCCTTTGGGTTGGGTTGGGGTGGTTTTGTGGATGGTGAGTACCACTTCTTGAGGTCCCAGAAGCCAGCGCCTATCTCCTGGCCCTCGGGCCACTCCCAGCCGAGGCCCTGGAGCAGCAGGTACTTCTCCCGCCCCTCCATCCTGCTAAGAGTCACGGCCGCCTCCTCGTACGCATCGTCCCAGGCGAGGAGGTCGGACATCTCCGGCGGGGAGTGCCCTGGGAGAAACGTGCAGGCGCCGCTGTAGTACTGACCCTCCTCCATGGTCGCGCCCTCGACTGGCCATGCCCGACACACCGCGTCCGCCACGGCCCGCCTGGAGAACCAAATGGGCACCTGGGGGTACGGAGAGTTACCGATACAGCAGAGTATTCCCCGGACCTCTCCTGAGGAGGGGGCCTTCCGACCAGAATGTGAGGGAGAACCCCGCCGTGGTGGCGAGGACTCTCCAGGACGAGCCGCAGCGTCGGAGCACTGCAGGTTCGTGTCGTGACCACCCCGGCGTTGGTTTCTGACACCGCATGGACCGTTCAAGCTTGAACGATCGGCGGCATTTCGATCGCCAAACCGTTCCATACTGGCCGATTCTGGGCCACTGCCGATTCTGGGCCACTGGCGCGAACAGATCCGTATCCGCGCAATCGCGGTCTGGATTCGGGGGGCGCAATCCCGCGGATACGCGGTCGCACGGATGCGTTCCGCGCGGGGCATCCGCAAAAAAAGGCCGCGCACCCGCGGGGTCGCGGCCCAGGGGCCCGGCCCGCGAGGCCGCGGATACGGATACGTGGGGGAAGCAAAAGGTACCAATGACGCTACGGTCGGCCTCGATTGGACAGGACACGCGAGAGGACGCAAGACCCCCCCGGGGGCGGCATCGCCATAGGAATGCAAGAAGGCATGCGTCGCGAGACGCAGGACGCGAGGGTGCCCTTGAGCTGGCAGGGTCGACCTACTAATCTGGCCCGACTGTACACCCTGCGAAATGCTTAAGAAACCATGGGTTAAGAAATTCAGAGTCTCAGAACTGGAATAAAAACCCAGAACTTCTATCAAAATCTTGGGATTCACATTGACAAGTTAAGAATAATCGAGACTCTGGACGAAAACTTAGGTTTTCTTAAGCATCGCCTAAGGTGTACTCCATGGACCTCCCAGGTGCGTTCTGACCAGAACCTCAGGGCGAGTCCAGCCCTGGCGACGCGGGCCCTCCAGGGACGAGCAGCGGCACCGAAAGACCTTTGCCTCCTCTGGCTGCGTGGCTCGCCCACGCTCTCTGGGGGAACCAACAGCGACATACACATGATCGGAAGGGGCCCCAGGACACACAAATAAATAATTACACACAAATAAAACAAATCCCCATATTTCCCCATATCTTCTGGGTTTCTGTCTTCCCCCCCACTTCCCGTATTTTCCCATATTTTCCTGGGGGTCGACGATTAATTGTGTCTGTGTTTTTGTTTTCCCTCCTGAATGATAACTCGGAGGTCCGCGCGGATTTCTTGGATCCGCGCTGGACCCCCATCCCTGAGCGCGCCAGGGGCGGCGCCGGAGGCGCCGCCAGCGCCGATCCCAGAAATCCGCGGGGACCTCCGAGTTAGTATGCTTACGCCAGTGTTCGCTCTCCTGCGCTCCCTCCTCCGAGCACCTGCGAGGTGCTCCAGCACGCCCACTTCTGCCCCGCGTCGGGCCAGCACGCCGCCGCCGTGCCAGGCGGGCAGCCGCCGCCGTGGCCGGCGGCCTCCCCCACGCAGGAGGGCAGATCCCACGCGGCCTGCCCCTTGCCCGCCCAAGCCTCCCCGGCTCCCACCTGCTGCGAGGCGGGGGTCTCTGGCGGCGAGCAAGAGGGGGGGGGAAGTGAGGAGGAGCAGGCCCTCTCCGAAGGCGCCGGGGCTCCTCGGAAGCCTTCTGGCCTCCCGAGAGGCCTCCTGCGCCCTCCGGGGAGGCTTGGGAAACTTCTCGGGGGGCCGGGGGACTCCTATAGCCTTCTGACCAGGGCCCGCCCCGTCGCGCTTCCCCCCCCCCGGCCCCGCCGCCGAGATACATCCCAGGTCACCCAGCTTCGCGCACCGGGCTCCGCGATTCGCGATGCGCGGGTGCCTTCGCGCCCTCGCGCCCTCGCGCCGCCCCCCTGGAGAGGGGCAGCTCTCCGACCCGAGCCGCGGTGCGACCGGCTCGATGATCTTCGCGCACCTGGGGGTGGCCTGGTCATATCCACCCTCACCGCCTGCGGAACCGACGTCCTCCGACCAGCCATAACTGGGGGAGCTGTGGTCCTTACCCCCCTGGGGGAACCCATCGCATCGACGATCTCTCGAGAGGGGTGTCGAAATCGATTGGGGGGGGCGGAACAGATCCACCTACGCAGCCTACCGAGGCCCCCGAGGATCGATCCCCCGGGCGGTGCGCCCGTGGACAGGACCCCGGCCTTGGACCTGCAGACCCGCCCCCGCGAGCCGCACCAGCAGCTGCGCCCCCAGCAGCGCAGCCGCCGGCCGCGGTGCCATGGCGCGGCCTGGCGTGTCGGGCGCAGCCAGAGGTGCCCCGGGCCGAAGGTGTCCCCGGGATCCCAGAGGCGACCCCCACTTACCAGCCTGGAACATATCCCTATCCCTATGCTGGACACCTCCTCATCACGATGCCAATCTTAGGGATTCCCTTATTTTTTGAGGGCGAATCCCTGAGATTGCCATCGCCCGTTGGCGTGTCAATCGTCGGGATAGGGATACGTTCGAGGCTGGTAACCCACGTCCTGCAGGGCACCCCTCACTCACAAGGCCCAGCGGGCCCCAGGGGCTACCCGCTGGAACGAGAAGCTGGGGACACCCTGAACCTTGGAGACCTGTGGCCACCCCCGCGAGAGGGCAACCGCCGCCCCGTCGCGAGGCACGAGCCGGCCAAAAACCTGAAGAGAGGAGGGAGGAGGGAGGAGGGAGGAGGGAGGAGGGAGGAGGGAGGAGGGAGGAGGGAGGAGGGAAACACACCCTGGCCGGAACTCGCTCGGTCGGCCCCTGGACTCCCCTCTCTGGGCACAGTCCCTGGCCAGCTCCACAAGCTGGGCCTCGCCTCGGGCGTTCCTCCCTCTTCGGCGCCGAGGGGCCCGTGGCTATGGCTTCGGCAGGAAGAGGACAAGACGAGGACAGGACGGAGGCAAAATCCTACGAGGCCCCAATCAAGGATCTCTGAAATCCAGCGGCTCTGGAGGATGTGTTCAGCGCAGCGGCCGCTCCAGAGCGCTCCCGAACGCTCTGAGAGCGTTCTTCAACGCTCTGGAGCGATTGAGCCTGGCCCTGGCCGGAGGAGGAGGAGGAGGAGGAGGAGGAGGAGGAAGAGGATCGCCTGCATTGACGATACAGCATCTGAATGTACAGGGAAGTCGGAGTTTCAACGGGAGGTGGATGAGGAGGGGGAAGCAGACGGCCTCACCTAATTTCAAGCATAGAGACGCCAAATCTACACCTGGCCTGCCAGTACCGTCCTGGATAGCCTACCAAAACTGTGCAGGTAGTGCCAGCCGTTTTTAGTCATATACTCTGCCCCTCTCCAAGCTTCAGCGCACAACTGTTCTACTAATGTAGTTATGCTGGCTGCTGCCATTTGGGCATGCAAGTAGGGGGCTAGTATCAGGGCCTACCCCACTGTGGACTACTTGCCCCAGCACCTTGTAGTAGCATCCCCTCGCTCTTTGTCAAAGTCGTCGCCTGCTCTACGTTTTTCACTGTGCCGATTGCTTGATTACATCTTGATGCTTGACCTGACTACTAAGGGCGGCGGATAGGAGGGTTTATGGTTGGTGGGGGAGTTGGAGGTGTTGTGCCCGTTGCAGTCCGCGAGCCCTTACCCCAGACAGCAATTTAACTTGCACCTTGTAGCACGCCTATGTAGTGTTGCTGCATCCATTGACTTAACTATTGTGGTGGAGGGGCGGAAATACTTGTGGAGGTGAAGGTATCAAGCGGCTTAGCTTACCCGTGAGGCTGCGCCCACTGGAATCTGACACAAACACTTGGCAGGCAAGCTTGTGCTACCACCAGAGTGCTGCGCACGTGTAGCTCGTTCCCTCTTGTTCGGCTTCCCCCTGTTCCTGGATAGTGCTACTATTTCACCTGCTATGCCCTCTAGGGCCACATTACTTTCTCACATCTTCTTCTTGCCCTTCCACATCCGCACTGGCGGCTGCTTTGATTTGTTTGCCCTGGCCTAAGCCGGGGTGATTTACACTGCTTTAGGTATAGCATTGTTTGTTCTCGACGCAACCAACATCGTTATACTTGTCTGATCAACGTCAGAAAGGAGGGGGAGGACGAGGAGGAGCAAGAGGAGCATGAGGAGGAAGAGGAGGAGGAGGAGGAACAAAAGAAGGAGCAAGAGAAGGAGGAGGAGGAGGAGGAGCAAGAGAAGGAGGAGCAAGAGGAGGAGCAAGAGAAGGAGGAGGAGGAGGAGCAAGAGGAGGAGGAGCAAGAGGAGGAGGAGGAGCAAGAGGAGGAGGAGGAGGAAGAGGAGGAGGAGGAGCAATAGGAGGAGGAGCAAGAGGAGGAGCAAGAGGAGGAGGAGCAAGAGGAGGAGCAAGAGGAGGAGCAAAAGGAGAAGGAGGAGGAGGAGGAGGAGGAGCAATAGGAGGAGGAGGAGGAGGAGGAGGAGGAGGAGGAGGAGGAGCAGGAGGAGCGAAAGGAGGAGGAGGAGGAGGAGGAGGCCCTGTGCCCCTGGGGCCGCACGCCCGGGCGCCCATCGCGCAGAGGCGCGCGGGGGGCCCTCGGCAGGGCTCCCCAGAGGCCCTCCGGGGGGGTCGCCCGGGACTCCCTGCCGTGCTGCGGCCAGCTGCGAGGGCAGGGGCCTCCGAGGTGGTGCCCCAGACCCCCTCGCGCCGTGAACAAAATCACGACGGGAGGTTCTTCGCCATCTTCCGCCTCTGGGGCCCTCACCAGACCTCGGGACCGTCAAAAAACGACTCGGGATGACAAACCGGTCCCGGGGAAGGGGTTCGGACCTCTGGGGGTCGCAACAAGAAAAAATCATGACGTCGGGGGTGTGGGGAGAACGCCCTCTGGTGCCTTCGGGGATCTACTGGCCCGGGGCAATCCAGACCCAGGCCAGCCAGGATACTGCAGATTCCTGCAGGCCCCTTCAGGATCCGGCACCCAAACCCGGTCGATACGACCCTGGCTCTGCAGGATCCTGCAAGATCCGGCGCTCTGACTGACCCACGTTTGCATCGACCCCCGTCCCTTGAGCCCCTATGCATGCCGCAAGTGCGGGGCCGGCTCCTTTCGTCTGCGAGTTCGAGCCAGGTGTTTTTACACGGGTTCCCGTCGCCCGTGAGCCCAAAGTGCTTGTTCTTGCATGGCTTCCTTTCGCCCGTGAGCAAACATCTGAGGGTGCCTCGAGCGAGGGCTTCATCCGTGCGTGACTTGCAAGGAAGTCTCGAGCGGGGGGCCGCCCTGTGGAGCTCCAGGGGGAGGACGGGAGGTGCTGGGCTGGCGGTGCTCCTGTCCCTGCATAGGGCGACGAGCCCTATACATATCCACTGCTCCTGGCCAGGTCCATCCTGGGCCCAGGAGCGGTGTATATGCCTCCCTAGCCAAGCCAGGAGGGCGTATACACCGCTCCTGGGCCCAGGATGGACCTGGCCAGGAGCAGTGGATATGTATAGATCTCGTCGCCCTGTCCCCGGCGGGCAGCTCCGAGGGCGCGGGGGAGCAAAAGAATACAGTCACCAGCGCTGCCAGCAGGAACGCCGAACAGGGAGCGAAGGGGCGTTCCCGGCCACGGCGAGCCTCGGCCACGAGTAGTGCCCGCGTCCTGAGCGCCCCTAAAATAGATGAAAAGGAACTATGCACATACACCGATTCTGGCCAGGCCCATCCTGAGCCCAGGATCGGTGCATACGCCCTCCTACCTTGGCAAGGAAGGCATATGCACCGATCCTGGGTCAAGGATGGGCCTTGCCAGGATCGGTGCATGTGCATAGTTCGCTTCGCCCGACAAAAACCAGAGCACCCCCTGGGCCCAAAGCGGCCCTTGGCGTATCGACTGCAACAACCACACCGGGGCCCCACCCCTGCAGGTGAGGCTTGTCTTAAGAACTGCCGGGGCCCACGATCTGAATAGCGGCTGCAGCCAGGTGAACCCGAGAGGGGGGGTGTCCGAAGGGGTAGAGTTGACACGTGGTCGTAGACGGAAGGGTCAGAGCCCGACGGAGCTGCGACTGCGGGTGGCCCTGCGAGGACTGGAATTGGACTTCGGGAGTGGAGTGGTGAGAACGGCATCCTTCTATCATACGAATCGAGAGCTCGAGGTCACGAAACCCAAAATGGCACGCCCAGGATGGGTATGGAGAAAAAGGGGCACGACATCAAGCAGCAAACACTGTCAAAATCTGACGACGGCGGCGGCTGTTGGACATGCTGTCGCCTCAAATGAACACCGTCCGCAGCGACAATGATAATGTTTCCTGTTTAACATGTACGGGAACCGCAGTCGGTCTTCGTCACAATTCTGTCAGTACCCTTCTCGATCGTACCGAGCGGAAGGATTAGATGCTCATTCTGGGGACCTTCCTGCAGCCACTCGCTCCACTCGTGCGTCGAACCTGAGTCGAACCTGAGGCGAACCTGAGTCGATCCTGAGTCGATCCTGAGTCGAATCTGAGTCGAACCTGAGTCGAACCTGAGTCGAACTTGAGTCGAACCTGAGTCGAACAGATCCATTAGGTGGGCCCCAGGAAGGTCCCCAAAACGAGCATCGAAGAAGGACGTGCCTGCATGCCAGTGCCGGAGCGAGAGACCTTGCACGGGTAACTATGGGTGGCATCGGAACCTTCCTAGCAAAAGCACGGCGAGACCGCTCGCTCGAAACCAACCGCCCTTGTTGTCTGGCGTCGAAGAGGCGTCAACCAAAAACTCGATGCTTGAACATATCCAACATCCACCCGTGAGACTTATGAGATAAGCCGTGAGACGATATAAATCAAAAAATCGTTATGAAAACGAACCGTTACAAGCGAGCTTTATAACAATGCAGATTCGAATCGTCTCAAGCGGGAGCGCGAGCTGAAACGCACCACTGACCATCAGTGCAATCGCTGGAAAGCTCAAGACTTGTAATTCGCCGGCCCAACGGGCCAGAGGCGTGCTAAGATCTCCGGTAATTGGTTAACAATAGTTCTAGTTCACGCGCGCGGAGCGGCCTCTGGGGGCCCCCGGACGAGAAGTACCCCGGCAAGGTCCCGGGAGAAGCCACCAGAGCACTCCAGGGGAGGGCCATTTTTCGACACCCCTCACGAGAATCGTGGCCTCCAATGGAGGGAGCCGCAATCGACTACCCCCCTCCCGCCCCAAGAGGCCCCCAAAAGCCCCCCAAGAGGCCCTGGGAGCCCCCAAGACGCCGCCAAGGAGCCCCAAGAGACTCCAAAGAGGTCCCCAAGAGGCCTCCCAGAGGCCCTAAAGAGGGCTCCAGGGCCGGCGGAATGAGCGAAGCGATTAAATATAAACCCATACGTATTGATGGATCAAACAAAACGACTGGTCACGTGGTGCGACGAGGAGGGCCCCTTCTGGCAGCCTCGCCCAGGGGGAGCGACGTGCGCCAGGTCGCCCTCGACTGCTGGACTGGGGGGGCAGCAGCAGTTTCTCAAGAATGGGGCCAGGGACACACAAATAAATGCACACGAATGCCATGATGCCCCACATGTTCCCATATTTTCTGGATTTTCGTCTTCCCCCCCACTTCCCATGTTTTCCAACATTGTAATTGAAACTGACGTTTAATTGTGTCTATGTTTTTTCCCCTTCTGATCTCAGTCCTGCGCGCGACAGCCCGCACATGTGAAGACAGCCGCCAGCCGGTACGCTTCTTTCTAAACTGTCCCTGCTTCTTGTGCCCCCGTCTGGACATGCGCCTCTGGCCGGCGGCACCTCTTCCGCCGAGGTGTCTCGCGCAGACACGGCGCTACTGATTGATTGATTGACGGATTGATCGATTGATGGATGGATGGCTACATGGATGGATGGATTCATTGTTGGATTGCATTGATTCGTTGTTGGATTGGATTGGCTTGATTCACTGTTGGATTGATTGATGGATTGCTTGATTGGGGGCAGCAGCAGCCGCTTCCTGCAGGGAGGCAGGGCGACCGGGGGCGCCTTCGCCCCATCGATCTCGCCGGTCAGCTCGGCCTGTCGCCCCGGCAGCGGCCGGCACGAGAGGGCGAGGACGAGGACGAGGACGAGGACGACGACGACAACGAAGACCAGGACGACGAGGACGAGGACGACGAAGACGACGGCGACGACGACGACGAAAAGGCCGACGAGGACGACGACGAGGACGACGACGACGACGACGACACCGAGGACGAGGACGAGGTGGAGGACGACGACGACGAAAACGACGGCGACGACGAGGCCGACGACGACGACGAAGACGACGACGACGACGACGACGACGAAGACGACAAAGACGACGAAAACGAGGACGAGGACGAGGACGACGACGACGACAACGACGAAGAGAGGACGACGAGGACGACGAAGACGACGACGAAGACAAGGACGAGGACGACGACGACGACGACGAGAAGACAACGACGAGGACGAGGACGAGGACGACGACGACGACAACGAGGCCGACGACGAGGACGAAGACGACGACGACGACGACGAACACGAGGACGACGCCGACGACGAAGCCGACGACGACGACGAGGACAACGACGACCACGATGACGACAAAGACACCGAAGACGAGGACGAGGACGACGAGGCCGACGACGACGACGAGGACGAGGACGACGACGACGACGACAACGACAACGACGACGACGACGAAGACTAGGACGACGACGACGACGACGACGACGACGACGACAACGAGGCCGACGACGACTACGACGACGACGACGAAGACGACGACGACGACGACGAAGACGACGAGGACGACGACGACGTCGACGACGAACACGACGACGAAGACGAGGAAAACGACGACGACGACGATGACGAGGACGAGGACGACGACGACGAGGCCGACGACGACGAAGACGAGGACGACGAAGACGACGACGAAGACGACGACGTCGAAAACGAGGCCGACGAGGAAGACGAAGACGAGGACGACGACGACGAAGACGACGACGAATACAAAGACGAGGCCGACAACGACGAAGAGGAGGACGACGAAGACGACGACGACGAAGACGACGAGGACGAGGACGACGACGACGACGACGAAGGCGAGGACGACGACGACGAAGACGAGGACGACGACGACGACAACGACGAGGACGACGAAGAAGAGGCCGACGACGGCAACCACGGAGACGCCGACGACGACGACGACGACGACGAGGACGACGACGACGACGATGACGACGAAACGACGACGAAGACGAGGGCGACGACAACGACGACGACGACGACGAAAACGTTGACAGCGACGGCGGCGACGAAGTCGACGAGGACGAGAACGAGGACGAGGACGACGACGACGACGACGAGGACGAGGACGAGGACAAGCACGACGACGACGACGAGGACGAAGACGAGGACGACGACGACGACGACGACAACGAAGACGAGGACGAGGACGAGGCCGACGACGACGACGAAGAAAAAGACGACGACGACGAGGCCGACGCCGAGGACGAGCAAGAGGACGACGACGACGACGAAGACGAAGAGGCCGACGAAGACGACGACGGCGACGACGACGAAGACGGGGCCGTCGACAACGACGAAGACGAGGACGACGAAGACGAGGACGACAGCGACGGACGACGACGACGACGAAGACGGAGACGAGGACGAAGAGGCCGACGATGACGACGACGACGACGACAAAGACGACAAGAACAAGGACGAGGACGACGGCGACGGCGACGAAAACGAGGACGACGACGACGACGAAGATGGGGACGACGACGACGAGGACGAGGACGAGGACGACGACGACGACGAAGACGAGGACGACGACGAAGACGAGGACGATGACAAAGACGACGACGACGAAGAAGACGAGGACGACGACGACGACAAGAACGAAGAAGGCGAGGACGACGACGACGAAGAAGACGACGACGACGAAGACGACGACGACGAGGCCGACGACGACGACGAAGACGAGGACGACAACGACCAGGACGAGGACGAGGACGACGAAGACGACGAAGCCGACGAAGACGAGGACGACGACGACGAAAACGAGGACGAGGACGAGGACGAGGACGAGGACGAGGTCGACGACGACGACGAAGACGACGACGAGAACGAGGACGAGGATGAGGACGACGACGACGAAGACGAAGACGACGACGACGACGACGACGACGACAAAGACAACGACGAACACGACGACGAAGACGAGGACGAGGACGACGACGAAGACGAGGAACGACGTAAACGACCACGACCACTGCGACAAAGACGACTACGAGGACAAGGACGATGCCGACGACGACGACAACGAAGACGACGACGAAGACGACGACGGCGACGGCGACGACGACGACGACGAAGTCGAGGACGACGAAGACGAGGACGACGGCCACGACGACGAAGACGACGACGAAGACGACGACGAAGACGACGACGACAAAGACGAGGGCGACGACGACGACGACGACGAACACGACGACGACGACGACGAAGACGAAGACGAGGACGAGAACGACGACGACAACGGCGAAGATGACGACGAGGACGACGACGACGAGGACGACGACGACGAAGACGAGGACGACAACGACGAAGGCGAGGATGACGAAGACGACGACGACGAGGACGACGACGACGAGGACGACGACGACGAAGACGACGAGGACGAGGACGACGGCGATGATGACGACGACGACGAAGAAGACGAGGACGACGACGGCGACGAAGACGTAGACGATGACGACGAAGACGACCACGACGACGACAACGACGACGAGGCCGACGACGAAGACGACAAAGACGACGAAGACGAACACGACGACGACGACGACGAAGAGGCCGACGATGACGACGACGACGACAAAGACGACAAAACGACAAAGACGACGACGAGGAGACGACGGCGACGACGAGGACGACGACGACGACGAAGAGTCAGACGATGGCGACGACGACGACGAGGACGACGATGACGACGACGACGACAAAGACGACGACGACGAGGACGACGACGACGACAAAGACAACGACGACGACGACGACGACAAAGACAACGACGACAACGACGAATACAAGGACGAAGACTGCGACGACGAAGACGACGACGAAGACGAGGACGACAACGACGACGACGAGGACGACGAAAACGAGGACAACGAGGACGACGATGACGACGACGACGACGAAGACGAGGCCGTCGACGACGACGAAGACAAGGACGACGAAGACGAGGACGTCGATAACCACGAAGACGACGACGACGAGGACAACGACGCCGACGACGAAGAAGACGACGACGACGATGACGAGGCCGACGACGACGACGACGACGACGACGACGACGACGACTAAGACAACGAAGACGAGGACGACGACGAGGACGAGGGCGACGACGACGACGACGACGACGACGGCGGCGACGACTACGACGACGACGAAGACGACAACGACGACGAAGACGAAGACGAGGACAAGAACGACGACGACAACGACGAAGACGACGACGAGGACGGCGACGACGAGGACGACGACGACGAAGACGACTACGAGGAAGACGACGACGACGAGGAGGACGAGGACGCGGACAACGAAGACGAGGACGACGACGACGACGATGACGACGAAGACGAGGCCGACAACGACGAAGACGAGGATGACGAAGACGACGACGAGGACGACGACGACGAGGACGACGACGACGACGAAGAAGACGACGAGGACGAGGACGACGGCGATGACGACGACGACGAAGAAGACGAGGACGACGACGGCGACGAAGACGTAGACGATGACGACGAAGACGACGACGACGACGACAACGACGACGAGGACGACAACGAAGACGACAAAGACGACGAAGACGACGACGACAACGACGGACGACGACGAAGAGGCCGACGATGACGACGACGACGACGACAAAGACGACAAAGCGACGACGACGATGACGACGAAGACGACGACGACGACTAAGGCAACGAAGACGAGGACGACGACGAGGACGAGGGCGACGAAGACGAGGACGACGACGACGGCGACGACTACGACGACGACGACGACGACGACGACGACGGCGGCGGCGACGACGACGACGACGACGAAGACGAGGCCGACGAGGACGACCAAGACGAGGACGACGAAGACGAGGACGACGACGACGACGACGA
Organism: Prorocentrum cordatum; assembly: GCA_963575745.1. NCBI lineage: Eukaryota > Dinophyceae > Prorocentrales > Prorocentraceae > Prorocentrum > Prorocentrum cordatum. Next base: position 182,775 of record CAUYUJ010016480.1, on the reverse strand, counting down.
CGACGACGACGACGACGACGACGACGACGACGACGACGACGACGACGACGACGACGACGACGACGACGACGACGACGACGACGACGACGACGACGACGACGACGACGACGACGACGACGACGACGGACGAGGACGAGGACTCGGACGAGGACGACGAGGACGACGAAGACAAGGCCGACGACGACAACGACGACGAGGACGACGAAGACGGGGACGACGACGACGAAAACGACGACGACGACGACGACGACGACGAAGACGAGGACAAGGACGAGGACGAAGACGACGACGACGAAGAAGAAGACGACGACGACGACGACGACGACGTGGACGAGGACGAGGACGACGACGACGACGACGACGACGAGGACGAGGACGAGGGAGAGAGGAGAGGAGGCGGAGATGTCGAGGGGGAAGGGGCAGGGAGTGCAGAAAGGCGAGGGGGGGGGACTGGAGAAACATAGGGCGGGGAAGAGGGGGGGGGGCACGGGGAGTGGACGAGGACGACGAGGACGAGGACGAGGGAGAGAGGGGCGGAGGCGGAGATGATGTCGGGGGGGGTAAGGGGCGGGGATTGTTGAAAGGGGAGGACGGGGGATTGGGAGAGACGCAGGGAGGGGAGGAGGCATGGGGAGTGGAGGGAGAGCGCGTAGGAGCGAGGCGCTGCCCCAAGCGGTTCGTTGAAGCCCTCCTCATCTCAGGATGAGACCGATAGCGCGCAGGCACCCTTTCTTTGCCACCGAGATGTGCAAGGGGGCGGAAGGACAGGGATCGCAGTAGCAGGCGAACTCTGCAACCCCCCAGGACTGACCATGCCTGTCCACCGGACGTTCCACCTGGTCACCTTGCCCCTGCCAGAGCGACTAGACGTCTTGTCTCGAACGTTGGTCCTGTCATCGCTCGGGCTTCCATTCCCCAAGCATTTTTTGGTGTCGTGCAAGGTGCTTCAAGATGGTCCAGGTTTTCTGGTGCTGGCCTCGTCGAGAAAATGCAAACGTCCGATCGATGCCAAAAGTTTCGGCACAGCAAGGTCATCCGCTGACTCGAAGCCCAGCCGGCGCCCTGTTAACAGAACACTCACGCATCAGAGAGGCAGTGTGCCTCGAGGAATGGAGGAACCATGGGCCCATAGCACGAGAGAGCGTGAGACCTCGGAGCCTGCGGGTGCGCCTTGTGCCAAAGCAACGAATCTCCCCATAGTGGCAAATCGAGAGCTTCAACATCCAGGACAAGAAATAGCTGCGTCTGCCCTGGAAGTGCACTAGAGGGTGGGGGGGGGGGGCGGAGGACGGCAGGGGGAGGGGGGCGAGCAGGGGTCAGGGCAAGGAGGGAGCAGGAGAGGAAGGATTCGGGGAGGACGCGAGGAGAGCACGAGGCGGCGAGGATGAGGAAAAACGAGGGGGGCACGGTGCATATGTTTGACCGCAACACGCCCATCAGAAGCTCAGCCACCCCAACCTAAAACTCCTCCAGGTGCCACATGACGATGAGGGGCTCCACGAAGAAGATGACGGACACCAACACGAGGCTACGTACCCGTCAGGGAATATGATGACGAGACCCCTGCCAGCCGCGCCGAACAGCAGGGAATATTCCTGCGCCAACGCATCAGCACCATGTGGAACAGCAGCCCATCACTGGCCCATGACCAGGGCGTGTGCTACCCGTGTGATGCAAGAATCGCATGCAGCAAAGCCTGTTGGCCACCACGTGGGCTGGCAACGTGAGGAAAGAACCGTACCAATGACCGTCAGCTACTGCCCAGCCTGGGGAACGTAGATATGTACCGCACGGCGTCGAAAAACAGGAAAAGGCCGCATCATAAAATCACACCTAATATCGAAATCAAAATCTCCCGGGCCACTCCCGGCCCAGTCCCGGGCGATCCCCCCAGAACGCCCCAGGGGTGGGCCATTTTTCGACACCCCTCACGAGGATCGGGGCCTCCGAAGAGGGAGCCGCAATCGACTACCACCCCCTCCCGCCCCAAGAGGGAGGCCCCCAAGAGCCCCCCAAGAGGCCGGGGCCCCCAAGACGCCGCCAAGGAGCCCCAAGAGGCCCCCAAGAGGCCCCAAAGAGCGCTCCAGGGCCGGCGGAATGAGCGAAGCGATTGAATAAAAATGCCACGCACGACCACTACAACCGCATACCGTAAGACACACGAGGAGTATCCCGCGGAGACGCAGCAAAATCCGCCGAAGTTGCCAAACATACAGGAGACCTCCACGACCGCCATCGTTCAGCAGATGACCGTGAGGAACACCACGAGGCGGGAACCCCAGCACTCACCACCACGAAATTGGCCCACAGATGTGGTACAACCCTGGGTACACCCTTTGCGGGTGGAAGATGACGAGGAAAAGAACGAGGAGGAGGGAGGAGGGAGGACGAGGAGGAATTGCAAAGAAGCACAGGACGAGGGGGACGACGATGAAGCCTATGACGACGACGACGACGACGACGACGATGACGACGGCAGCGGCGGCGACGACGACGACGACGACGAAGACGACGACGACAGCGACGGCTATGACGATGACGACGACGACGACGACGACGACGACGACGACGACGACGACGACGACGCTGCCGCGGGGTGCATGCGCGTGCGCGAATCGACGCAGGCCCAAGCCTTGGAGTCGGTGCAAATCTGCGTCGCCTCTCCGGAGGGTCGCGCGCGCTCTCCGGGCTCTCTGTCGGCCAGTGCCCGCCGCCCCCCCCGAGGCCCCCCACCCCGTCCACCTGCCGTCGCCAACCTCCCTGGGGAGGGGGCCTCCTGCAGAGCTTCCCACGTGGGGTCCGAGCGAGATGGGATCGGGGGGTCGCGCCGCATCGCCGCTGCAAATGCATCGGCGATCCCTCGGCGACGTCGTGGATACACCGGCGTCGTCGGCGTGGGGGAACTCGAGCTTCACATCGAGCCGCATCGCCAATGCGTCGACGATGCGGGGCGATTCTCCGACCACTTCGACTTCTTCTTCTTCTTCTTCTTCTTCTTCTTCTTCTTGGACCCCAGGTGGGAGGTCTGGATCCTGGGACCTACTGGGAGGGAACGTCCTGTGACCTCCCTGGAGGGGGCCTACCTCGGGGCACCCCCGTCCACAGGGCACTCGCTGGAGGCAACCCCACATCCGACCTCTTCGAGGCGGCCTGCCGTGCCGACACGGACAAGGCAGGAGGAGGAGGAGGAGGAAGAGGATGAGGGGGAGAACGAGGAGCGGTGCTAGGAGGAGAAGGAGGAGACATAGTACGAACATCTTACATCAGTTCGTTTCCCAAGCGGGATGGCCAGAAAGCGGCCGCCACTGAGCTCATACTACAAATTCCTGAGAGTGCGCGTCGCCCTTGCGGGGCCGACACACACACACATAGTAGAAGTATGCTCAGGTGGTGCCAAACGAGTGGCCTCAATTAGTTGAAGCTTCAGCCTGCGATTACGGGGCAACTCCTGGGAGGTCTTCGTAACAACGATTAGAGGGTACGAAGCCAGAAAGAGGGGCCGGTACGCCAGATGAGCCCAGATTCAGCCCAAGTGTAAGTCGAACTGCGTGGGATCAAGCGGAGCTAAGCAGGACTACCTATACGACCACCCTTCAGGTGATAAGGTGGTTCGAGAGGGAGGAACCAACGTCTCACTCAATCGATCTCGCTATCGATCTCACTATCGATTTCACTATCGATCTCACTATCGATCCCCCAATCGATCTCACAATCGATCTCACAGTCGATCTAACTGTCCCTCTCATTATCGACCTCACTATCGATCTCTCTTTTGATATCACAGTCGACCTCACAATCCGCCTCACTATCGATATCGCTATCGATCTGACCGTCGATCTCACGACCCATCTCACTTTTGATCTCACGATCGATCTCCGTATCCCTCTCACTATCGACCTCACTATCGATCTCACAATCAATGTTACTATCGATTTCACTATCGATCTCACCATCGATCTCACGATCGATCTCACCATCGTTCTCACGATCGATCTCACTATCGATTTCACTATCGGTCTCACCATCGATCTCACGATCGATCTCACCATCGCTCTCACGATCGACCTCACTATCGATTTCACGATCGATCTCACCATCGATCTCACTATCGATCTGACGGGACGCCGCAGGACACCACGCGACACCGTGGGACGCCGCGGGACACCACGGGACACCATCCGAACACTACCCACACCAACCATCGATTCTCCTGGATCGATGGGAGGCGGGGCTGGGCGTTCGGATCTCGCCACGTGTTCGACGACTGCTGAACCCGACCCCCGCCGCCCATGGAGTTGCCTGCACCGTTGACCGGCGAAGGCAGGGTTCGGATGTCGCTGCCGACAAATCGCCCTGCCTGGCCTAGGAAAGCCTGGTCTGGGCATCTCTTTGCTCTCCTGCCCTGGAGGGGCAGGAAGCACTGCATCAGCGCGCGGATCTCTTGGATCGGCGCTGGAGGCGCCGCCCCACCGTCGATCCAAGAAATCCGCGCGGGGCTGCGAAAGTGTAGTATCCTGCGCATCGTTGACCTTATGTTGTTCCCATCGCACTTCAGGCCCACATCCCAGAAATAAGTTCGAGCATCCGGGAAAGTGTTGAACAATGGTCGAGACAGTGTCGAACGAATGGCTCCCGGGGCCCGACCCGCGAAAACCCCACCAGTTGCGGTGCTTTCTTGGTGCTCGAAGCTCTTCCTGGTGGCCAAGGCTAAAATAGGTTGGAACATCATGACGTGAACCGATCCTGGGCCCCACGTACTTTCTTGGTGCTCGAAACTCTTCCTGGTGGCCAAGGCTAAAATAGGCTGGAACATCATCACGTGGACCGATCCTGGGCCCCACACTGGCCGATTCCCCCCCCCCAAAAAAAATGGGGGCCGTGGCTGTGCCCCTGGGGAGCTCGAGGAACACGTGCCCAACTCGCGCGTGGTGGGATGGCGGGGCTCGGGAGGAGGGTGGGGGTGGGGATACAGTCAGCATGGTTAGGATGCGCAACGTTTCAGGGCTGCCCTGGCATCCTTGCCCCTTCGGCCCATCCTTGGTGACCTTCGCTGACCAGCCCCGCTCGAAACCGCCAACATGGCCCTCCGAGGCCCCTGCACCCTTACCGCGCATCCATATTGTGCGACTTGACTGTAGGGATCGGCGAAAGGGTACTCTGGATTTTACAATAGAGAGGAGGAGGTCTGATTTGGGGGGGTTCTGAATTCAGCAGTCTTCGAGTTTTCCAGAGGGGGTCTGGGCAAAAGGCCGCCTGCTCATGGCTGATATGGGCGGGGTTTGAAACTGCCCGTCTGGGAGGGCTGTGACCCCCTCCTTTTTATGACTGCCCACCAAGGCACCCCAACCCAACCCGAAGTCGCCGTTGGACACGCCAACTTCTGGTTGGGGGCATTCCGGAACATTGAGGAAACACGGAGAACCCGTAAGCCTCCCAACTCCAAATCTGGGGGTGTCTAGAACCTTTGGGCTGGGTTGGGGTGATTTGGTAAGTAGTGCTTCCACTACGACATGTGGGGCACTGAATGTCTGCCCACCTCGGCGCCGAGGGGTACTGGAGGCGGGGGGAGTGGGGGGGGGGCAGTCAGTGCCTGCTCCATCTCTGGTTCACTCTCCGTCTGCCTGCCCCTCGCTGAGTCTTCTTGGGGCCAGCTGGGCGCCGCCTGGAAGCCGCCGCTGTGGCGGTCTCTGCATCAATAAATGTGCCCAGGAGCAAACGAAGAAATAGACGCAAGTCCCAGGATCCCCTATATCTTACCAGATCTTCTTGGCCTTCGTCTTCCCCCCCACTTCCCATATTCTCCCATATCTTTCTGGGAATCGAAGATTGATTGTGTCTGTGCCCCTCCTGCATCCTCGCGATCCGCTTCGAACAGGGATCGACCTAAAAACAATGTCTTCCGCGTTCGTTCCGACTTCGTCTTCCCTCGTTTTTGTTGCCTTCAACCGGCCCTTGCAGCAAAACGAACTCAAAACGAAAACGGCCCTCGAAACCGCCAGAAAACTTTGGACGCCCGAAATGGGTACGGAAAAGATGGGTACAATGCCCAACAACAAATGTTGCCCCAAACCAACAGCGGCCGCCGTTGGGCAGGCGGCCTTCCGTCTCAAGTGGAGACAGGCCGCGGCGGCGCGGACAGCGAGTCCTATTCAAAATGAACAGGAACTGCTGTTGGGCATTGTTCCCATTCTTTCCGTACCGGTCGTCCCGAATGGCGGGCGGCTCCTTTTGGACACCTTGCCCCCGCTTGAAACCTCCCTGCCTCAAACGACCCGCGGGCCGTCCGCATGCAACAGCTGCACAAAGGGAGACCGACCGGCGCCCTTTCGAACACCGGATCTCGCTGGAGCCCTCCTCAAAGCCGCTGGCCCCGCCAGGGCGGTCACCAGGCTGCAGGTGTCTGATCCCTGCAGGCAGTCCTCAGTTCCAGGATCCCTGTGCCAGCTCCAATGCGAATGCACAGGCTCCAATGCAAAATGCACTGTTCCGAACGTTCAGATGTTGTCGACCATGGCTCCTCGCTCCAAGGTCAGAACGACGCGCGCTCTCAGATATCTTTCTGCACCCATACCTCGGGAGCGGCCAAGAGGGGGGGGTCCAAGAGGGGGGGTGCAAATCATGACCGGCCGCATGTGCGCGGCCCAGCGGGGGGGGGGCCAGAGACGTGATGAACTAAGAAGAGGCGCCATGAAATCTGGGGAAATATCGTGGCCCACGCCATGATATCCACCCCCCCCTAGTCATCACCCCCCTCTTTTCCGCCCCCGAGTACCGTGCCTGCACGTATCCCTACCCCTAAGATGGGCGAGCAAAAAGCGAGGACAATCTTAGGGATAGGCCCTCAAAAACTGAGGGAATCCTTAAGATCGGCATCGAGGTGAGGTGATGTCAAACATAGGGATAGGGATATGTTCCAGGCTGGTAATCTGTCCCCGAGTACCGTGCCTGCCGGCAACACGGCACCCGCTGCACCGCCTCCGCCAGGGCGCGGCGCCCCGCACACCAAAAGGGCGCAGGGCGGCAGCGCAGGGCGGCGGCTCGGCGCTGCGCCCGCGGGCCGCTCCGGAGAGGGCGCCCCGGCGGCCGGCGGCGGCCGGCGGCGGCCGGCGGCGGCCGGGCAGGGCAGCGCAGCTCTCAGCCGAGGTCGGGCCCGTCCCCCCGCAGCTCGGACGAGGAATTGAAAAAATATCCCCAAAAATGTTCAAAAATACCCCCAACAAAAAGTCACAGAATCGTCCCCCGACGATTTTCGTTGTATTTCTGACTATGCCTCCTCTAGGGGGACAGGCCCGACTCAACTCTCGGCGGCAACGACTGGGAAGGATGGAGGGCAGGGCAGCGATTGTCAGCGCGCAGAGACGGGCTATCGGGGCAGGCCCAGCCCTCTGACACCAGAGCAGCGCCGAGTGCAGAGATGCGCCACCACCAGAGCCTTCCGACGCGCACTGCGCCAGTGCGGACGCCGGGCGGGAGGGAGAGGGAGGGACTAATGGGCCATCCATCAGCGATTGTCAGCGCGCGGAGGAGGGATCGCTCCCTCCCTCTCCCCCCCCCGCGGCCCAACGGTGGTGTGCAGAACGTTTCCCGCCCGAGGGGCAGCCCGCCCCCTCTCTCACAAGCAGCGTACGGCTGCCCTGGTGGAGAGAATGCGCATCAGAGACACCGCCAGAGGCAAGTATGCTCAACTCGTGTGGTAAGGATGCGCGGTAAGGATGCAAGGGCCTTGGACGCCAATGCCGAGGCTCTTCGAGCGGGGCTGGCCACCGAGTGGTTGAGGACGGGCCGAAGATGACCGAAGAAGCAAGGATGCAGAAGGTACCCTTGGGAGGTCGGCCATCCTTACTACGCGAGTTGACTGTGGACAAGCGCGTTCCACGACTCGCAAAGTAACTACTCGCAAATGGCCTGAGTCCGACGCGGGGAATTTACGATCCATTACACAGAAGAAGACATGTTACTATCTCGGACGTTTGCGAGTAGGCACTTTGCGAGTAGCAGAACGCGCTCGGTGACATGGGAGCCTCCCATGCCATCTTGCTGGCTCTCACGTATCGGCGCTAGCCGACACTGATCGGCGCCAATCGATGCTAAATCGACGCTCATCGGCACTACATCGACGCTAGCCGACGCTAACTCGGCGTTTTCTCAGCGATTACCAGGCGCTAACGCACACTCATGCACTCTCGAAAAACGATATTACGAAGACATGCAAGGCTCCCGTGATTTGCTACCGAAGGAAACGGCATCAGAGCGTCCCTTTTGAGCATCGTTGAACCGACCTCTGTCTCCACTAGTGTGGCTTTGGCCCCACGGGCGATGTACCCCCCCTGGATGGGGACATAGGCTGTTTCCTTCGGGGCTCGAGGAGCGCATCCCCAACTGGGGGAATGACATGGTGGGGCTGAGATACCATCGATACGTCTCCTAAAGGGACGCCAGCGAAGTGGACTTCTGGGACCGCGGCGTTGCATTTGAGAGTTCGAAAAGTGCGAGTGCAAGGGTCATGCGGCGACCTTGCGGGCCAAGCCAAGCGAACAAGAGAGATCGGTATCGCCCGTCTCAAAGGTCTCTTTTCCTGGGGACCCTTTGGAACCACATGAACCATGGCCCTGTGGTCAAACGGTTCGGACCGTTGGTTCCCAGAGGCCTGCTGGAAGTTTTGGAGGACGCCCAACGCAGGTTAGGTCGGGCATGTCCTCCTACACGCAAATGTTGAAAGAAAAATGTCGTGATATGTATATAGATATGTGTGTATATATAATTGCACCAGAAAAAAACCTCAATCAGTGGATGGCTTGAAAACTAGTAATATGGATATTGAGATCGATTGTAAGATCGATAGTAGAATCGATAGCGAGGACGATTATAAGGTCGATCGTGAGACCGATAGTGAGGTCAACACAATGAGATCGGTAGTGGGATCGATCGTGAGATCGCTCGTGCGATCTATAGTGAGATCGATTGTGAGATCGATAGTGGGATCGATAGAGAGGTGGGTAATAGGATCGATGGTGAGACCGATCGATAAGACGATCGATTGAAAACCGGGGAACCCCGGAACCTCGCCGCCCACCGAAATCGGCCCGGAACCAGGAACCGGGAACCCGGGAAGCCAGAACCGGGAACCCGGGAACCCGGCCGCCCACCGAAATCGGCCTGGAACTTGCCCCAAATCCTTCAATCTCCGCCAGGACCCCTTCAGTGCAAGCACTGATTGGGGAAAAAACTGCTGTATGATGGGAACACGAAAATTCGTCATCAGACTCTTTTGGGACTATTCTTGAATAGTCTTCCTGGACATGACAACTTACACGTAGTTTCGGAAAGCCGACGCACACGGTCTCGGAGGGCCCAGTCTGGTGTCGGAAGACGCCCGCTGCACTGCCCCCACCGTGCCGGTTCGAGAGAACACCCTGGGCCTCATCCGAGCCTCTCTCCTTTCTCCTCCCCCCGCGTGGCAGTGCTCCCTCCCGCCCTGCCCGCACGCCTGCCCCCCAGCACCCCCTCCTCCCGCCCGACTCCAGCTCCATCCGCTCCTGGTCCGCGCTCCTCACCCTCTCCCGTGGTTCTCGCCTTCTCCATCTCGGACTGGGTCTCCGACTTCTTGCCCTGCGCCGGAGAGCACACCGGCGGAGCCAGGCGGCAGAGATCGCACAGAGGGCGAGAGGAGAGTAGTGGAGAAGAGGAAGACGAGGAGAACAAGAGGGTGAGTGTGGAGGAAGAGGGGAGGTGGAAGAGAGAGACGAGGAGGAAGAGAGTAGAGAGGGAAGGTGGAAAACGATAGCGGGGGATGATGGAAGAGGAAGAGGAAGACGAGGAAGAAAAGGATGGGGAGGGAAGGTGGCAGAGACGGGAAGTGAGGGAGGGGAAAAAGATCAGGAGGGCGGATAGTGCAGGCTGGAGAGCGGACGACACTGAATCTGCTCCTGGATGCCGAGACGTCAGCTCGCCATATCACCATGTCACGATGGCTGGATTTGGGAAACGCCGATCAGGGAACATCCAAGACACTGGGGTGCACCCAGGCCCCCGTACACATGGCATAATAGATCCGCAGCCACGCCATGCTGACAGAATGACTGTGCGCGGCACCGAGAAGAAGGCAGAGTTGCGCTCTAGCTGTAGAATATTCGTCGTCGCCGTCGCCACCGCTGCCGCCGCCATCATCATCGTCATAGCCACCATCATCGTCATCATCATCATCATCATCATCATCATCATCATCATCATCATCATCATCATCATCATCATCATCATCATCATCATCGTCATCAGCAGCAGCAGCAGCAGCAGCATCGTCAAAAACATCATCATCCTCATCATCATAATCATCAAAATCAGCATCAGCATCATCAGTATCATCATCACCACCACCACCACCATCATCATCATCATCATCATCATCATCATCATCATCATCATCATCATCATCATCATCATCATCATCATCATCATCATCAGTATCAGAAGCGTCAACGTAAGCATCAGCATCAGCACCAGCGAATCAACCTCATTATCCGCATCATTATCAGCATCAGCATTCGCATCGTCATCCCCATCATCACCACCGACAACATCATGACAGCCTAACCATGATCAGAATCATAATAATCACCACCACCATCATAATCAGCAGCAGCATCCTCTTCATCATCATAATCATCACCATCATCAGCATCAACAGCAGCAGCATCATCATCATCAGTAGCATCATGATCACCACCATCATCACCACCATCATCACCATCATATCAGCAGCAGCTGCATGAGAATTAGCATCAGCACCACAATCACCAGCAGCATCATAACAACCATGACCATCATCAGCATCATCAGCAGCATCGTCATCAGCAGCAGCATCATAATCAGCATCAGCATCAGCATCAGCATCAGCATCCTCATCATCAGCATCATCAGCAGCATCAGCATCATTGTCAGCATCAGCATCATCACCATCGGCATCGCCCAAATTATCACAAACCTCTTCACCATCATATTAGTCGTAGGCTTTGCCACCACCAATTATCACCAGCGTCAGCAGCAACAGCAGCACCACCCTCACCACCCTCCGCCTCAGAGTCTTCCCCCTCCTCATCGGAATATGTTCCTCCTCTGCTTCCGCCATCGTCTCCTCCTGGGGTGGGAGGGCGCACATCGAACTCGGTCTTGAGCTTCTCGAGCAGCGTGATGATGCCTCCCGACGCCGATCGGGGCTGACCCAGGGGGGGGAGGGGGGCTCCCATTCCCGCCCTGCCTCCTCCCCACCCAGCTCCGCTCCCGCCTCGGTCCACCCTCCTCCCCCTGCTCATCCGCACCACTCCAGTCCACCCCACCCCACCCCACCCCGCCCTAAACACCCTCCCGCCCCTCCCGCTTTCATTCCCCCGCCTGGGTCTTTCCAAGGGCACCTGACTTCCCGCTCCGCGCTGCGCGAAGCGCGAAGCGCAAACAACTTCGCGCTCTCGCACCGCCCCCCAAGGGGGGAAGAGGCGGATGAGGAGAAATCGGAGCCGAACAGCGAAGCGCGAAGCGCGAACAACTTCGCGCCCTCGAGTGCGCCCTTGCTTCAATCCCGCCCCCCCCTCTGTCCCTCCCGCCCTCCCTCCCTCCCACCATTCCTCCTCCCCACCCGTGCCTCGCTTCGCGACTCTAGGGCGCGGGGGGATCGTGCATGAGAGCGGAGGGGATGGTCCAGAGGAAAAAGGCAGCAACAGACATGCTGAGGCTGGCAAGTGCAAGCTTCTGTAATCGGTGCCAACGGCGAGCGAGGGGGGGAAATGAGAAGCAAAAGGCCTTCTCAGACGGCGGCGGGACTTCTCAGAAGCCCTCGCGCATTCCGAGAAGTGTTCTGCGTTTGCGGCGAAGGCTTAGAAAACTTGTCAGATAACCGGAGTACTTCCGAGCTTTCTGAGAAGGCCCGCCCCTTCTCACTTCCCCCCGATCTCGCCGCCGAGTCTGCAGCAATATCAGATCACCGAGTTGCGAACAGCAATGGTGAGGCAGGCAAGCCGGAGCAAGTGCCGTATGAAACGACAAACTACAAGTATACAGACAACTGGAGAAAAATAAACAAAAATAGACAAACACAATAAAAGAAACCGAAACAGATGATGACACGAAACGTCTGTCGTATTTCGTTTGCTTCGAGTTGTCCCCAAAATTGCCATCCCGAGGCTGGAAGGCCGCCGAGAACCCACGAAAATGCGAAAACCTCAAACCTCGAGACTCTCACCCCTCGTAGTCGTCGCCCAGAAGCCATCCCCCCCTTAACCCGTCGGTCGGAAGAAGTGGGTAGAAGGCGGATAACGTAATTAGCTTGGGCTCAGTCCCTCCCGAAGAATAACAAAACACATCAAGACAATACCGAGTCTTGCAGTAGGAAGGCGCTAAAAGTGGGCTGGGATCTGGGAATCCAGAAATACATACTTTCAACGACCGGCGTGTGTGGTCGTGACCCAGGAGCCCATCGCCCTCACAACGCTGCCCCCGATGGTCACGCAGCCGAGCCGAGTCGTCAGCACTGCGCGGCCAGGCACGAGCAGGGGTCCACGGGCGGGAGCAGTGGCCGCAGCAGGTGCCAGTGCTCCATCGTACAGGGCCACACTGGAGGGAGCTCCCACGGCAGGTTCGCGCTGCGTCGGCGCGCGCAAAGGTTTTTGACACCGCGTCGATCGTTCGACCTTGAACCGATCGCAGCCCCGATCGTTCAAGGTTGAAGTCAGTCGGGTCGGGTGGCGTTACCGTGTCCATCGGCGCTTCCGCGTCGCAGAGGTCAACCTTGAACGCCTTCAACAACGTCGCAAGCGCGCCCACGCCGCATGAACCTACCGTAGCCCACCGCGGAGCCTGCTGCTCCTCGGGACCGAGTGCACGCAAAGGAATCATTCGGCCAATGATTCCAGAAAGTATGTCTCCTCGGTTCTAGCAGGATGCCTCAATGTCCGCCACCGTGCCGCGAGGCACGAGGTGGAGTTCCTTCAGGTCCCTTGTAGTCCTGTCCTGTCCACAAGATTGAGCCGCGCGGGGCCCAGACCCAAAATTCTCACAAGGTCCTCGGGTTCCTGGCACGCCTCCTTCGGTTACCCGGCGCTTCCCGCTGGACTATCTCGAAACCGCGAGCGCCCCAAACACGGGCCAAAGAGGGCCCCGTGAGGCCCCTGACCTAAAATCCAGGTACGGTGGCGGGAAGGCCAGAAAGGCTGGCGGATAGACACGCACCCCAGTCTGACACTCACCAACATTCCAAGACAAGGCCGCTGTGAGCCTCTGGTTTTAGGGCGCCCAAGTCGATGCATACCCACAATCCCCTCGCCAGGCCCATCCTGAAGCCAGCAGCGGTGCAGACACCACGCCCTCCTGGCTTAGCCAGGAGGGCGCATGCACGGCTCCTGCGAAACCGATGATAAGCAATAAAAGTACACCCTAACCCTTTGGGAGGGCACCTAAGTTAGGAGGGCCGAAACATCAGGGATAGAGGGTGGTTCAGCAGATGTATCAGACAACACCACCAAGGCCTATCATTCCTGATGCAAAGACGGGGACCTAAGTTAGGCTACGTTTTCATTGTGTTTGTAGGGTTAGGGGTTCGTTTACTCTCGCTGACAGGAAGGGCCACGCCAGGGAGCAGTGGATGCGTATACATTCCGTCGCCCGATGGTCGCCGCCCAGGTGTCCGCCGCAACCCAGTCGTGCACCTGTGCAGCGGGGCGGCCCCGCATAGGATGCGCAGCCTGGACCTCCCGGGCGCAGCTCACGCGCCGAGCCAACCCTTGGAGCCCGGGAGGCTCTTCCTTCGGCCCACTGGAGACGTGTACGAAAAGCCATTGTTGGCTGGGCCTCGCAAGTCGGGGCTCGAGGGGGCCTCTTGAAGCCCTCTTTGGCTTGAGTTGTTCGTGGTGCTCCTTGGGGACGTCCTGGGAGTCGTCTGGGCCCCTCTTGCGGCCCTGTGCCATCATGGGAGCCCATCAGACGCCGACGAGACGATAATGCCAAAATCAGTGAAATAATGCGAGTGCGTTTGCACGTTTGGCCTCTCGGGGATATCCCTGGAAAACTCTGGGCCCACCTTAAAGCCATCTTGAGGCCTTCGTGAATTCGTGAGGTCCGTGCGCCCGGCCCGAAAAGACCGCTCGATTCGGGTCCGACTGGCAGACCCGACCAACCAGCCAACGGCCTGCACGTCCATCCTCAAGTCATATACTTCTGGGGGGGAAGACAAAAGAAATCAAAACAAAAAACGGCCTGCGATCCGCAGCCCCTGACCCAGACTAGGGGGAGAACGAACCTCTGCGTTGCCAGGCCACGTCCCAATGCAGAGAGGAAGAGGAACCGGAGCAGGAAGACAATGAGGAGGCGAGACAACGGGGAGGGCCGCGTGCCCCGTGCCCCCGGCCTGGCCCCCCGCATGCCCCCGACCAGCCAACCGACAAATAGAATGACCCGCCGAGCAATTAACCGATAGCTACACGCTTGGGAATGTCTCAAGCGACACGCCTGCGACATTCCGACATACACTGCGCCGCAATCATACATTGTCCTCCACACTGGTAACGGACACTTCAACCAAGACATGCCCCCGCCGACCAGCACAAAGAGGACGAGGAGGGCGAGCAGGACAAGGAGGATGAGAAGGACGACGAGGGAGGAGGCGGCGGCGGCGGTGAAACGGTGTAGGGCCGAAGATCGATCAACTCTAAAAAAAGCACGCCTCCGAGGAACCTCTGAACACGTGCGACCTGCCGTGCACTCGAGAGCGAAATTGCTAGGCCCCGCGGCGGGAGCCCCGAATGGTCCTCGCTCGACCACGGTGCGAATCTCGCGAGGGATGAGGAGGAGGAGGAGGAGGAGGAGGAGGAGGAGGAGGAGAAGGAGGAGAAGGAGGAGGAGGTGGTAGGGGAGGGAGGGGGAGGGGAGGAGGAGGGGGGAGGGGGGGGAGGGGGAGGGGAGGGGAGGAGGGAGGGGAGGAGGAGGAGGAGGAGGAGGAGGAGGAGGAGGAGGAGGAGGAGGAGGAGGAGGAGGAGGAGGAGGAGGAGGGGAGGATGACACGGGGAGGGGAACCTGGCCGTTGGCCGAGGACTGGCAATGTGGCCCCTGCGTGCCGTCGGAGTGGAACTTGTACTCCGGGCTGTCGGGGTCGACGCGGCGCCCCTGGCTGGGGCCGCTCCGACCCCCGGAAGCTACCACGGGACGGCTGCCGTGAAGGGGGTAGAGGGGAGGCCGAAGGGCGAACGCAATCATGGAGATCAGCCTCCTCCTCCCCTTCCTCCTCCTCCTCTTCCTCCTCCTCGTCCTCCTCCTCTTCCTCTTCCACCACCTCTTCCTCAAATCCTCCTCATCCTCCTCCTCGGGAAGAGCCGTTCTGGCGATCGCCGCTGCCCTGCGGACTCTAGGCGGCGTCTGCCGATGGCTGTCAGGATGAAGAGGGGAAGAGTGCTGGGTCTTCGGCTGTGAGTTGTGGCTCGTGGTTATGCTCCCCCATCAAGCAGCTGCCCTTCGAGGGGTCGCCAACACCCCAAGTCACACTCGCCATCATCATCAGCATCATCAGCATCCTCATCCTCATCCTCATCCTCATCCTCATCCTCATCCTCATCCTCATCCTCATCCTCATCCTCATCCTCATCATCATCATCATCATCATCATCATCATCATCATCAGCAGCAGCATCAGCAGCATCAGCAGCAGCAGCAGCAGCAGCATCAGCATCTGCATCTGCATCATCATCATCATCATCATCATCATCATCATCATCATCATCATCAGCAGCAGCAGCATCATCAGCAGCAGCATCATTAGCATCATCATAATCATCAGCAGCATCAGCATCATCAGCATCAGCATCATCATCATCAGCAGCATCAGCAGCATCAGCATTTGCATCAGCATCAGCATCACCCTCAGCACCATCATCAGCAGCATTATCATCACCATCACCATCAGCGCCAGCATCATCAGCATCATCGTTACAAGCATCATCATCATCATCAGCAGCAGCAGCATCATCATCATCATCATCAGCTGCATCAGCATCATCATCAGCATCATCATCATCACCATCATCAACATCAACATCATCATCATCAGCAGCAGCATCAGCATCAGCATCAGCATCAGTATCAGCATCACCATCGTCATCGTCATCATCATCTTCATCAGCATCAGCATCGTCGCCATCCACATCATCAGCACACTCATCATCAGCATCAGTATCATCATTATCATCAGCATCGTCGTAATCAGCAGCATCATCAGCATCATCAGCATCATCAGCATCATCATCATCACAATCACCATCATCAGCAGCATCATCATCATCGCCTTCAACATCATCAGCAACAGCATCAGAACCACCACAACCACCATCACCATCAGCATCAACGTCAACGTCGTCGTCCTCGTCCATGCCATCATCGAAATCATGAACCACGGTCCCCGTCACCATCAGGCACAACTTGAATGCCATGCACATTCCCGGACGTCTGACCAACTCTGTTATCCGCACTCGCATCATCATCATCAGCATCATCAGCAGCATTATCGTCAGCAGCATCATCATCAGCAGCAGCATCATCATCAGCATCAGCATCATCACGGTCACCCCTCACAATCGCAAGGTGCATCAACATCATCGTCATCACCATCATCATCAACAGCACCACCATCATCATCATCAGCATCATCACCATCACCATCAGCATCAGCATCATCAGCATCAACGGTATCATCATGATCATTAGAATCATCAGCATCATCATCAGCATCATCAGCATCATCAGCATCATCGCCATCATGTCATGCTCGGGAACATGGTCCGCATGAACAGCAACAGGATCAGCATCATCATCAGCAGCAGCATCACCATCATGGTCATGTTCATTATCATGGTCAGCATGGGCGTCATCAACATCATGATCAGCCTCATCGTCATCATCAGCAGCATTATCATCAACATCTTCAGCATGTCCATCGTCATGATACTCATCGTCATAATCATCATCACCGTCATCAACAACGTCATCGGCATCACCATCAGAATCACCACCACCATCATCATCAGCAGCATCATCATGTTCATCATCATAATTGTCATCACCAGCAGCATCGTCATTGTCATCGTGATCGTCACCGCCATCGTAATAAACATCACCAGTATCATCATCAGCAGCATCATCAGCGGCATCAGCATCAGCGTCATACTCATTATCAGCATAATCATAATCAGCATCATGATCATCATAATCAGAATCAGAATCAGCAGCATCATCCTCAGAAGCAGCAGCATAATCAGCAGCAGCATCACCATGATCAGCATCATCAGCAGCAGCATCATCAGCAGCATTATCATCAGCGTTAGCAGCGTATCATCGCTATCAGCATCAGCATCAGCATCAGCATCATCAGCAGCAGCATCATTTGCATCAGCATCATCATAACCACCATCACCATCACCATCACCATCACACCATCACCATCATCACCATCCTCATCATCATGCTCCTCCGCCCCCCAACGCTTTCTCCTCCTCCTCCTCCGAATCCTCCTCCTCCTCCTCCTCCCATCCCTGCGCCTCCCCCTCCCTCTCTTCCTTCTCCTCGCTCGCTCGGTCGCTCGATGGCTCGTCTTCTCGCCCCTATCGCGTTTGAAACACCGAGCCCGTGCCAGAAGAACACAAAAAACAAAAACAGCGACGCGCATCGAGGTCTGGCCCGGGGGGCGAGCAGGCAGCGGACCGTCAGGAAGACCAGGACGCAACGGTCCCTCTACCCCCCCGAGGCAGCCCCGAACCCCCCCCCCCCGAGGGAAACCGCGGCAAGAGCAGGCCTGCGCTGTGGACACGCAAGCCGCGCGCACGGAGGATGGCTCCCGGAGGGCGCCGCGACAGCGACGGCGGCGAGGACGCCGACGACGAAGGCGGCAACCGACCGAGCGAGAACAGCGACGACGACGCACCCACGATCCGTCATCCCACGGGCGTCTCAGAGAGAGGAACAAAGCATGGCACAAACTGACGGAAGTCCGCGCGGAATCCTTGGATCGGCGCGGGACCCCCTCCTGTCCCCGGCACGCGCGGCGCCGCCAGGGAGCTCCATCGCCGATCCGAGAAATCCGCGCGGACCTCCGAAAGCGTATGCTTGTGCCTTCTGTGTTCCCCGAGAGCAGCGCCACCCCCCCCCCCGGCAGGCACGGGGAGGGCGAAGGAAGAGAGAGGCGGGAACGGGCAGCCCATGGGTGACAATGCAGTGGCAGGCAGAAGAGGGCACCCGCCTCCCCGTCAGTCCTGTAGACGCTCTCGCGTGCAAAGCCCGCAACCCCGCGGTCACGGAAGCAGGACACTGGGGAGGAGCACGAGCACGCCTGGAGGCCTGCACATGGGCACCGACACAAGCGACAGGGAGGTGTCTCCACCGTGGTGGGATGATCCCAGATCTTGGTGTTGGTGGTACTCTGGTTCGGCCTCCTGAGAAGCCCGAGAATTGACCCGAGAATACTGGCATTAGGTCGGGCATGTCCTCCTACAGGCAGATTTTGGAAGGAGAGCCAAACATAGTCTAAAAATATTCAAATATATCTATATATATACACACATACATACATATATTCACCATAAAAAAATCATTGGAAAATGGTCCCCAGACTATTTTTGTTATTTCTGGATATTCCTCCTGTAGGGGGACGTACCCGACTTAATACTAGCACCCTCGCCGAGATCAGAATCGTAGACCCTCGGCGGAGGCAACCGCCGATGGTGGAGCTGGGGCCTGCCTCCGGGCCCCCCGGTCCTCGGAGTGGACCCCCCGAGGCCAGGCCGCCCTCCGCCCACGCAGGGCGAGAGCTATGGCCAGGCATCGGGTGTTGCCAGAAGTGCCCCTGGCCCAAGGTGCCCCCCGGGACTTCCCAGGCGGCCCCCAGGGTCTCCAAGGCACCCCCCACGGGGCTCGAAGGGGCCCCAGGGGCTCGAAGCTGGAGGGAGAAGCTGGGGGCACCTCTTTGGCCAGGGGCACCTGGAGCAGCCCCCGAAAGCAGGGCAGCAGCCGGAGGGGCAGGCGCCGGGGGGGCGGGCGAGCGGGGCAGGCGGCAGGCATGACGGCCTCGTGGGCGGCAGAGCTCGATCGGCGGCTCAAAAGTGGGGCCCTCGGAGATGAGGCTAGAGGAGCGAGTGGCCTGAAGCAGTGCAGCTTCAGCTCGGGATCCCCTTCCGCTCCCTCAGGACCCCATTCTTGAACCGCTGGCTCGAGGCGAGGGCGTACGCCAGATTGGTAGATGGCCCTCTCTGCAGCACAAGAGCAGAGAGGCCTCCCCCATCATGAGGCAGGGCAGGGAGACGTCGTAGGAAAGACAACGTAACGCGTCGAGATGCGTTGAAAAACTGCGGCAACACACGCGACACAAGACACGCATGATCCAGTCGGGGATGGACAGACCTCCCTCTAGCAAAACGTGGTTTAGTGAAAACGACCTGAGGCCCAAATCTGGCGGGCGCAGGCCTGGAAAATAACGGCCACGGCGCCCTCTCGAAGACCGAAAACGGACAATTCACGAATCGACGCGTCACTGTTGGGGGTTCTGTCCACCCCCGATCCAGGCATGCTTGACGCCGAGTCCTTCAAACATCGAACCGAACCTCCCAACAACTCACGCGCGGACTCCTCGGGTCGGCGCTGGGCCGCCCTCACTCTCGCGCGCCGCGGCCGCGCCACGGGGCAGCCGGCAGCGCCGCCGGAGCAGCCGGGCCCAGCGCCGACCCAAGAGATCTGCCGCGACATCCGAAGGTTTCATGGTTACGTCGCTACTCTCGGATTCAATCCTCCGCCCCCCCCCCCTCTGCATCTGACCCTCCTCCTCCTCCTC